>JACEVL010000050.1:0-167500 GCA_020284085.1 Aporrectodea caliginosa | reverse complement strand
TAGTGTGTTGGACTGTCAGTCGAGAAATCGGGGTTCAGATCCACTTCAGGGCAGAAATTTATTTCGAGATTTCTGCCCCACCTGCACCCATAAACCTCTCAGCTGACCGTACACTGTCTGTGGGAAAATGAGACGGCGAGTACACTGTTCACTGTCTGTGGAAAAATGAGGTAGAGAACTGGTCACCCGCCTCATATGCCGAGGCAAAGAAAATGATGTAGCTGACGGCAATTTGAACCCCGACCTCTCGATTGACAGTCCAGCACACTAGCCAGTACAATATCCCCATAATGCTGTCATTATAAAACTGCAGAAAATTATATATAAAGACAATAATTTAAAACTATACAAACCCAGAAAACAACGCAGCTACCAGTGTAAATTCACATTTCCAACGCACATGATCGTTAGCATCGGCTGTCTCACATTTCTTCAAGCTTTGTGCATGCCCCGCACTTTTTGCCTACAATCCGACTATCCTAATTTGCTATTCTTTTAGAGCCATAGGCCCATATAAAAAGTTCGTTTCGGTTTGGTTCATCTCCACATTGCAATTACTCTTTCCTTTACTGCTCATAGAGCATACAGCACGAAATCACGAAGTGACCACATACATTGCATTTGATTTTAAAATCTATGTGTAAACAATAACCTACACAGTGCACAGGCACCAATATATAAAGCACGCATTGCACATTTCGCCATACATTGCTGCAAATAAGTTATTAACTAGATTACTTACTTAATTTCTATATAATATTCATTCTGTAAACTTCCAAACGCAGTGCATGCTATTGGACAGAAGAGTCTGACTGAAATCGCCAAGTTCCTCCACATCCTAGTCTTGGGCCCTTGATCCGACAAATTTGTGGCAGTGGATAAACACGAAGGTGATGGTCCAGAGGCCTTAGTAGTTACTTTAGGACACTGGACCTATATAAAAATTATTCTCTGATGCTTAGACCCCTATATATTTAAACGCATCAACATTTGGTCACCTTTACAAACCATAGCTTAACCGCAATGAATAAGCAGACAGAATTTAATGAGTCGTTCATCAGCAACCAAGGAAATTTTACATGTAATTGTAATTGTAATTGAACATTTGTGTAGCGCCACTCAGAGATTGAGAGGCGCTCCCGACCCAGGGCTCTAACAAATAAGATAGTCTTCAGGCGTTTCCGAAACAGAGGAAGAGAAAGGTTGAGGAGCTCAAGACGCAATTCAAGCGGAAGATGGTTCCAACTGGAGGGGCCGACATAAGCAAAGCTTCTGGATTGAGCAGTTGCACCACGCATGTAGGTAGCATGAAGCTCAATTTCTCTAAACTGAACTTTAACATTACTCAGTACTTTATTTGATATGACATCGAATACATAAGCAGAGAATCATAAGATCCATATAATTATAACAGCAAAAATAATGTGCCCATAATTATGTCTATTCTTGTTGCCTTAGGCATACACTCGCCATCATTTGTGCCACTGCTAGCAGCTGCAGTAATTCTGACGGTTGCCCTGACTGTGACGTCGGCTTGTTTGCTGATTATGAAAATGAAACTGAATGGTAGGCATATAAAATTAATTGTCATTAAGTTGTTATTATAATTAATTTCCGCGTCACTTGTACTTTTGCATTTTGAAGTCAAACAAGAGGTTAGGAACGAAACGTATCATGTATTTAATTAGTCCAGAAAATTAAGTAATCTCCAATAGAACATGATTATTATCCTCCATATCATATCATATCCATATCATATTATCCTCCAACTCATATCATTTTCGTGGCGTGCTGCTTTTCGGAGCGTTACCGTTTCGACGACTCTGTCAATCGTAGTGGTCTTGAACTCGTCTCCAGGCTGTGCGTAGCCCCAAGTTCAGTGGGGAAATATCCGCCTCTATCATCCGCGTTCAAATGCCGTTCATGCGTGCCTTGGTCGTTCCTTGGGGAGAGCGAGAAAAGACTTGGAGCGTTCTAGTATGGTCCAGCTTGCATATTGTACTAGTTTCGATCATCTCCGAGACTGAGGTCTGTCCCGTGCGCCTGATAACGTATGCATTAGTGAGGTGACAGTATATGGAACTTACAGGATTCTTCTAAGACAACATTGCTGAAATTCATTAAGTCTCTTCTTCATTTACTGCGACGTTATTTTTTACTTAGGTGACCCTATCTAGCGGAAATTTTGTTCCTTCGAGGTACCCTTTTGTTGCTAGCGATGGAAAATAATAATGCAACTATTGTGTTATGTTGCTATAACAATGGAAAATAATCATGTCACTTCTGTTTCGCTTCTCAATGGCTTCAATAAAGAATTGATTGATTGATTGATTGATTAATTGTAATCAGCGTTATCTGGGTAATTTTTCAAGAGTGTAGGTTTAAGAACGCCTTCGTTAACTTAAAAATAAACACACAGGCTTGCTGGTATAGATAGATCGCGTGTTCAGGGTCAAGAAAGGCGCTATATAAATATATAAATGTAAAACAGACAAGCTGACGAGTGTATTTTTTGCCTACACACGCTCACAGAGGCACTGAATATCAACTTCAAAGTCTGCAGGATATCGCCATCTGCACTCATTTGACAGACATCCGAAGGCTACTACAGATTCCAAATCGGTTGCCTTCCCTAATCGATTTGAGTTATAGTGGAGTTCACTGATTAGAACTGGTGAATAAAGACGATCAAATTGAAGCGATTGTTTCAGGATGTCCATTCACTGTCCCAGATTTAAAGCTTGATATTTCGGAAAGAGAAACAGTAGAACATAATTCTGACTGCAGTCGACATTATAACCTATAATTGTCTGCAGCTGACTTACACAAATTGCTTGCACTCCTCATTGTCAGCTTAGCAAAGTGCCGCGCACATTTGTGTGCAAAGTCGATCGGACATTTAATCGAAGTAAATAGTCAGAATTTAGTTGTATTAACTTAATAAAATTTATGCTTTTATGAGTAAGTCAGAAATACAGAAATGTCTGTCGTAAAGTGGTTTTTCATAATGACACTGTCTCTGCCTGCTCATGGTAAGGCTTAACCAAGTCTGACTGTTATTACCAGCACACAATGCTATAGTAACGTAATGTAGTGTTATAATTATTTGGATGTTGCTAATAGAATATGAAAAGTTTATTGTACGAGAAAACAAGACTAGATGATTTCAAAGACACTCGTTTGAAGTCATGGTCAATTTTCATTTCTTTGGACTTCTGAAAATGGACAGTTTTATAGGTATCATAAAATAGCCGTTACAGTCCATCAAGGCATATATAACTAGCTACCTAATTGAACGAACTAATTATTTTATTTGCTACTTGCTAATTACCAAGTGACTTAACAATTATTGTGCTAGAAGGCCGTTAAAACTTTTGCCACCAACGTTTGCAACGACACTTTCCCATGACTGTAAATGCAATCGTAGTCTTAATTAGAAATTCACATGGCGTCGATTCAAGAATAACTCATCAGAGACGTTCTTAACCCCAGCCTAAGCGATGTTAAGTGTTCTTAAGAACCAAAGTTCGTCGGCTGTCAGGCAGTGTGCACCTAGCTAGAAAAGTCGCCAGTGGTGTCTCCTGCGAACAAGCAAGGCTCACCAACAGATTTCCATCTTCAATTCATAGTTGATACCATGTTCAGGGTTCCTGGATACATGTTCATTGTTCAGGGTTCCTGGATACAATGTTCAGGGTTCCTGGATACAATGTTCAGGGTTCCTGGATACAATGTTCAGGGTTCCTGGCATCGAGGATGAAAATTTTCGACATCAGGCGATCTGGTGCATTGCAATGGGTAGGCTACACGGCTGCCTGTCAGGCCGTTTAGCACTTCTTCACCACATTAACAGATGGGTTGAAATGGCTGCGATGCATCGAACGATGGACAAAAGCACCACAGGAAAGCAAAACCAGTGTCCGAATCGAATCAAAGACTAAGTCGCAGTAGAAGTCTGAACAAACGAGAATTATCGATCAAATCATTATCGATCAAATCATGCGCAAGATGGGGACCATACCAAAGGGTATAATTAGACGAAACACGACCATAGTGGCCGTAGGCATGGCGCTATTAGGATTATTGTCCACTTATGTTTGTTTACGATTCATCAATAAAATACCAGTGAAACATAATTATAGCAAAAATAATAATCCATTGTCTAATTGGACTATTCTGTATTGCAGGCTGTCTGTTCTGTTAGTAGTTAAGATTTATGTCTTCTGTCATTTGTGTTCTTGTGAATTGTTTCAATTGCATAACTGTACACTGTAATCGGTTGCGGTTTGTCAACCGGATTGTTTCAATAAACGAAATTATTATTATTATTATTTTAATACATTTACAAGCAACTGAATATGATCCCAGAAATCAAGTCGTTGTTGCTGGAAGAAATGTTACATTAAAGTGTGGGTCGGATAGCGACGGTTATCCGCAATGGAAGCATAGACAAGGAGCAGGAGATGAAGAAACCCCTCTGATCTTCAACCAAGATACGTCCAGCAATAACGAACGAATAATGCTGAACACAACCATCGACGGACAATACGATTTGCACATAACGAAAGCCGAAAGATCCGACGCTGGATCCTACATTTGCATCAAAGTGAAGAAATCGATGACTGGCAGTGGATCATTTATAACAAGAAGATGTGAAACCCAATTGGTAGTTCTTAGTAAGTGAGCAACTTTTCTTTTCTGGCTATGGTCTTAGGGTTTAGCTTAGAGACAATGGATGCCGCTTGCTTGGATTATAGAAAAAAAGGCAAAGTTTTAGATGATTATTTCATGGAATTATCTGTCCTTATTAGAGAATATTATTACATAAATGAGATTGTAAAGAAACTAAGTAAAGCTTAAAAATCCAAACCCTGCTCCTACAAAGCTACAATTTGTCTCTATAGGCCTATATTATTGTATGACTATATCACTTTTAATTTTGTGGCGCTTCTTCTCAGTCCAAATCCCAATCATCCTTCTGCGTCATTTTACTCAAATTATCTCAATTCTATGCATTCACTTCCTACCCGCAGAATTCCTGCTAAATCGTTCCTTTCTATACAGCGTAGCATGAACCTTTCAAACAAACTGCTATATAAAATATTGATTAAAAATACGAGAACTTCACCCAGAGCAGTGGTAGAGAATTCGTTAAACTTTAACGATTATGTTTGATTAGCGTCTGAACCAAACTGCACTCTGAACACAATCACTGGCAAGAAGACGTTGACAGAGAACGACTATGTTCAGATGCAATGCTTCGTTCGCTTTGTTGGTGACTTGGTTCCTGTGATGAATTGGAGACGAGAAGGACAATTAATCGAAGGAGCCGAAGCAAAGACCATCAAACCACCCGTAGGAAATCAGATCACTGTCACGACTTCTCTTTCAGTGCAAGTTAATTTCATGGACAACGGAGTTAGGTTTTCATGTGATATGTTCTTCATGCCGAACGTTACCAATCATTCTTCTGATGAATATTTAATCAAAGCGACAAATACTTCTGACTACAAATATACCTGGACATCACCTCCGCTTATCGTATCATGTAAGCATGTGATTTATGTACAATAAAGTGTCTCAGAAAAAAACGTTTTGTCGAAAATCTTGAGTCTCACCAGCCAATAAGATTCTTTTGTAGATGACAATGTTTGTGGAAAATTTTCAGTTTTTTTCGGATGCTATTTAGGGTCCCCCAAAGGGTCCTAACTTTAGTCTTCATTTCTAGCGTAAAATGCTCGTTATTTGCACTTGTTTCAATCTAGAATATTGCAAGGTTGTTAGGGGTGTCCAGAATAGTGATACATCGCAGAAACCAACCATTCCTTATTTTCCCCCATTATTCTATTCATATATTGTCTAGAAATATTTGTCATCTACAAAAGAAACTTTTAGGCTGGTGAGACCCAAGATTTTCGACAAAAAGTTTTTTCTGGGACACCCTAAAGTACAATTTATCATACGTCTAAAATAACCAGCGTAAAACTATATAAGAAATTTACATTGCGCCTTTTCAAAAGACTGTAATCAGCGCTAACAAAAATTGTGTCAAATGTCATTCAGGACAAAGAGTTCATCCATCATTGTTAATTTGTTCGGCTTAATAGAAGGACACCAAAACAAAGGATTCCCAACTAGATTTTGACAGATGCCAGAATGTTCAGATAAAATAACAGAAAATACAGTCATGTCAACACATTGGTAAGTTAAAATAATAGAAAATACACGGCAGTGCAATGGTAAGCTCCAGCTAAAACAAATTGTATGTCAATGCATGGCAAGTTTCATTCCATTATAGTCTAGCTTTTATTCTATAACTGAAATATAATATTATCTTAATTCAGTTATAGAATAAAGGATAGGCTATAATGAAATGAAACTTGCATTGCAACTTGTATTGTAACGTCTAGCGATCTATCTGCAACATTATAGATCTATTGCAGATAACCAGTTAACCACTAAACATTACAATACAAGTTAACAATATGTTGGACAACAGGGCTATCGACATAACATTAGGGGATCGTCTCAAATGCTATGCTATCGGAAATCCAACTCCTAGATCATACTAATCGACGATTTTTTTGCTGAACTCTCTTACCTCACTGTGCGGAGTTCCGACTTCGTTTCAGATGCCAGTATGATCTTTAATGGTCAGTCGACTGCTGAATGTAAAGCCATGAATGAATTTGGTGAAAAAACAGTAAGCTTCCCAAGA
The DNA here is from genome assembly GCA_020284085.1 of Aporrectodea caliginosa. Lineage (NCBI taxonomy): Eukaryota > Metazoa > Annelida > Clitellata > Crassiclitellata > Lumbricidae > Aporrectodea > Aporrectodea caliginosa. Next base: position 160,782 of record JACEVL010000050.1, on the reverse strand, counting down.
CACGCTACAGGTAGGCCCTTGAACAGTTAGCAATCATCATTGGGCCTCCTCTGTTTCCTTGTTACCTATTGTCTATGCTTTTCTTAAACTTATCACTGTTTCTGTACTTTGTATACTATGGTTATAATAAAAGGATTGATTGAAGGATTGATTGATTGGCATAGCTGCCGTTCTCGTCTAAACATAAACTCTGCTATAGCCTATATGTATGTAGGCTATGTAAGTAAATATATATATATAGCCTATATATATAATATATATAATATATATAATTATATTTATTTAGTCTATACAGCGCCGCCATTGGATATCCGTCGAACTGCCGCGGAAACGCGCGGGTTTAGGCAATTGTCATGATATCACGATGCTTATATATTATTACGACAGATTTAACGTATATTCCAAGTTTCTCCTAAAGATTAGATGGCTCAAAAATCTACAGTCAGCACGCTAACCAGAGCACTATCTAGCACATCCTAAGCGAACTAAATGGAGACAATATTAATGACGTATTGACAGCTTAATGGCAGCGTAATGACAGCGTGATGACAACATAATGACAGATTAGTGACAGCGCCTGTTGTGAAAATAGTGTTAAGCTGATTAGGCATCAAGTTTAAGGGAAACTGGATGTTGACCTGATTGCAATAAATCATGCATTATATATTATCAAATCATAGGTGAAAAGCATTGAAAAACTTTCACTTCAGACTGTCCATCCTCTATGTTTTGTATTTATAACTGATGCGTTTTCAGATGGCGTCGCTCACAGCAGTAGGCCTACATGTGTACCTTGCACATGTACGGCGTGGACATTGGTCATCGTCATAATGGGAATTACAAAATTAATGTCACTTCCGTTGCAGCTTGCATAGTCCTGATAGATAAACAACGGATGAAAGGTATGAACACTCATCCAACAGCTGTAGGCTTTTGCAGTCCTTGAAAAGAGTACGTCTTGAAATTTCGTTTCTATTAATTGTTACTTTCCATTGTTTAAATTCATGTTGATGACTTAATGCGCAACACCTTCATCGCAGCAAAACGTACATGTCTAGATTTGAACGTAGAAAAGCTCATGATCTAAATCGGTTCAGCCTTCACTAAAAGGACGTCACTTTAAGAGCTATGCAGAAAACTTATCAGAGGTGTTCTCCGCAATGTAGGCTATATGAAATGAAATGTCACTGGGAACTAGAATTTCATCTAAAAGAGCACAGAAAACAAGAAGTCATCAGTAACGGGCCCACGCACACACAAGGACACAAATCAACGGAATCCCCTCCACAATATGTTCACAAAGTGTCCACGAATGAGGGTTTTTACTTTGATAGCTACACAAGCTACACAGCTACACATGCTTTCATTTTAACACAACATCTGAGCTTTCATTGTTTCTGTTTTGTTTGAACTAATGTAAACAGAGTAAACTTTGGCAACCACTGAATCAGCAACAACTGCTACAGAATACTCGGAATTACGTGCTATACAACGCCACAACATACTGTATGCCAAATTATCCAAACGTAATTTTGCAATAGGAGACTGCTTACACCTCCCTTAATGTGTCAACAGCCAATTACCTTCATGAAGCTACAGTAAATATTATGTGGACCATTTATGCAGCCAGAGTCAATAACCATCCCATACATTCTGTATTTTTAAGCATTAAAGAACTGTATAGATCATTATTTTGTTAATAGGGCGAATGAAGGCTATAATTGTGTGTTATATAATTATCATCACTGTCGTCGTAATCGTCATCATAAGTTCTTAAATTTCACCTATATGTGTTCGGTCGTTTGTCAAGTCGAATGTTTTTGCAATGTTGTTGTCAATATGTCTAATATGCGGGGGGGGGTTAAATTCCAGAGGCTACCGCGTTGAACATTCAAAGGAGAGGTCGGGGTATAAATCCATTCCAGGGTAGAAATTTGTTACTCAGTTACACGCATATTGAGTAAACAGACCGTACACTTTCGGATTTATTTAAGATCTTGTTATGGTTTCGTTTACATTGCTAATCCAGCGCTGCAGCATTCGTGGTCTCCTCTGCTTTGCTTTTCCCTGCTTCAAGTATCTGCAGGTTTTAATCAGATGGCAAATAATTAGTCTATGCTGATTTGATCTAAACTATATTATTTTAAAGCTTTGACATTAGTTGACTGCAAGGAGGAGGGTGTTGCGAACCATCCCTTGCGGTTCGCTAGGCGTGCTTTCGCCTGCACTCTAGTTGATTCCTCGCTCATTATTTGATCCGTGATCATCACCCGTTTGCAGCGCTGTAATTGGACCTTGCAGTCGCGCGCTGAGCTGTGATTCGTTAATATTGGCGCTTAATGCTCCCGCTTAATTGTTGGCTATATAAACCCGACGCATGTCATGCGCGGGGTTCTTCTTCGTTCTTCTTGATTCTTCGTCGTTCGCTCTGTGTGAGTCGTCGTGTCGATTGCCGTGGTTGCTCGACTGCTGGTGAAGCTGTGTGCTCCGACGGAAGAAGGACCTGGGTTCGATCCTCGCTTGTGTTCGACTGCTGTGTGCGTCGTGTGTTTTATGCAGGGTTAGTGCTACGTGATTGTATAATCGAAACTGTGTGTTTTAATCGAAACTGTGTGTTTTATCGTGTGATGAGTCATGCGATTGCTATTTTTAGTATCCGTCGTTAACTAAAGACTCATCGTTGATTATCTGTACTTAGGTTTCGAACTCTTAACCTTTGTTTGAAGGACCGAGTGCCTGTGACTGATATGAGAACAGATTTTCGTATGTAATTAACCATTTAATTTGAATCTTATAAAAGCATATAAAGAAATTATCAATGTCTGATTCCATTGACCTAGAACGGAAAGTTACCGAGCTTTGCTCTCTTTTCCAGCAAATGATAGAGCGCCAAACAGATCAGGCAAGCAAATTAAATCTAGTAGTCGACTACCTACAGTCTGAGCGGCAGTTAAATGCTAATGAAATACTTGCTGTTGAGGGTTCGAATCCAGCAGGGTTGTTTCCCTTGGCAAAGCCTTCAGAAGAAGGCGCGGACGATATTCACGGCCTGGTACCTGGTTCCCGCTCAGATCTGGTAGTTGGCGCGCCCGCCAAACTGGATGATGCTGCTCTGCCCCGTAGAAGTGCCAGACTAATGTCTAAAGCGCCAAAGTCCTACACATTACCCGCCATATCTAAGACAAGAAATATAGTGGTTAAACCCAGGTCTGTGTCAGATTCGAATCTTGTCAGCTCAAGACCGGATGTCCCTCAACAGCAGCGCTACTGCACCTCACCAGGAGGGCAGGACGCGACACGTGGCACCAGAATCGGGGTTCGATTCCCGGTACATGAACCTGAAAATTCTGACACAGATAGATGGGAAGATTATGAATATTTCTTTGATTCAAATAAAGATGCTACCAGGTTAGAATTGCATAATGTTATGGATTTAGGAGAAAAAGAATTAGAATCGTTGTGTGATTTTGAAGATGATTTATTGGTGAAACTTGATAATCAGAGGATTGATTTGAAGCATCATAATGATAATGACAATGATGATGATGATGATAATCATAATGATGAAGATGATGACGATGATAATCACAATGAGGATGATGATGAGGATGATGTGTTAAATAGATCAATAAGAAGTATTAGTGCAATTGAAAGGAGTTTAAATAATTCTCCTCATATGTTGGAACAAAGTAGGAAGTATTTAGATTTTCTTGTTGACCGACCAGAGTCTAACGATAAGTATCTAGTTTCAGATGCACAACGGGACCAAGACCTGATGAGAGAGGGTCAACCCATCCTCTTCTCGTCCACATCCGGGTCTTCGCTCCGCTCCACTCGCTACGGTTCCTTCGACCCAGGTGCACATCCCAGTCACATAAACCCTCATTCGTCGAGCGTCTCTGATCTTCGCGTCACGAATTCGTCAAGCCGCTGCTTGTCGACTTTCTCTGCGCCATTCGTCTCTGCGCCGACCTACGTCATGTCGTCATGGTCAACCGGTGGTCAACGTCGTCCGCGACCGATCCCTAGCACGATCAACTACTTCCGGTCACCGGTGAGCGCTGCCGCAGCTCATCATCACAACCCAGTTGGTCCGGTCGAACCCGACATCTGGCAACGAGCACCGCCTGCTCAGCCTCTGTCGACCAACCGTCAAGAGAGAGACACCGGAACCAGCCGCCAGCCGAAGCAGATTCGAATCCTGACTACGCGTGCCTCAAGTGAAAAGTCGTCTCGACCAAAGCAGAGCCGACAACTACCTGCAATTCCTCGCGCTACGATGACCTCTGGCTACGATGCACTGCGAACTGAGAGACAACGCAATGAGACAACACCAGAGAGGCATACGAACAACAAAGCTGTTCGTGACGTCAATGAGAAACCTGGTCAGAAACCTGCCCGGATGTCATCCGCCGCTCAACTGCCGACCTTGGTCAACAACCGGGCTTTGGTCGTGGACAACGGGTCAGATGATGAAAAGAAAGATCCACCGAGAGAACGAGAGGCCGAAGAAAAGACAACGCCTGGTAAGACTACATCCTCCTCTGCTGAAGTGTCTGGAGCTCGAGCTAATAGACAATGGCTGAAATTGGGTACATACAATGGACGCACAGCTGTTGAAGCGTTCATTAGAAAATTCGAAGTGTGCGCTAGAAACAATGCATGGACTGATGACGAGAAACTAAACCAGCTGATGGTCGCTCTCACAGAGCCTGCTAACCAGCTGCTCTGGGAGTTTGACTCTGCCACTGTTGCTTCTTGGGAAGACCTGGTCAAACGATTAAGGTCTAGGTACGGTGGGTCCGACCAAACGGCCCTATACCAAACCCAACTTAGCACCAGACGACAAAGAGATGGAGAAGAACTCGGGGTCCTCGTGCAAGATGTCCGTCGCTTGATGATCCTCGCTTTTCCGGGACCGACGACAATCCACAGTGAGACAATCGCCATCCGCTCTTTCATAGATGCCATCCGAGACAAAGACCTCGCGATGAAAGTGCGTGAACGTGAGCCAGATTCTCTTGATAAGGCCTATAACTTAGCCATGAAATTCGAGGGCTACCAGAAAGCTGACCGCAGTGGCGTAGATTCTTCAGACCGCCGCTACGCTCGTGCCAAAGCCGTCAGAGAATCCGAGACTTCGCTGGACGATGTTCGTAAACTAATTCATGATGAACTAGAACCGCACAAACGAATCGTCGAGAAATGGGAGAAGATGTGGGACTCGTGGCTAACTCAACCACGAGCAGACACTATTCCATCGGCTCCGCCAGCGCAAGAGACGAAATTCCAGTGGAGACCCAACGCTGGAAGAAACAGAAACGGGAACACGATCCGTCAACGCCAGACTCGGGCTGGTGATGGACAAACTCTGAGACGATGTTTCAACTGTGGACAACCTGGCCACTTGGCAAGAGGTTGCCCAGATCGACAACAGACTGAAGCAACGGTTGCATTTGAACCAGATCAACCCGCTGACGCTAGACTGAATCACATTCCTGGCAGCAGTAACGCTTATCTTGCTGTACGGGTAGGTGGAAAGAACACTTTCGCGCTAATTGACACTGGTTGTGAACTAGCTTTGGTGCCTGCGTCACTGGTGAAGATGGCTGACGTCACTAAGTCTACGCAGATGTTACGTGCAGCTAATGGTACCGCAATCCGAGTCCTTGGCGAGACTTCCCTACGGTGTGAGACTGATAACTTCGCCTTCACCGTTAACTGTTTGGTGACCGAACAAATCTCCGAGCTAATTCTAGGCCTGGCTTGGCTAGAGCAGCAACAAGCCCAGTGGAACTTCGACCAAGGTTGTATCTCCATCCATGGTCATTCACTACCGATCGTCAGCCGACCGGAAACGACTGGCTGCCGGAAGATCGTCGTCGCTAAAGACGTAACGCCAGAAACGAGCAGAGAACTTCGCGACCCGTGTCTTCGCCAGCCAATCGACCCGCTACAAGCCAAGCCTCTCGAGCCAAGTACACACGACGCTGAGGTACAAGCCTATAGACCTCTCCGCGCTTTGATCGGCAAAGTGTCTTCGCAACCTCTGCGCCTCCGGGATGTGCACCTTCCCCATATCCTTGCGGCGTACCGTGCGAGTGAGAGCGAGAGCACTGGCTTCACCCCTAATCGTTTGTTTTTAGGTCGTGAATTGTGCATGCCTGCTGATTTAGTTTTAGGTGATAGTTTGGTTATGCCAGAATTAATGTCTTCTGATGATTATGTTTCTGCGCAGTTACTTAGGATGCAAACTGATTTCACTGTGGCCAGAGAATTTATGCAGCGCCAGGCTACTACACGAGCGAACCGCTATGATTTGAAGGTTAAACCCCGTGTGTTTGCTCCAGGTGACCTTGTGTATTATTTCTATCCCCGTAGACGATCTGGGTTGAAAGACAAATGGTCCCGCTGGTATACTGGTCCTTACCGGGTGATAGAACAGTTAAGTTCTGTTCTGTATAAAATCCAGAAGAATCCCCGTTCACAACCTAAAATTGTGTACGTCGATAAACTGAAGAAAGCTGTCGGAGAAGAAGAAGACTTTGAGAGATCCCTTCCGGCTCCCTCAGGATTTGAACCGGCTGACCTGTCATTTGATCTCGAGTCAGTAGACTCCTCGTTTCAGTTAGGTAATAGACCTAAGAGACGAATTGTAAAGCCTGCTCGATTTCGCCAAGTTGTTCTGGTGTGATGTTTTTGATGTCTTGTCTCTTCACTGTGAAATCATGTGTAGTCTTGTTAAAATAATTACTGTCAATTGGTTATAATTTTGTGGACACACACTGAATATGTTAACCTTGTTTGTTCATGTCGAATCATTGTGTTGTTGACAAAGGGTGCCACTGATACCCTGATTGTTTATTCAGATTGTTTGTCTGAGAAGATTCAGCATAATTTGCCATGTTTACTATAGGGTGCTTAAATTTCTTCCCTTAGTCAGAAATTTCGGGAAGGTTGAGGAGGGTGTTGCGAACCATCCCTTGCGGTTCGCTAGGCGTGCTTTCGCCTGCACTCTAGTTGATTCCTCGCTCATTATTTGATCCGTGATCATCACCCGTTTGCAGCGCTGTAATTGGACCTTGCAGTCGCGCGCTGAGCTGTGATTCGTTAATATTGGCGCTTAATGCTCCCGCTTAATTGTTGGCTATATAAACCCGACGCATGTCATGCGCGGGGTTCTTCTTCGTTCTTCTTGATTCTTCGTCGTTCGCTCTGTGTGAGTCGTCGTGTCGATTGCCGTGGTTGCTCGACTGCTGGTGAAGCTGTGTGCTCCGACGGAAGAAGGACCTGGGTTCGATCCTCGCTTGTGTTCGACTGCTGTGTGCGTCGTGTGTTTTATGCAGGGTTAGTGCTACGTGATTGTATAATCGAAACTGTGTGTTTTATCGTGTGATGAGTCATGCGATTGCTATTTTTAGTATCCGTCGTTAACTAAAGACTCAACGTTGATTATCTGTACTTAGGTTTTGAACTCTTAACCTTTGTTTGAAGGACCGAGTGCCTGTGACTGATATGAGAACAGATTTTCGTATGTAATTAACCATTTAATTTGAATCTTATAAAAGCATATAAAGAAATTATCAATGTCTGATTCCATTGACCTAGAACGGAAAGTTACCGAGCTTTGCTCTCTTTTCCAGCAAATGATAGAGCGCCAAACAGATCAGGCAAGCAAATTAAATCTAGTAGTCGACTACCTACAGTCTGAGCGGCAGTTAAATGCTAATGAAATACTTGCTGTTGAGGGTTCGAATCCAGCAGGGTTGTTTCCCTTGGCAAAGCCTTCAGAAGAAGGCGCGGACGATATTCACGGCCTGGTACCTGGTTCCCGCTCAGATCTGGTAGTTGGCGCGCCCGCCAAACTGGATGATGCTGCTCTGCCCCGTAGAAGTGCCAGACTAATGTCTAAAGCGCCAAAGTCCTACACATTACCCGCCATATCTAAGACAAGAAATATAGTGGTTAAACCCAGGTCTGTGTCAGATTCGAATCTTGTCAGCTCAAGACCGGATGTCCCTCAACAGCAGCGCTACTGCACCTCACCAGGAGGGCAGGACGCGACAAAAGCACATATTGATATAATACAAGTTCCTCTGTAGTTTCAACACTTACTAAGAACTATAAATTGAGCCTCCCATCTTCTTGTCATTAATGATCCACTGACAGCCATCGATTTCTTCGTTGTGATGCAAATGTACTATCCAGCGTCGGATCTATCGACATTTCTTATGTGTAAGTCGTATTGTCCATACATAGTTGTGTTTAGCATTATTCGTTCCCTATTGCTGGACGTGTCTTGATTGGCCGTGAGATACGTTTCTTCTTCACCTGCCCAATGTCTATGCTTCCATTGCAAAGTACCGTTGCTATCCGACACACACCTTAGTGTAGCATTTCTTCCAGCAACAACAACTTGATTCTTTGGACCATATTCAGTTGCTTCTAAATGTAAGAAATAGTCCCGTTAAATTACAATAGCATATTATTTTTAAAGCATCAAATGTTTCACTACTATTTTATTGTGTCATTAACAAGCACAAGTTGATAATAATCACACTGGCGCATGTATACGGCTGTATGGTCTAGTTTTGTCTAATTCTGTCATTTGGTACCGTATGGGTCTCCGTCTTGTGGACATTTGATCGATAATTCTTGTTTGTTCAGACTCCTACTGGGACTTAGTCTGAATTTTGATTCCGCCACGTGTTTTCGGTTTAAGATGGTGTTTTTGTCCATCGGTCAATACCTCACCGCCATTTGTACCCATTTGTTATTGGGTGGTGAGCTTCACACCTAGAGATCTGCACATCGTCATCAACAGGAATGATCTATTATTCTATTAAGCAACGACATAAGGAGTCTTTGGAATGGCACCGACGGTCAACCACAATGTTTGTCCTGTCTCAAGTAGATGTACACACATGTCCTCATGCTAACTCAACCGGGTTCCACATGCCCTGCCGTAATTTGTCATCTCTTGCTATCTCTCCACAGGTCTTCCACTGAAAACTGAAAACACTGCTTTTTCACAAATCCTATCCCGATTCCTTCTCCTCCCCTCACCTCCCTTGCCAAATTCAACTCTAATCATCATCCACCTTAGCCGTCTGACTGTCTGCCTGCCTGACTCTCTGGATTTTGACCCCCTGCCTATCGATTCTGTTTTGGTTAAGCGCCTGCGAATAAGCTGGTTCCCGCGACTTCGCTTTTGTGGGCGCTGTAGAAATATCGAGTTTACGATTACGATTACGATCCTCGATGCGACGAATTGAAGATGGAATCCACCACTCGCAACTTCACTGCTCAATTATTATAACCATAGAACTTTGGTTCTTAAGAACATTTAATATCGCATAGGTTGGAGGGAAGAACGTCTCTGATGAGTTATTCTTGAATCGACTCCATATGAATTTCTAATTAAGAGTACGATTAAATTTACAATCATGTGAAACGTGTTGTTGCAAATGTTAGGGGCAAAGTTTGAACGACTACTAAGAGGAATTAGTTATGTGACCTGTTAATTAGCTGGTAGTAAATAAATTAATAGGTTCGTTCAATTTGGTAGCTAGTTTTGTATCGATAACTTATTCATTAAAGCATAAATTTTATTAAGTTAATACAACTTATATGCCTTGTTGGACTGTAACATAAATTTTTTTGATGCCCACAAATCTGTCCATTTTCAGGAGTCCAAAGAAATAAAAATTGACCATGACTTAAAACGAGTGTATTTGAATTTTGTCTTGATTTCTCGTACTATAGACATTTCAGATTCATTCATTCATTCCGGAGATTTATATAGCGCCTATTCAAGAAGCCTACTCAGAGGCGGAAAGATCCTAAGATTCTATTAGACACATCCAAATATTACATTACATTAGGCTAGTAGCAATGTGTACTAGTTGTAACAGTCAAACACGGCGTAGCCTTACCATGAGCAGGCAAAGACAGTGTCATTATGAAAAAGCACTTTACGAGAGACATTTCTGTATCGATAACTTATTCATTAAAGCAAAAATTTTATTAAGTTAATACAACTAAATTCTGACTATTTACTTCGATTAAATATCCGATCGACTTTGCACAGAAATATGCACGGCACTTTGTTAAGCTGACTATGAGAAGTGCAAGTTTGATATGCAAGCGATTTGCCTAAGTCAGCTACAGACAATTATAGGTTATAATGGCGACTGTGGTCAGAATTATGTTTTTCTGTTTCTCTTTCCGAAATATCAAAAAGTGAATCAGGGCAGTTGATGTACATTCTGAAACATTCGCTTCAATTTGGTCGTCTTTTATTCACCAGTTCTAATCAGTGAACTCTACTAACTCAAATCGATTAAGGAAGGCAACAAATTATTTAACACTGTTACATCAAATTATTTAGATATTGATCTTCTTAGTAATTTGCAATGTTATTATTTAGTTAAGAACATTATTGAGTTGAACCTTTCTTTCTTACATATTGATCTTCTTAGTAAATTGCAATGTTATTATTTAGTTAAGAACATTATTGAGTTGAACCTTTCTTTCTTTCAACTGACTAACCAGCCATAAATGATTATTGTTAAAAGGGGTGACCCTAATTAAGCGGGGCTTGTGCCCCTTTTGGGTCTTCCCTGTTCCCTAGCCAATGCACTGATATGTAATAGTCAAGTTATAATTGTTGTTAATTGTTATATGCATTGTGCTTCTGGAAATAAAAGTTGTCAGTTGTCAGTTGTCAAATTTGGACTTTGTGGTAGTCTTCGTATGTCTGTAGTGTACATGGCGATATCCTGCAGACTTTGTCAAGTCGAGGTCAAATTATTTCAGCGCTTACTGTTCATGTTGATCATCACTGTAATTTTTCAGGACAGTTTATGACGATTGGCAAAGAAGTTCCGTTTTAGGGTCCATGTTCGTTAAATTACTTTTCCGTTTTTATTTTTGGGACTAAAAGTGTTGTTGTTTATAAACTGTTTATAACTCTTATCTATAATTGCCGTCAAATTAGCTGTCGTCTGACTTCATAAAGCATTCCGAAAGTAAAACCCTAAACCAAGAGTGTGCTCTATAAATGTTATGCTTATAGGCCTATGTACTATTATACACGCTAAGATAAAGTCTACATTAACACAATGGCCTGCAGATCACAGTAGCAGTAGTCAGTATACGCACATTGAATACTCTAGTCAGCTTACGTGTGAGTAAATACATGTAGGTCTGTAGCTAATAGCAGCCTATTTGGTTCAAATTGCATACACAGCTATAAAGAACAAAAGCATAAGTGAAACAATGGCCTCGACAAATAATTGCAAAGATCACAAGTCATAATACATCCGTTTTTTATGTAGTTTCTGGGTGATTTGAAAGATATGTGAAATATCCTCCATCTTGTAGATGTCCTAGATGTGCCTAACCTCGTTCCTGCTATGGAGTATATTAGAGTGCCAGAGCTTTGTTATTGATTTGGCAGTCTTATGTAGGCCACGCGTGCAGACGTCTAAAGTACTGATCGCAGTATGGCACACATTATACCATACCTCTGTTACAGTAGAGATTCCCAATTAGTACTTGCATGTAAAAATTGAAGTTGATATTCAGTGTTTTTATGAGCGTGTGTACTGTGTAGGCAAACAATATACTCGTCAGCTTGCCTGTTTTACATTTATATATTTATATAGCGCCTTTCATGAACCTGCACACGCGCTCTATCTATATCAGTAAGCTTGTGTGTTTGTGTTTTAAGTTAACAAAGGTGTTAATTACCCAGATAACGCTGATTCCAATTAGAGCAAAATTATAATAAGAGCCTGACAAGAGATAACGGTGTCTGTGCTATACAATAGCGCTATATTGTTACATCTAGTGAAGCTACGACTACAAATTATTATATGCACTTCTGTGCTATTATATTTATTGTTATCAAAATATAAAATCAATTCCATAACAGCAACAAAGTATTATGTTATGTACTTCAGAATTTTTAATAATCACCAAGAAATTGTTTTTGTCTGAATGTTTATGTATCGAACTTTAAAGCAGAACATCTATGTAGCACCGCTAATACCTCCCATTATAGCGCTTAATAGCATTTAAATGAATATGTTAATAGTTAGTTTCATCCAGGATAGGTATTAAGAAATCTAAATTGATTCTTCTGGCTGACTTTGTATTATGTGGTTTTGCTTCGATGACGTTTCCTCACTTGCAGTGTTCTCGGTAAGTTCAAGGTATTCGTGCGTTGTAGGCATAGTTTGACGAGTGAGATCAATGTAGGTCTAATCATATCTTTGGCCCATATTCTCGTGGCTATCGCTGATTTCCATGGCGTTTTCCAGCTGCAAGGTAGACCTACCGCTGATGGGGATTTCAGTTGCAGAGTTGGTATTCTTCGCAAGTGCCACGTATTTGTGCATCGCGATTGTTTTCTCCTGAGCATCGAGTCCCATGTAGTGCTGAGGTGGCTTTATCGTCCCAGTAGCAGCTTAAATGCATTCGTAATTTTAACCCGTATCTCGGATGTATGCGATTCCTGAATTTAGAAACGTTTACCTGTTGCGAGACATTTTCGTCAGCGATTTTCATTCCGAAAACCGAAACCAATGCAGATGTATTTGCTATTGTGCCTTCTCTCTCAGACAGAAGTGTTATCGTGTAGGCTACTGTTTAAGAATGAAACCTGTAAACTAAATCATAATGCATAGACCAGAATTCCTTCTAATATTGTCAATAATTAAAATAATTAAAACGTTCAGTAAATTAGCTATTCGGTAACCCAAATCTAATCGTTTTTTAGTCATCAACTGTCCTTAAATCTTAATAGATCTACGAATATTCGAATCTTTGTATATGTACATAGGCAAACTAAGGTTTATTTCTCTAACCTGTTACTAAACTGGGCCCTTATTTATCAATGCAACTGGTATCGCTTCGTTTATTGATCCAGTTCAAATAAAATACAAGTGTTGAACATAAAAGTACATAATATGCAGTCAAAGTTAAGTACAGATGTCATAATATACGGACTGAGCTGCACTCATAATAGAACACTTTTAGAAGAGAAGTTAGTGTAAGGTCAGGAACAAAAGGCACACATAGAAGGGAAAACTCCCGCTAAGTAGGGGCCCAATTCAAGAATATAATATAGTGGCTGATTACTCGGAAATAACACAATGAAAATACCGATATAATTCACTATCAAAAAAGCTGGAAGAAAACTTTAAGGGATAAGCAACATCTTGAGGCAATAAACCGGATAAACGTAGGTTAACAATTATTCAGTATGTAGGCACGAATACTACAGGGTGGGCCAAAAAAAGTAACCCCTACGCATTTATGCTAATATTTAGGCCAAAAGTAAGAATTTTTAAATCACGTTTAACTGGCTTAAAGGTAATTCATATCTACGTACAATGGCCAAATTTTACCGAAAATATTCAAACAGAACAAAAGTTATATCACTTTTAGTGAGTCCACCCACTGTTTTTTGATGGTTCAAAAACGTTACGCAAGAAAAAACGATTTTACTAAGTCATCTCTTCAAGTAATTGTTATCAAACAAACTTGGTATTACCAGATACATATTATTATTTAGACAAGAGCAGGGTACCAGCGTAGCTGCACGTCACTGTGACGTCACTTAGCAAGAAGACGATCAAGTTGGTAGCCTAAATAAAGAATAATTTTTCAGATTAATTTTTTTTATTGAAACAATGAAATTGAAATTTCTAAAATATCAAGATGGGCAAGGTGTCAATGACAGACAAAATGCGTATGCAGACACTTCATGAGCAGGGTCTTTGAGCTAAAGCTCTAATCGCCGCTTGCCCTGATAAACAGTGGAAGCTGATTAGGCCTCGGCTACCGTTAAAAAATATGCCCCCGCATTGATGAAAGGGGATCGGCTCTGGAACGTCGTAAAGGCAGCGGAAGACCGAAATCTTCTGCACTCCAACAAATGGATAATCACGTAAGAGGAGCTATGCTGGAGAAATACCACAATCTGCGACCAAAGCCAAAAACGATAAGAGAATTGAAGGTCGCATTGAAATTGATGTGGGAAGATTTACCTCTGGTACCCATCAACAAATTTAAGACATCGAAACTTTACAAAAAGACTCAGAACATGCATGGGTACTGGTGGTGGACACATTGAACTCAAGATATGAAACAATAATCAAGTTTGTCTGTCTGATAACAATTACTTGAAGAGATGACTTAGTAAAATCGTTTTTTCTTGCGTAACGTTTTTGAACCATCAAAAAACAGTGTGTGGACTCACTAAAAGTGATATAACTTTTGTTCTGTTTGAAAAGTTTCGGTGAAATTTGGCCATTGTACGTAGGCTAGATATGAATTACCTTTAAGCCTGTAAAACGTGATTTAAAAATTCTTACTTTTGGCCGAAATATTAGCAAACATGCCTAGAGGGTTACTTTGTTTTGGCACACCCTGTAGATTTAAATTGTGGGAAACCTGCAACCGCCCTGATTGCGTTCGGTATGAAATTCCGTAAAAGTGGACCTTGGTATCCAATGGAGAATTTACGTGTATTGGTTCTGACATTAGGGCACACATAAGACCGATTGCTTCTGGTCTGGGTAGAAAGAGCACAAGTAGTGAAAAAGGAGACGAAGGCCATTGGCAGAAGATTCTTTTCATATTTATACATTAATTCACTGATTTGTACAAGTCTAAGGTTTAGTAAGTTAAGATTATGGTTTTGTATGGGAGTTATATGGAGATTTGGTAATCATACGTACTGCTTTTTTGCATTGTACTGTTCTGATTGTAATGAACTGGTTCAGTAAACTGGATTGATTGATTGAACTGATGCACAGTGATGCAGGGCTCGCAATTGGGAGCGGAACGCAAATCTACAATAACGGTCCCGCTCATAACATGCCAAGATACTAGACATCAGTTTGAGTATCTTGTGATGTCACAGAAATACTGAGTTACGCTAATAAAATTTCTTTGAGAACAAAAACCGTCCAGCTACTCGGAAGTTAGACTGTAGGCCGTATATAATCTTATTCTTCTTCTTCTTTTCAACCGTCCTCGATACGAGGGTTGGTCGCATTGTAGACGATTCTTCTCCATCCTCTCCTGTCCTCGGTTTCTCGCAGCAACCTTTCCGTTGATAATTCCAACCATTCGCCCACATTGTCCATCCACCTCTTCCTTGGTTTCCCTCTTGCTCTTGCTCCTGGTACCGTTCCTTGCATAATTTCTTTCTCTAGACATTCACCTTGTTTCCTCATTATGTGCCCAAAGTAAGACATCTTTCTTCTTTTGATTGATTCCAGTAAATTCCTTTCCACTCCCGCCGTCTCTAACACCCATTCATTTGTTTTCTTCTCTATCCATGATATACCCAGTATTTTTCGTATGCATTTCATTTCAAATGCTTTTATTCTCTCCTCATCCCTCTTTTTGATTGTCCAGCTCTCGCAGCCATACATCATCACTGGCCATATAAGTGTCCTCATTAATTTAATCTTTGTGTTAATTTTTATGTTATGGCTTTTCCACAGTTTCATCAGATCTACTCCTATTCCAAGTCCTCTTGCAGTTCTTATTCTTATCTCCCTGCTGCAATCCACGTCTTCTGTTATGAGTGATCCTAAGTACACGAAGGTTTCCACTTGTTCTATCATACTGTCTTGTACTTTGATGTTGCATTGATTCCCATTTAGTGCCATACACTTTGTTTTACCTATGTTGATCTCTAAGCCCATTTTTCGCCCTTCCCTGTCCAATCGAGTCACCAGATCCTGTAGTTCCATTTCTGTGCTTGCCATTAACACTATGTCATCTGCATATCGTAGATTTGTTATCCTTCTTCCTCCAACTTGAATGCCTCCTTTGTATCCTTTCAGTGCCTCTCTCATGACCATCTCTGAAAGTATGTTGAACAATGTTGGTGAGATCACACATCCCTGTCTGACTCCCCTTTTAATTTTAAACTCACTTGACAGTATCCAGGCAATTTTTACCTTTGCCGTCTGTTTTCTATACAGTTCTGTTATCAGGTTGATAATGTGTGATGGGTACCCCATTTCAACCATCGACAGCCATAGTTGCTCATGTGATACACAATCAAAAGCCTTTTTGAAATCGACAAAGCACATGTACAGCGGTAGTTGGTGCTCTTTCATCTTTTCCATTATGATTCTAAGATTCGTCACTTGATCCCTTGTTCCTTTGCCACGCCTAAACCCTGCCTGTGCATCTGATAATTCTGATTCCGTACGTCCTCTTATCCTTTCCAAAATGATCTTCAGCATAATTTTACTCGCATGTGAGACCAATGCTATGGTTCTATAATTCCTACATTGTTTCATATCCCCATTTTTTGGAATGGGTATGAATATAGACTTCGTCCAATCCTCTGGCCATTCCCCCGTTTCCCATACCTCCACACATATCCTATGCATTCTGTCTATTGCCGTTTCTCCCGCGAACTTGAATAACTCTGCTGGTACCTCATCCGGCCCCGCACTTTTCCTTCTTGCTGATCCATTTATCGCACGTTCTACCTCTGATCTCAGAGGTGCAGGTTCCTTTGCGTGTTCCCCCATTATTTTATATGCATCTTCCCCATCATACAACTCCTCACAGTACTCCTTCCATCTTTCGGCTACTTAATAATAATAATAATCTTATAGTAATCTATTAAAAGATTAACGATGTTCCCTTGTATTTTTCAGGACAATTGCAGAGTGTAGAACTGTAGACCCAATAAATAATTTTTCAACATCAGAATGAGCGTAATGGATATTAACGGGGCAACAACACTAAGGCACTATGGTGGGTCACGATACCTGATTGGTTAAAAAACTTGCCTTGTAACGTGTTGAGTACAGAGTTGGAGCTTCATATGGAGCATGGTAATAATAAAAAAACTAACTTCTGACTTAGCTAACTTATTTTCGCAGATCAAGCAAGACAGTGCTGAAAACCATACCCATACCTGTTTTACCGCCAATAGATCTATGATAATGTAGCAGACATATCTTCGACAAAAACGAAGGTGCACGCATTGAATGGGAGATATTCTTCCATATACTGAGGGACCGCTCGGCGCTGTCAACTGGCGTCTGTCAATTCTCTACCCTATCGACGCAACTTCATCCAGAGACACAGGACGCACGGTCGCTAGATGGCGACACTGACAAAATCACAATTTGTTCAAAATGACCCAATGAATATATTTATTTGGTTTTCCTATCATAATTATAGACAGAAGTATAAATTAGGTATAAATTGTTTATTTATATAAACCCAGTTTAATTTTGAATGCAAACATTTAGACGAAGACACAGAAGAGTTGTGTAAAAAAGACACAAATACGACAACCGATTTGTTAACTTGTTGTTATAAGCAAAAACCAGAAATTTCATAGGCAACAATCGTATTCACATGTGAAACGGCGCTGACTCGAGAGAGACCAATAATCCACCATCAGATGATGTTGCTTAACCAGAATCGCCATTTAAGAAGGAAACGCTTTTGCACAGTAGAAGACAGCGCAATCACCACTCTTTTGTTCTGCGTATTTGCTTATGCAATTTCATTCACAACTTAAGGCTTATCTTTTCCAAACTGCTTATCCACCATAGGATGCTTCTATGTCTTAGTGAAAGCATCTTCTGAGCACCAAAACCCAAAGTATTCATGATTACTATTTCTATAATTAAGCAACATTTATTACTTGCTTTCAGCTAATATCAAACTATTAAAATATACTTCAATAATATCTGCCATCGAAGAACTGCAGATTAAAATATTTGAAAGAGAGAGAAGCAACGCAGACCAGGCGTTCTGGATTAACAATGTAAGCGAAATCATAACAAAACCTGAACTAAATCAGAAAGCGTACGGTCAGTGTACCCCTATACATTTAACTGAGTAACAAATTTCTACCCTGGCAGGGGTTTGAATCCCGACCTCTCCGTAGAATGTTCAGCACGCTAACTCCTGGAATATAATTATCACTCAATCCGTATTATACACATGACAAAAGCATTTGACTTGACAAACGACCGAAAACAATGTAGATTATTACTCGCACCCATCTCCGTCATAGAGTTGAACGTATTATGACGACGATGACGACGACGATGATGATTATATGACACACATAATGTTCTATCGTTGCATAAAACTTAACAGAAACTATCGCTGTATAAGCTTAGTGTAGGCTATATGCTTCCAATTATAGGTCGGGGATAAAAGACAAAATATTGGGAACTGAGTTATACAGTTCTTCATGTTTGGAATACAGAAAGCATGCGATGGTCATTGACTGTCGCTATATAAATGGTTTGCACAGTATTTACTGTTGATTTGCGTAGATAATTGGTTGCTTGTGTTGACGCTGTGACACATTGAGGGCGGTGTAAGCAGTCTCCTCTTGCAAATTGATGTTCGCATAGTTTGACATATGCTGCGGCGTTGTATAGTGATGTAGTTCCGCGTAGCCTGTGCTTGACGTTGTGGCTGGAGTTGTTGTTGTTGTAGTTGTATCAGTGACTACCAAAGGTACTCCCTCTGTTTAAATTAGGTTAAATGAAACACAAACAACGAAAGCCTAGAAGTTGTGTCGAATGGTTGTGTAGCAAAGTAAACTTTAATTTGTGGACACTTTTGTGAACATATTGTGGATCAGTCAGTTGGTTTGGTTCGTCATGTGTGCATGCATGGGCTCGTCAATGATGACTTCTTGTTTTCTGTGCTTTTTTTACTCATTTATGAAATTCTAGTTCTTTGCGACGTTTAATTTGATATACACAGAGAACGCCCAATGATGAACAATGATAAAGAATCATAAGACCGGTGATGGTTTATGAGGCCTGGTAAGTGACAAGGGTCACGGCAGATAACAGAAATGAGAATGCTGCGGTGGATACTTGGAGTCTCGATCAAGGATAAGAAAGAAACGAGGTCATCAGAAAGATGTATTACTGACAAAATACGAGAGTCCATTTTGTGATGGCACGGTGATGCGTTGAAAAGAGAGGACGAAAGCTGCATAAAAGAATTATAACAGCAGAGGTCACAACCTGTCGCAGTCGGAAGAAGGGAGAAGAGATGGGGAGACATGATACAACAAGAACTGAGATCTCTCAGATTGAGGATAGAAGATACTAGGGACAGAAACAAGTGGAGAAGAAGGATCCATGTGTCTGACCCCTACTCTGGGAGGGATTAGCTTGATAGCTAAGTCTATGCCTATAATCTTAAAATGACACTATTACAATACCGTGCATCATTTTCGTCAAGGATAAACCGATTAAGGTAAACTTGTTCACTTTCAACTACAAAAAATATCGTTTTACTGCGATGAAGCTGCTGAACTCTAAGCATTAAACAATGGAAAATAAGAATATGATAGAAACGAGGAGCTGCATTGGCCTGCATGCGCGTATAGCTTAGGTTTTCATACCTTTCATCCGTTGTTTAACTATGAAGACTATGCAAGCTGTAACCGAGGCGACATTTGTAATTCCAATTATGGCGATGACCATTATCCACGTCGTACAAGTGCAAGGTACACATGTGCTGCTGTGAACGACGCCATCTGAAAACACGCCAACAAAACATAGAGGATAGACAGTCTGAAGTGAAAGTTTTACAATGGTGTATGCAATTTGAACCACTAATTTGATAATGAATGAAGTGATGTTTCGGTTAAACATGCTGCCGAATCTGCGTAATATTATGTTCACAGTAGTCATTACGATGTCTAAACGCTCTCATTACGCCATTAGGCCTACATTTAGATTGTTTAGTTATTTTTAGGTTGTTTATGGGGTGCTCGATAGTATGGGGTCAGCGTGCCCGACTGTTAACCACGAGGCCAGGGATTCAAATCCTCACCACGTCAGAAATCTGGTTCAAGATTTTTGATTCGCGTGCGCACCCTAGCAGTAGTCGACTCAACTATAATAAGTACACTGAGCGCACACTGTCAGTGGGAAGATATGACGGCGAGGAAGAGGACTGGCCAACTGCCCTCAAATGCTGAGGCTAAGAAATTGAAGTCACTAAAACGTCATTCCAGTGGCTGCCTTAAGGCTGGCTTAAGGAACTGCTCTTCCAATTTTCTTCTTAGTTTGTGTCCAACATTAATATGTTTCGGTCTGCAGCTGAAAGTTGTGGTATACAAAGGGAACAACAAATTAGTAGTCTTTAGTAACATGTTGAACAGTTGAGAACTTATAGATTTACCAGTAGCGTTAACTGAGGGTCTTTTAATAACTAAGACTCTTTCAATCTGTTCTCCAAAATCATTAATGGCTTTGCATTCAACTGCAAACTGTTCATTGCTAAACATCGACTCATTCAAATAAATAACTATGTTGTGTACAGTGATGTTCATGTGTTTTGTTTCAATCGTCCATTCGTATCTGGGGGTGGGATTCCCATCCGCATAGCATTCCAGATGATCATCTGATATGGTGAAAAGTCCATCTTCGTTTGACTCGTTGGAAAACAGTATTCTTAAATTTCTTGGTCCATCTAAAACACGGATATCATTTTCCTAATTAATGCAATAGAAAGTGATTCAGGAACTCTGATCATTCTGTCAAAATCTAGTCGAGAATCCTTTTATTAGGTAGGCTAACCTTTCTAGTTATGTGAACTTTGCTTGATGAACTTTTTGTTCTGAATTACATTTGCTAATATTTATGTTAACGCTGATTAGTTCCTGTTGAAAGGGCACAATATAAATTTCTGATACAATATGACGCTGCCAGAAACTATTTATATTTTTGGTAATTTTAGACGTATGAGTAATTGTACATAAATCACATGCTTACATGATACGATAAGCGGGGGTGATGTCCAGGTATATTTGTAGTCGGGAGTATTTGCCGCTTTGATCAAAAATCCATCAGAAGAATTGTTGTAAACGTTCAGCGTAAAGAACGCATCACACGAAAAGCTAACTCCGTTGTCCATGAAATTAACTTGCACTGAAAGAGAAGTCGTGACAGTGATTTGATTTCCTACGGGTGCTTTGGTGGTTTGTGTTTCGGCTCCTTTGACTAATTGTCTTCCTCGTCTCCATTTCATCACAGGAACCAAGTCACCAACAAAGCGTACGAAGCACCGCATCTGAACATAGTCGTTCTCTTTCAATGTGTTGTTGCCAGTGATTGTGTTCAGAGTGCAATTTGCATCAGACGCTAAACAAACATAACCGTTACAGTTTAAAGAAGTTCCTGTAATCGCAATCAAAATTTTGCGCAACTGTTTGTTTCAAAGATCCATTCTAGATCAATAGTTTAAAAAAGTAACTGCAGCTATAGTTCCATGCCAACTCTGTCAAGTTCCTTCTACTGAGATACACCTCGCTGACCGTCTAGTCAAACATCGCGCAGCTATATCTTTCAGCGGAGGGTCAGTAATCAGTGCACACTCTAAGTTGCCCATGGAAATGTTCCATTCTAACGTATGTCAATTTGAGTTTAATGGGTATCACGCATCGAACCCTTAGTGACTGTATAGGTGCAATCTTTCTCTGACTATACTGACTATTATGCAGTCCATGCGTCTGCCGGATGCTTGCAGTCTCTTTATGCCATCTTAGATCTATAGATCTATGTATCACTTAAGCCCCTAGAACTTGACAGAACTGGTCGGCTTAAAGCCATAAGCTTATACAATATACATGTATATAGATTATAGGTCCTACACGTAAACTGCTATTTATATTTCTAGAAAGTTCTAGAAGGTTATCGGAAGTTGCAGAATTCTAGAAAGTTCTAGCCATTACTTCAAGTTTACCCAGCATTGAATTTATCTCGAATGTTCTATAAAAATAAATATTTAGATTTTCATAAAATAACGGTCCTGGTGACAAATGCAGAGTATGCGTGGAATAAAAGCCATTGTCTATAATACTCCTGAGAAACAGGCACATAGGAAATATCACTTACTACCTAGGAATAAACCAAAAGTAAAAATTTATTGCACGGCGCTGCCTCTAAGCTATACTTTTAAAACGTAATATATATACACATATATAAGTTGTTCTCTAGTTTCAACACTTACTGAGAATTACCAACTGAGCTCCGTATCTTCGTGATACAAAAGATCCACGGCCAGATGTCGCTTTCTTCGTTTTGATGCAAATGTAGGTTCCGGCGTCGGGTCTATCCACGTTCGTTATGTGTAAATCGTATTGTCCGTCGATGGTTGTGTTTAGCATCATTCGAGCGTTATTGCTGGCCGTGTCTTGATTGGAGGTCAGATACGTTTCTTCATCTCTTGTTCCTTGTCTATGCTTCCATTGCGTAGTACCGTTGCTATCCGACCAACACTTTAATGTAACATTTCTTCCAGCAACAATGACTTGATTTCTAGGAGCATATTCAGCTGCTTCTAAATGTAAGAAATGGTTCGTTAGACCATGGCATATCATTTTTAAGTGTTGAATGTTTCACGGATGTTTTAATAATGAGTTCTAAACAATCACACGTGGTTAATAATCACATTGGCGTATGTATAGGCCTACGGCTCTATGGTGGTGTTTCGTCTAATTCTGCATTTGGTATTGGTCTCCATCTTGCGCAAAATTTGATCAATAATTAATTATCATTTATTCAGACTTCTTCTGCAATTTAGTTTTTGTTTGCGTCATTTGAACCCATCTGTGTGAGTGGCACAAGACGTACCCCTTGTCTTCATGATCGAAGCATATGCACTAGGGGTCTGCGGGTATACCCGTACCCGCGGGTTTACCCGTACCCGACCCGTACCCGCGGGTCGGGTACGGGTCGGGTAGACATTTTACGGGTCGGGTCGGGTACGGGTAGGAGCATTACGGGTACGGGGTATACCCGGTTTTACCCGTACCGAACTGAAGTGTTGGGGTTACATGTAATACTGAGTCTTGCAACTTCAAAGACTTACTTTAACGGGCGGTATCCTGTCTAAGTACCATATCATGTGTTGACGTATGTTCGTGCGCCTTAGTTAGCTTGACATTCATTTATATATAAGCTGAATTTACAGTTACAAAATGGCTTGTTTCTATTGTTTTTACATATATTATCTCATCTGATTCTCAGTCCCTACAACCGGGGTCAGAGGTCGCTGGCGCTGAACCTGGCACTCCAGAAGCCGTGTTTCATTTAAAACATGTTGATGCAGTTACAGTAGTTGAGGCTTGGCATAGTTGAAACACCAAGTCTTTAATCCCTTTACCTCTGAGAAATGCTTAAACTATGCAATTAGCAGTATTTTGTTGCAAATTGCCTTGTTATGAATGGCTGCATAAAAGTCATCGACTGCTCACTTGGGTGTCAAAGGGAAAGACCACGCTGGAGAGGAAAGATGAGTAATGGCAGAGGCTGGCATGGCCATAGCCAGTGGAATAACATAGTTGTGCATATGTATATACACCGGGTGGAGAGACAAGCCAAACTGGCATGACTATGGCCAATGGACTAATACGGTTGCTAAGTGAATTTGAATAATAATAATAATAATAATAATAATAATAATAATAACAATCTTTTCTTTATTAAGCGCCTGACAAACGCACTGCGCTGTACATTTACATGTTATGCAATTTAAATCTTAACTACTAACAGAACAGCCAGCCTGCAATACAACGGCGCTAATAGCAGCCTACAAAGCATATCTGCCCTACGGGACTCGAACTCGGTACCTCTCGCTCTCTACGCCAGATGTTATCCAATGCGCTATCGGGCCCCTTTGTTAGAATTACTGTGAACGTTTCTTGATCGTTATCATTAACTGTTGCTGGAGCTATTTCTAATCATACAATATATTATTCAATTCAATTCAATTCAAAGACTGTTAGCTAATTCAATTTATTTTAATTTTCAACCATCAGTGACCATTTATCTCAGCACTTCCACTGCTGTTGTTGTTGTTATTGTCATTCTTATTATTATAATAATAATTATAATTATTATTAATGATTTTGTCAGTAATTTTTGAGCGTGCACATGGCGTCACATCTGTAGTTCTGTACCCTTTTGTAATCGTTATCGATCGTTATTATAATAATAAATACTGTGATCATCACTATGATCACCAAACTAACTATTACTACTACAAGGTTTGTTAGACTAGTGAACTGGTAAGGACTTGGATCATGGGAAGGACTATTAATTAATTATGTGCCGGGTACGGTACGGGTACGGGTATACCCGCGGGTACGGGTCGGGTTGGGTAGCAATTTTGAGTACGGGTTGGGTACGGGTACGGGTAACGGTCCTATGTTACGGGTACGGGTCGGGTAGCAAAAACGCTCTACCCGCAGACCTCTAATATGCACATTATGCAGTTATGCATTGTCAAAGGGCAGAAATATTTGATTAAAACAGCTAAATATTTAAATTTATTTTAAGTCAGACAGGATGCATCTTAGGAACAGGATGACCCTGAGGTGAAATGTAGGAACAGTACATCTACAATGCTGACACAGCCCTATCAGCAAGCTTAGGACTATTAGGTCCGACCCAATATCAATATGAGATTTAAAAACATATAGAAATGTAGTAGGCTGTACTAAGACAACAGTCGCCGCATGAATATGTCAATGCGATAACTTTAAAGTTGTATCTTGGGTCCAAATAAGACTGTATCTCAGGCAATCGGAGTTATTCCATAATATAATGCTGGTGTGGATCAACTGCTTGTGCAACGAGTTCACTTTCAAATTTCTCTCTTATAGTAACTCTTAGTCTTCCCCGAATTTGGCGACGGGGTTGAAGCACATGTAATTTAATCGTCTCTGTGAAGGACTTCTTTGGACATCAACATGTTTTTTAAACAAATTGTTAAGCTGCCCAATGCCCATCCTTGAGGGCAACTAATGCGCGCTGGAATATTTCAAGCCCATACAATCCTCTGTCTGTTTTATGCTTACAATCTCCTATAGTGAAATAATTGTTCATCACTCAATTTATTTAATCTTTCTTGTTTTATTTGCTTGTTTCATGTACTTGTCTTTGCTTATAGCCTTCTTCCTCCATCTAACAACCAATGTTTAAAAATCATCACACAGTAGCGGAATTGGTCATCACTTAATTTAGGCCTATTTTATTTTGTTTCAACACAATCGTGTAAATTGCCTATATTCAACACTTGCGTACCGGGTTCCCAAAACGTTTCGGGTGCGTTTTGGATTTTCTTAGGTGCCAACAAATCTCCACAAAAAATAAAATATATAGTGTATCACCATAGATGATTCTAAGATATGCATTGCCGTATTTGTAGTTGATGAAGCAGTTGAAAAACATCAAGAAAGATTATTCCCAAATTTTTCATTTATAATGTGGAATAGCCTTATTAAATTATCACTTGCAAAAATAAGAAAATGACGAAAACTTACTTTTGCTGCAAAAACTGATTTCTTCTCCGAGCAAAGGACAACAATTAATAATAACATAATTATGTACACGGGATCTAGGCCTACTTATTGTGTAAGTATTCTGCTCCGTTCTTGCATCATCCAGGCCGGATAGTTTATAGACGGTGCGTCCTGAGCATAGGCTGCGTCTTCTGATACTTTCCCCTAAACGGTGAGCTTCAGATATACAGACCGGAAAATCTAGGAATCGATTAAGCAACGACAAGAAGAGTCTTTGAATTGTCATCGACGGTCAACCACAGAGTCCAATCAAATACCTGTCCTACTCAGCCCTGCATGCTGTCTCAAGAAGATGTCTCATACCAACTGTGAGGGAGTACTGTACGGTGATGTAACCGTGTGCCCCTGGAAATGTACCAGATAGCCTGTCGTAATTGTTCGTCTTCGATGCGACGAAGTCGGGGATATCTGAACTTGTCATCGACTATGAATTGAGGATGGAAATCCGTTGGTTGGCTCAGCGTGCGTGCGGGATCCAACTGTACTAGCTACCGAGCACTGCCTCATAACCGCTAAACTTTAGTTCTTAGAAAAATTAGCATCGTTCAGGTTGGACTCGCAGAGGCGCGTTTACCAGTAGGCGAATTAGGCGCGCGCCTAGGGCCCCCAAATCTTGAAGGGGCCCCCAAACGAATGAAAATATTTTTTTCACTAATAAAAAAATTACAATTTAAAATTTTGATTATTTTAAATATATTTGGTTAAGTTTATATTTTGTACAGCTTGGCATTCAGATAATTTCATAAAAGTAATTATTATTGTAATTGTAAAAGTATTTTTTGTCTAATTTAGTAATTTATAATTGCTTTGTTCATATAGGCAGCAATTGGGCTAATAGTTCATTTTTGTGTAAAATAGCATCAAACTTATTACCAACAAGCAGAAACCAGCGTCTGCTGCAGTTTAGGCCTATGTGTGGAAACCTTTAGTCTGATAATTCCGTCATTTTATGGTGTTTAAAACTTTTATTAGTTTTGATAACCAGTAAGTAATAGGCCTATAGTAGGCTAATTGAAATTTTATTAATATCAAATATTTATTAAAATCTGACGCAATGAAACGTTGCTAATTTTCTGGAGCTGCAAAAACGAAATAAGATAGGCCTATAGCTCTAATGACAATATCTTGGAATTAGTTGCAATCAATCAATCAATTTTCGTTTATCAAAAAATAAGTTGACAACAACGCAACTTATACAAATAATAATTGCTGCAAAGAATAAATGCAACCAGCAAAATTTCTGCACGATCATCTTTGTCGAATTTTAATTATTTAATTATTTAACAATTTTGCTCAAAACGTCAGAGAAAATTTCCCCAAAATAGAGACGGAGACGAAACTGAAACATGGTATTGAAAGCGATTATGACATTGCAAAAGAAAACGTAGGCCTACTTTGCTTTTTGACAAAACTGACTAGAATGACTTCATAATGAGAGGCCGAGAAAAATTCATTGTTGGCACCTTAAAAGGCGTGTACAAAAGTGGCTTCAAGTTCAACTTAGTAGGTTTTTGCACATGATAGGCTAAACACCACCAGAGTTTCAGACTTCGAAGTTCAGAAGGGCCCAAAAATGTTTGCGCCTAGGGCCCCGTTTTCTGTAAACGCGCCTCTGGGTTGGAGTGAAGAACGTCTAGAGTTATTCTTGAGTCGACGCCATATGAAGTTCCATTTAAGACTACGATTGCATTTACAACCATGTGAAATGTGTGGTTGTAAACGTTGGTGGCAACGTTTAAGGGGCCTACGGTAGCACAATTAGTCATGTCGCTAGTTAATTAGTAAGAAGCAAATAAGTTAATCGGTTCGTTCAATTAGGTAGCTAGGTATCTATGCCATGTTGACAATGTTGGACTGTCACTGTCAAGGAATTAAAATTTAACCATGACTTAAAACGTGTGTATTTGAATTTAGTCTTGTTTACACGTGATATTAAACATTTCAGATTATATTAGACACATCCAAATATTACAATACATTGGTTTTTATCTATGTGTGCTGGTCTACAATGTAGTAAGACAAACTTGGCGCAGCCTTACCATGAACTGGCAGAGACAGTGTTATTATGAAAATCCACTTCACGACAGACATTTCTGCATCGATGACTTACTCATTAAAGCATAAATCTTATTAAGTTAATACAACTAAATTTAGACTACGTGCTTCAATTAAATGTTCGATCGACGGTGCATACAAATATGCGCGAGGCTTTGTTAAGCTGACAATGATAAATGCAAGTTTCATTTGCAAGAACTCTGCCTAAATCAGCGTCAGACACATATGTACAGTCGTGTAGTCACGATTATGTCTATTTTCCTGTTTCTCTTTAACTTTTCTTTCCCATAAATCAAGTTGCATCCGATAATTTCGACTCTGTAGCAGTCTTCAAATGTAGGCCTATGCTCATGGCGATATCCTGCAGACTTTTGTCAAGCTTAGACATAATTATTTCAGCGGTTACTGTGCATGTTCATCATCATTGTAATTTTCAGGACATTTTTTTATGACGATTGGCTTAGGGTCAGTCTTCGTTAAATTACCTTTCGGTTTTCATTTTTGGGACTAAAATAGTATTTGTGCTCATAAACAACTCATTTGCAACTCCATTTACTGCTTGTGACTCGTAGCGTTGCCGTCAAATTAGCTGTCATCATCTGACTTCGTAAGGCACCCCGAAAGTAAATCCCTAAGCCTAACGTGGCGAAGCTCTGTAAATGGTATGCTTATATTAGCTAAGATTAGGCTAAAATTAACGCAATGGCCTGCAGATCCCACAGTGGCAGCATATAAATATTCTAGTCAATATTCGTGTGAGTAAATCAATTTGTAGTTAAACACTGCCTGTACAAATTGCCTACACTGTCATAAAAAAGCATAAGTGAAACAATGGCCTCAACAAATAATTGCAAGGATCACAAGTCACATGAGCAGACGAATGGTTTTGATGTCGTTTCTGAGCGATTTGAAGGATAGGCGAAATCTCTCTGCTCAGTAGGTTTCCGAGATATACCTAACCTCGTATAATATGTGTCACAATCCAAGAAAAGGTACCAAGTCTTAGTTCACAGTTTCGTCAGAAACCAGCCTGAAAGGACGTTGGGGTCTATTTTTAGCCAAAAAATTTTATTGCCTCATCGTTATTATACATATTTGTAGTGTATTACTACGCGTCTAATTTTATCTTCGGAATTTCCGTTCGCTTACAATCCCGAAAAGCTTATAGTGTGGTAAAAGGTACCAAGTCTTAGCCTGCAAAGATTCGCTGTCTACAGAGCCAGGGAACTATATTTCGTTCAGCGTAAGGACATTCTGTTTACTTGTCAGCTGTCAGTGTGTTTGCTAATAATTTTTTTACAAACTGTTGAATAAGTTTGCCTTAAAAGCAACATTATTGTCACATTGTGTGAGTTTATAGTGGTTTCATTTTCGCTTGACGTCCTAAACAGTGCACGACTACAGCCACGTAAGTTTCTAGCTTAAACATCATTCGTTTTACGATGTTTATAACGTTCGGACAAGCAATTTTAAGCGTGCGAGTTTGCATTCGAGTCCTAGTGGCTGTCCATTCTAATAATTTTCGTTAGGCGTAATATTGCTTAATAGGTAAACCAAAAAATTTAGCGATTGATGATCGCAATAGAAGACAGTACAAGACAAGTTGGGAAGTCACTGCTGCTAAAACTAGTCCTCCTGCCTGAATTACTCTGACATTACGCCTCTGAGTAGGTTTCTTGAAGAGGCGCTATATAAATTCTCGGAATGAATGAATGAATTACTGGTCTGCCTATTATGTATTGGAGTCTAATAGAGCGTTAAAGTTTTGGTATTGATTCAGAACTTACTCCTGTGTATGCTACGCGTTATATATTACACGCATTTAAACCTACCTTACCTCTTAAAAACTCTCGAGAACCATCTATGCTATAACTGGAGTTGATACTTCTAAACTTAAATGTTCCTGTGAAAGTGAGTAGGCAAACAATTCTATATCCGTCAGCCTGCCTGTTTAACATCTACATGTAGGCTATATTTACATAGCGTCTTTTGTGAACATTCACACGCAAACTATCGATATCGACAAGCTTGTGTGTTTGTATTTTAAGAAAACGAAGGTGTTTTTAAACTTACACTCTTGAAAAATTACCCAGACAACGGTGATTGCATTTACAGAAAATAATAAGAAAATGACAAGAGATTACGGTCTCTGAGCTATACAAGAGCATTGTCGTGAGTCGTGACATCTAGTGAAACTAGTGAAACTATGGCTAGGAAATATAGAAATCTCTGTGTTATTTTATTTTTGCTATCAAAATATGCAATTCTAATTCCATAACAGCCATAAAGTAATAGGCTTATCTTCTGTGTATTTTAGCATTTGTTTTAATCAAGAAGAAACTGTTTTGTCTGAATGTTCATGTAGCAAACTTTTTTAGCAAAATATTTATGTTTAGACATCTGATCATAGCGCTTAGTATAATTTAAATGAATATGTTAATAGTTAGTTTCATCCAGAATAGGTATCAAGAAATCTAAGTTGATTCTTTTGGTTGACTTTGTAATATGTGCCAGATGTCTTTTGCTTTTTCATCAATTACAGTGTTTTCAATAAGGTAAAGGTATTCATGAGTTTTGGCCTAGTTTGACCAGTGTGTTGCAGGAAGTTCTGAGACGGCTCTGAAGTATCACGAGTGAGATCAATGTAATCATATCTCTGGACCATATTTCCGTGGCTATCACTGATTTCCATGGCGTTTTCCAGCTGCAATATACGGCTGATGGGGATTTCAGTTGCAGCGTTGGCATTCTTCGCAAGTGTCACGTATTACTGCATCGCGACTGTTTTCTGATGAGCACCGAGTTCCATCTATATCTGCAGCTCTGCAGCAGCTTCAATGCATTCGTAACTATCACTCGTATCTCAGATGCGATTCATGAATTCTGCAACGTTTACCCGTTGCGAGACATTTTCGTCAGCGGTGTCCATTCCAGAAACCGAAACAAATGCAGACGTATTTGCAATTGTTCCTCCTCTCTCCGAGAGAAGTGTAGGCTACTTCGTAATGCTGTATAAGAATTTTAAAATGTAAACTGAATAATTATGGAAGACTGGAATTCCTTCTAATATTGTTAAGAATAAAAGTGTTCAGTAGATGAGCACCCACATCTAATCGCTTTTACTCATCAATATAATTGTCCGTAATTCTTGTAACTGATATCTGGATTCCTGATGTAAAGTTAATGCTTCTAATCTGTTGCTATACTGGGCCCCGTATTTATCAATAGGCCTACAACTGATGCAGGGCCCGCCATTTGGTAGTCGAACGCCAATGGTCATAGAGAAGAGACTGAATGAATTCGAGTGTTGTCTTACTTCCGTATACTTAGTCCTGCAAGTTCACTAATGCATAAGTTTACAGGCGCACGGGACAGACCTCAGTTTCGGAGATGATCGAACTAGAACAGGATGGCAAGCACGACCATACTAGAGCGCTCCGAGTATTGATTTCCGCCCCTCGCCCCCCTCCCCAAGGAGCGAGAAGAGACCAGTGGAACGACCAAGGCACGCATAAACGCGGATGGTAGAGGCGGATCCCCCCAGGACGATTGGCAGAGTCGTCGAAACGGCAAAGCTCCGAAAAGCAGTGGATATGATATTTCATTTCATTTCATTTCATTCATTTCATTTCAGATATTTATATAGCGCCCCTTCAAGATTTCTACTCAGAGGCGCTCCCGACTACAGCGCGGACACTGAATCGGAGTTTCACGCCGAAGCGCATGAGCAATTGCGAGTGAAGGACTTGCCCAGGGTCCCTACGCGGCGGCTTGAGGTAGATTCGAACCCACAACCCTCCGGCTGCAAGGCACTAAACATACCCCTTTATAGACGGGTGAGATGATACTCGTGTTCCACTGGAATTTAATTAATTTGCTGGACTAATTAAATACATGATATGTGTTGCTTCTAAGGTCTTGTTTGACTTCAAATGCAAAAGTACAAGTAATCCGGAAATTAATTATTATAACAACTTATTGACAATTAATTATATGCCTACCATTCAGTTTCCTTTTCATAATCAGCAATCAAGCAGATGTCACAGTCAGGCCAACCGTCAGAATTACTGCAACTGCTAGCAGTGGCACAAATGATGGCGAGTGTATGCCTATTATGATGATATGAGGCAGCAACAATGACTACTTACATACAATGTCATATTATTATGGACACATTATTTTGCTGTTAAATTATGATTCCCTACATACGTATTCGATGTCATATCAAATAAAGTACTGAGTAATGTCAAAGTTCAGTTTAGAGAAAGTGAGCTTCATGCTACATGTAACATTTCGTCGGTCGTTGATGAACTACTAATTAAATTCTGCATACTTATTCATTGTGGTAAAGCGATGGTTTGTAAAGGCGACCAAATGTCGATAGGTTTAGATATATAGGGGCCTAAACATCAGAGAATAATTTTTATATAGGTCCAGTGTCCTAAAGTAACTAACAAGGCCTCCGAAGCACTTGGACCGTCACCTTCGGTTTTATCCACTGCCAATAAATTTGTCGGATAGAGGGCCCAAGACCAGGATGCGTAAGAACTTTGAGATTTCAGTCAGACTCTTCCAATAGCATGCACTGCGTATAGAAGTTTACAGAATGAATATTATATTGAAAGTAAGTAAGTAAGTTATCTAGTTAATAACATAGCAATGTATGACGAAATGTGCAATGCGTGCTTTACATATTGGTGCCTGTGCAGTGTGTGCACTGTGTAGGTTATTGTTTACACATAGTTTTTAATATCAAATGCAATGTATGTGGTCACTTCGTGATGTATGCTCTATGAGCAGTAAAGGAAAGAGTAATTGCAATCTGGAGATGAACCAAACCGAAACGAACTTTATATGAGCCTATAGCTCTAAAAGAATAGCAAATTAGGATAGACGGATCCATTTAGGCAAAAAGTGCGGGGCATGCACAATAGGGTGGAGTGAAAAAAAATAGTTTTGAGCAATCGTTTTCTAAGAGTGATGAAAAGTTGCCAGTATGTTAGAGTAAGTTGTGTGCAAACTATTTTTGATTTTGCTTTGTGTCTTCTGCCCTCTACCGGCGGTAATATTTTAATATGTGAAATTCTGTGTAAAAACATCAATGTAGTGCATTTTTTTCTTGAACTGTGGGCGAATCTTCAGATCTATCGGCCATATCAGATCAGGCAGTTGCGGAAATCGCATCTGGTGTGATAGGCTACAGGACTGTGGAAGTGTAATGATGATGATGATGTAGTAGTAGTAGTAGTAGTAGTAGTAGTAGTAGTAGTAGTAGTAGTAGTAGTAGTAGTAGTAGTAGTAGTAGTAGTAGTAGTAGTAGTAGTAGTAGTAGTAGTAGTAGTAGTAGTAGTAGTAGTAGTAGTAGTAGTGTTGATGATGATGATGATGACGATGATTATGATGATGATGATGATGATAATGATGTTGATGAATATGATGATAATAATAATAATAATAATATAAAAAAGCAGCTCATAATAAGGAATACACATAATTATATGTTACTATCTCAAAGTCACACCGTTTCGTCGATGTTGTCATCGAAACCGCTAGAAGCTGGCACACCGAGTCACTGGATTTTGTACAAGAACTAGGAGGCATGGTTTCTGCAGCGACAGGTGACCAGCGTGAGACCAGCCATCTGCCCCAGCGCTTATCAGTCGCCCTCCAAGTTTGAAACTCTCTGTTTTGGGCACCTCGGATTCGTACAGTACATTCAGGAGACCGAGGACTGAATGGCGGCTTTATATAGGCTAATGTTGGAAACAGTCAATTTGTTTAGTCTGTATTCACAGTTTGTCGACTTTACGAAGAAGTAAATTTGCCTTATTATTATTAAAAATAATAACAATAATAATATCAACGCCTCTAAGTACGTATCTTACAGAGGCACCAAATAAATGCTCTGAATGAATATATGAAAGAAAGACAGAATGAAAGATCAAAAACTTGTGTAGAAAATGTTATGTATTTCATCATAATAATTTGAACTTTCTAAATAGCATTTTGTCGAAAATGAGCGATATTACGTATGAGTCTACAATAGGATGCATTCTGGAAAAAGTTTGAATAAACGAAATCAATAAAATAACATTTATTTATTTGTTTCTCTCCATATAAAATTTATAAATGTACATGATTGCTATCTGAATAATTGAGCAACAATTGTTGCTTGCATCGGCAAATATCAAACTTTTAAAATTTACCTTAGTACATATCTGTCATCGAAAAGCCACAGATTAACACCTGAAGATATTTGAAGGAGAGAGAAGCAAAACCGACCACGGCTGCAGCGCTGGATTAACAATACGAACGAAATCATAACAAGATATATAATAAAACCGAAAGTGTACGATCACTGTACTCATGATACGTGTAAAAGAGTTGGCGCAAGTGATACCGAAGTCTAGAAAGATATCTCTACCCTGGCCATGGGAGGGATTTGAACTCTGATCTCTTCGTTTAATGTTTAACACGTTAACCCCTGGAATATATTACACCCCGTCTATATATGCAAGACTTGGACATGACAAAGGCATTCGACCTGACAAACGACCGAAAACAATGGAGGTCATTACTCGCACCATCTGCGTCATATAGCTGACGTGATGAACTTATGATGACGATGAAGACGATAATTGTATAACACATATTATAATGGTCTATTGTAGCATAAAACTCCAGAGCAACTATCGCTTAGTTTTACTAAAGGTCTGCGGATAAAAGACAAAGTGATTCTGACAACTGGTTTACACAGCGTTGTTTGTTTTGGAATACAGAAAGCATGCAATGATTATTAACTTAAGCTATAATATTAGTGGTCTACATAAGATTCACTGTTGATTCGCGTATATAATTGGCTGTTGATGTTGGCGGTGTGAAAGATTAAGGTCGGTGTAAGCTGTCTCCTCTTGCAAAACGATGTTTGCATAATTTGGCATATGTGGTGGCGTCGTATGGTCATGCAATTCCGCGTATTCTGTGGTTGAAGTTGTGGCTGGAAAAGTTGTTGTATCAGTGGCTGCCAAAGATACTCTCTCTGTTTAAATTGGGTCAAACAAAACACAAGCAACGAAAGCTTACATGTTGGGTTGAAGGTTTTGTGTGTGTAAGAAAATAAACTCTGTGGTCAAACCTTAATTTGTGGACATTTTAGCAAGCATATTCTGGAGGAGAATACGTTGGTTTTGTTCCTCGTGTGTAGATCTACGTGGGCCCGTCACTGATGATTTCATGCATTCTGTGCTTTTTAATTTATTGATAAAATTCCATAACTTCGTGACATTTCATTTACACAGAGAACGACCCTGATAGTTTGCTATAGCTTTTAAACTGACGCTATTACATACCATGCGTCGTTTGCATAATGCGGTTTGCTTGAACTTTTTACTTTTAAAAATACAAGATGAACGTTTTGGTGCGATGAAGCTGCTGCACTTTTAAGTCATCAACATAAACTTAAACAATAAAAAATACGAATATGATAGA
Source organism: Aporrectodea caliginosa (assembly GCA_020284085.1). NCBI lineage: Eukaryota > Metazoa > Annelida > Clitellata > Crassiclitellata > Lumbricidae > Aporrectodea > Aporrectodea caliginosa. The sequence continues at coordinate 125,831 of JACEVL010000050.1, read as the reverse complement.
AAGGAAATTTCAAAACGCATCATTCGCAAGGACTTCGTTGGCCCGTACATAGATGAGTTTTCATACCTTTCATCCGTTGTTTAACTACCAAAACTATGCAAGCTGTAATAGAGGTGACATTTGTAATTCCCATTATGACGATGACTATTGTCTATGCCGTATATTGTATTGTATTGTATTTACGACGATTTATATAGCGTTGTTGGTAACAAGCTACTTCTAGAACGCTCAACCAGTAGGCCTAGCGGCAGCCATCAACAGGCGCCCAGCCCTCATGTAGGACAATGAGCAGCCCGGAGGCGCCAGCCGTCAGGTTTGTGTGTTTGTATTGTATGCTATTGTATTGTATTGTATTGTGTGTTGTATTGTACTCCACGTTTATATTGCGACCGAGCCACCCGCAGTAAAGGTCCGAGAAATTAATCTCTGATAAACCGACCGACCGGGGATCGAACCCGGGTCGCCGGCGCGGCGAGCGGACACCAGCCCACTCGGCCACTCAGTGCTGTTGTGAGCGATGCCCTGTGAAGGCGCATCAATTATAGGCCCTACAAAACATAGAAGATAGACAGACTGCAGTGTAAGTTTTCTAATGCTGCGTATGCCTAATATTCATAAGCTATGCGCCTATGATTTGATAATATAAAATGCTGAATGATGGGCTGTAATCAGGTCAACATCTAATTTCGATTAAACAGTATTTAAACTTGATGCCTATTGCCTAATCAGCGTAATATTATGGACACAGCAGGAATTGCCCCGTCGTTACGCTGTCATAACGTAATTTATATTGGCTATATTTAGTTTGTTTAAGATTGCTATAGATAGTGTAGCTGTTAGTGTGCTGGACTGTACATGTAGATTGTTCAGCCATCCAATCTTTAAGAGAAACTTGGTATATGCGATGCTAACGTTTCGCCCGTATATATATCCATAATGATATTATGTATGTACATTCGTATATTTCAGAAAACAACAGGCAGAACGCTGTAGGTTAACAATAACAGTTGACAGTATGGCTACTTATGGATGGGTTAATTAGTACATGTTTTATATAACATTCTAGGAATAAAGTTCATCGAGTCTTTATCGGGGAGGGTGAAATTGTGGGTATCCGGACGATTGGTCATAGGACGATTGGTCATAGGACGATTGGTCATAGGACGATTGGTCATACGGACGATTGGTCATACGGACGATTGGTCATAGGACGATTGGTCATATGCCGCTAATAAACCGACATAATTCGTTGTAGTCGTTAGTCATGGACATTCTTTAATTTTAAGCTTAACGCACCGGAGCATACATCATTTTTAGACAAATACAATCAGTGCCAATCAAGACACTTATTAGGGTAATACTTACAGGGATCAACTCACTTCAAAGAACTTAACGTTTGGTCGAAATAATACACGTTTTACCCGTATGTAACTCAAGTATGAAATCATCAATTAGGGACATTGATCGTTTTCAGACAAATACAATCAGTGCCAATCAAGAAACTTATTAAGATAATTACATGCAGGTTTCAACTCACTTCAAAGAACTTAACATTCACTAGATAAACGCACATCAAAGTCCAACGCACTTCAAAGAATGGAGTGAAAAATCTGTTGACGTTCTAGACTTTTACGTATTGTTCTTATTTTGTATTACGTATTTCATATAAAATGATCCAGTAAATAGTTTTCATGTTTTAAAAACTTCTTTGTGTTAGCCTTCGATAGTCCCATCGCCGCTAGGACCTATGACCGGTAGGCCCTATGACCAATCGTCCTATGACCAATCGTCTGTATGACCAATCGTCCGTATGACCAATCGTCCTATGACCAATCGTCCTATGACCAATCGTCCTATGACCAATCGTCCTAGAACCAAATTGTGTGCCCTTTGTCGGAATTTATATAAAGGTTCACGTTGCACTGGTCAGAGGCCACGGAGAACATGAAGCTCATTATAATTCTGGACGGCACTAAACAGAGCGGCGTCTGCCGCTTGTTCTAATTCTAATGTTTCACTGAAACAGTTTCAGTCGTAAGATCTTCAGGTTTTGAGTAACCAGCACGCCTGATTCTGTTCATGAAGCATTGATGCTTACGAAAGAGGTAAGCAGCATAGGAAAACAGGAATACATTAACAATCTTAATTTCTGTCTCAGTCTACTATAAAGTTAAGCTTGCTGTTTTGGCAATTACCAGAAAATGAACAGCTGTAGGTCATGAAGAAGCTTGGTGAATATAGGCCTAATAATGATAGGCGACAGTATCGTAATTATATATAAACATCGTAATATCAACGACAGATGTCTTTATACCCGTGCATTTATAGCAGTTCGAGAGATGTTCGGAGAACGCGCTGTCACCCATCTATTATAGCAGAGTTTATGTATAGACGAGAATGGCAGCGATACGAATGATGATTGATGAGTGCTAATTGTTTTAAGGTCTACCTGTAGCGTTTCTTGTGAATCTTATTGTGTTTTTGCCAAATTCATTCATGGCTTTGCATTCAGCAGTCAACGGATCATTGCAGAGCATACTAGCAGTTAAAACAAAGCTGGAGCTCTGCACAGTGATGTTAAAGAGTTCAGCAAAAATCGTCCATTCGTATCTAGGAGTTGGATTTCCGTTAGCATAGCATTTGAAACGATCCCCTAACGTGATGATTGTCCCATTGTCTGATATGTTGTTAACTTGTATTGTCACGTTTTGTGGTACATCTGCAACATTTAATGATTCCTAATTCAGTACCAGAATTGAATACAACATTATATAAAAGAATGAAACGTATTATATATATTGACATAAAAAAATATATTTTCTATTATTTGAAGCTTACGAATGCATTTGCATTTATGTTCAATTATTTGAAACGTAGGCTACCAATGTATTGGCATGTATATTTTATTATTATATTTGAGTGGAATGAATTTTGTTTATAATATATTAGGTTAAGCAAGATTACATTATAAAGTAACATTAGATTACATTACATTCCGGCATTTAACTAATTTATTATTATCATTAAGATATTTCGTGTATTTTTCATACCTTATTACGAAACGAAAATCACTTAATCTTATAGTGGAGGATTATGATTAAATAAAGAGGTTAAAATCGACTAAGAATTAAATTAATTTTGTGCAGATTATGAAACAAACTTACATGATACGTTAATCGGATGAGACACCCAGGTATATTTGTAGTCGGGAGTATTTGTCGCTTTGATCAGAAATCCATCAGAAGAACTGCTGGAAACGTTCGGCGTGAAGAGCGTATCACACGAAAAGATAACCCCGTTGTCCATGAAATTAACTTGCACCAAAAGAGAAGACGTTACTGTGTATCCAATTCCTGAGAGTGCTTTGGTAATATTTGTTTTGGCTCCGTCGATTAGTTGTCCCTCTCGTCTCCATATCATAACAGGAACCAAGTCACCAACAAAACGAACGAAGCATTGCATCTGAACATAGTCGTTCTCCATCAATTTGGTGGTGCCAGTGATTGTGTTCAGAGTGCAGTATGGATCAGACGCTAATCAAACACAACCGCTTAAGTTTTAAGAATTCTCGGCAAATGTTTGGGTGAAGTTCCTGCATTCTCAATCAATGTTTTACACAGTTGTTTGTTTCAAGGATTCATTCTGCACCAATAGTTTTTTATGTGGCTGCATCCATAGTTTATGCCTACACTGTCAAAATCCTTCAACTGAAATAGGCATCTGACCGGTGCCGCTCTGACAAACATCACGTAGGCCTACATGTAGCTATCTAAATGTTCCCATATCGATTCAACAGCGGGCCAATGTGGCAATATCACTATACTTTACGTTGCCCATGGAAACTTGCAGTTGCCATGCTTAAGCCTTCCAGTTCAATGACCAATCACACAGAACTTTAGTGACTTTAGGTGCAATCTTCCACTAACTCTCTTATACGTAAGCGTACAAGGCTAATTTGAAGCAAAACTATATTCATAGAATTCATGGATCCGAAGACTACGGGCAGGAAGTGAATGCATAGAATTGAGATAATTTAAGTAAATGATCCAGTAGGATGATTGGAATTTGGACTGAGAAGAAGCGTCACAAAATTTAAAGAGGTTAGGCCTACTCATATGGTGATATTAAAGGGACAAAATGCAGCTTTGAAGGGACACGGATTGGATTTCGAAACGCGGTTTAGTTCTTACAGAAGCTGATGGTTAATATTCTATATGATGAGCAGATGATTCCATCGAATAATCGTCTAAAATGTTGCCTTCATTGGCTGTACTTCCAAGTAAGTAGCATCCATTGTCTCTAAGCTAAACTCTAAAAACATAATATTGATAAAATGGAAAGTTCCTCTGTAATTTGAACACTTACCAAGAATTACCAATTGAGCTTCATATCTTCTTGTTATAAATGATCCACTGCCAGTCATCGCTTTCTCCGTTGTGATGCAAACGTAAGATCCAACGTCGGGTCTATCTGCGTTGAATATGTGTAAATCGTATTGTCCATCGACGGTTGTGTTTAGCATTATTCTAGCGTAATTGCTGTACCTGTCTTGATAGAAGGTCAGAGGCGTTTCTTCATCTCCTGCTCCTTGTCTATGCTTCCATTGCGAATGACCGTTTCTATCCAACCCACACTTTAATGTAACATTTCTTCCAGCGACAACGACTTCATTTCTGGGAGCATATTCGGTTGCTTCTAAACGTATGAAATAGTCCCATTAGACAATGACAAATTATTTTTTAATACATTAAATGTTTCTATGATATATTTGGATGATGAGTCGTAAGCGAACACAGGTCGATAATAATCACATTGACGCATGTCTACGGCTATATCGTCGTGTTTCGTTTAATTACGATATTTGGTATGGGCTTCGTCTTGCGCAAAATTTGATCGATAATTCTTGTTTGTTCAGACTTCTACGGCAGCTTAGTCTTTCGCATGGTGCTTTTGTCCATCGTTCGATGCATCGCAGCATTTTGAACTCCTCTGTTATTATATATATATATATATATATATATATATATATATATATATATATATATATATAAAAAATTATATATATAATTATATATATATATATTCGTTATTGTAAAAACTAGTTGTCATACTGCAACGAGGTACAAGCAATGAAAATTTAAGGAATTTATAGCGTTGATTTCTATCAAATGTTTGAGTGCCATGGGTTGTTATTTTCTAGAGTATACGAGGTATAATATAGTTTCTATCGTCTTTAGGAGGAAGCTGAAAGTTATGTTGCCTTGGTCGGAGCTAATAGTGACTTTGCACGATCTCTGGTAATAGGCCTCGTAACACGTGACAATCGTTCCATATCACTGCCTGTAAAAGCCTTCTATCGATAACTTCAATTGTTTCAGTAACGCGTTTGGCCGTCTGCGAGAGATAACCCATTCAATTGTAGAACGTCATCATCATGCATAAGGCGGGCCATTATCGAAGCACTTGTCAACTCGTGCAATGCTGCTGGCGGGAGGCCGTGCATGTGCTCTGAACATTCTAAGCGCGTGAAGCGAACCAGAGCAGTTGGTGACCTAGAGGCCTGCATATCGTCATCAACCGGAATGATCTATTATTCTATTAAGCAACCACAAGAAGAGTCTTTGGAATGGCATCGACGGTCAACCACAGAGTCCAATCGAATGTTTGTTCTGCGCAGACCTGCATGCTGGCTCAAAAAGATGTCCAGATGTCCTGACATTGACTAACTGTGAGGGAGTACTGTATACGGTGAGGCCACCGTGTGTCGCTGGCAATGCACCAGATCACCTGTCGTAATTTTTCATCCTCGATACTACGAAGTCCTGGATATCTGAACATGGTGTCAACTGCTGTGAGGATCTGCGTGTTTGCGGGAGCCACCATTATCACTTTTCTAGCTAACTACGTACTGCCTGATTACCGATTAACTTTGGTTCTTAGTAACACTTAGCATCGCTTATACTGTAGGCTGGAGTGAAGAACGTAACATTAGTTATTCTGGCAAGGTGTTAGGGGTCTTCATTAAAACTATTATTAGTTATGTCGCTTGTTATATCAAGTATAGCAAAACAAGCATAGGCGCAACCACCCTATTGGACCTGTGGGACGCGTCCCCTCAACTTTCGAACAGTTTGGGACGGTCCCCTCCAACTTTTGAATATTTTGAGGTAAACAAGAGCCCGAAATGCAATCCATTTGGTATAAAATGCTCAAAATTGCGACAGCTTCTGGGGATCCGCCCCAGACCCCGATGGGGAGCTTACGACGCTCGCCCGTACCCTAGTCGTTGTCGTTAGGGGCTTCTTGCCTTCCGCAATCGCGGCTGTGCGCCTTCCACCTTCCGCACTCGCAGTTCTCCCCACTCGGACGTTCTAGTAGGTCCCTCCCCCAACAAATCGCTGGCCCTGCTGCCGATAAAATAAAGGGTCAGGCTAAAGCCTCTAAACTCAAGTCTATCAGAATTCAGTGCAGAATGTTGCTGTATAATTTCACTCTAAAACTTTAATTATCTAGCTTTTTTTAAATTCGACTAAGCCTAGGAGGACATTTCAAATTTTTAATGCTGCGACTGCGAGTGATGTTCTACTAAAACCTACAATCTCAGTTTATTCATTTGATAAAGTCATATTTTTTCACAGATCTAGATGGTTTAGGTACTTTTATATCGAAATCATGGTGAAAAATTTGAGGTAAATTAGAGCCCAACTGTACTCCATCTGGTATCAAATGCTCAAAATTGCGTCGGCTTCTGGGGATCCGCCCCAGACCCCGATGGAGGAGCTTACGACGCTCCCCCATACCCCTAGTCGTTAGGGGCTTCTTGCCTTCGGCAATCGGAGCTTCGCGACATCGGCGCTCGCAATTCCCCCCCCAACTCAGACATTCTAGTAGGTACCCCCAACTTCTGGACCGTGGTTGCGCTCATGAAAACAAGTTAATTAGTTCGTTTAATTATTAACATTTGATCTATGCCATGTTGAACTGTCACGGCAATTTTGTAGTATCCACATACCTGTCCATTTTCAGCAATCCAATGCAACGAAAATTAACATTTACTTAAAACGTGGGTCCTTGAATTTAGCCTTGACTTCACGTAATATTAAACATTTCCGAGTTTACTATGCACACCCAAATATTACAATACATTAGGTTACTAGAAATGTCTGCTGGTAAAAACAGTGAAACTCGGTTAAGCCTTACCATGAGCAGGCAGAGAGAGCGTCATAATGAAAAACCACTTCAGGACAGACATTTCTGTATTGATGACTTATTCATTAAAGAATAAATTTGATTAAGTTAATACAACTAGATTCTGACTATTTTCTTGAATTAAATGTCTGATCGACTTTGCACACCATTATGCGTGAGACTTTGCTAAGCTGGCTTTGATAGATGCAAGCTTGTCTTGCATGCACTTTGCCTAAGTCCGAAACAGACAATTAGGTTATTATGTAGTCAGAATTATGTCTTTTTCTGTTTCTCTTTAGCCTATCTTTCATATTATAATTATCAACTTGTGAAACTAGGTCAGTGACTAGGACTTACCTAACATGTTGGACCAGGAGCTAACTCTTGCTCCACACATTCACCGCCTTGCCCGGGACTGATACTATCAGCTGCGCCAGCTTCGCACCATTGCCCTTGACTACTGCTCGTCACTCTACTTTGGCCCTCCATCCAATCGACTAGTGTTCCTGGAGCCCTGGACCGAGTCTTGCGCTCTGCAGCGCGTCTTATTGGGCAAATCCCCAAATTTTGTCATGTCTCCAGCTATATGCTGGAGACTTTACACTGGCTCCCTACCCGGCAGCGCATTGAGTACAGGATTGCTGCCTTGGTACGACGATGTCAGCTGGGTCTATAGCCCCAGCCTACCTGCGGGAGCTTTGCTGCCCCTCGGGTATTCAAAGTCGCCGCCCCTCCGCTCTGCAGAGAAGGGGGTGCTCCTAGTCCCATTTGCACGAACTGCAACTAGCCTATGCAGAATCGAGCCTTTTCCGTGGTGGGCCCAGTGGTCTGGAACGGGCTCCCTCAAGATATACGCCTGCTCCCTGGGACTCTTACTGAAGCTTTCTTTACTAAACTCAAAACTGTACTTTTTGGCCCTGCTGGAGTCGGGAGCGCCTCTGAGTAGGCCTAGTCCTCTGGAAGGGGCGCTATATAAATTTATGAATGAATGCACCGATAGGTTCAATTTTATCGTCTTGTACACCAGTTCTAATCATTAAACTCCACTAATTTAAATCGATTAGAAAGGCATCCCATAATTTCGAATCTGTAGTAGTTTACATATGTGTGCATAATCCTGCAGACTTTGTAACGCTGTGATAAAATTGTTTCAGCGGTAACCCTCTGTGCATGTTGATCAACACTGTAATTGCGGCAGGACATTTTTATGATAATTGATATCCATAAAAGGACCTTTCGTTAAATAAGCTTTCGGTTTTCATTTTTGGGACTAAAAATCTTGGCGTTTATAAACAACTCATTGCAATGAAAACAATTATTGCAGTTTGTAACACCTAGCTATTGCCATCAAATCATCTATCAGCTGACTTCGCAACGCATCCAGAAAGTAACTCTCTAGATCTATATGCGATGATCTTTGAATGGTACCGGGTATGCTTACATAGGCCAGTTAGCTTACATTAGGCCTACATTAACACAATGGCCTGAAAGTCGCAGTGGCAGTAGACATGCACATTAAAGGGGCTCCTTGTGGCGCAATGCATTTCCAACTTTTAATTTTTTGGGCACACTATTGTACACCCACTCGGAAGAAATTAGTAATTATTAATAACAATAAGAACAATGAAAATAATAGTAATAACTAATAAATTATGATTATAATAATATTAGCAATACCTGGAGTAATAAGAATAAAATAAATAATAATAATTCAATTTTGTGATTTCATCCTGTCCAGGCATAATTTAAGAACATAAGAGAAAATAGTATTAGTATTAGTATTAGCAGTATTATTATTATTAGTATACTATTAGTATTAGTATTAGTATTAAGTATTAGTAGTAGTAGTAGTAATAGTAGTGGTAGTAGTAGTAGTGGTAGTAGTAGTAGTAGTAGTAGTAGTAGTAGTAGTAGTAGTAGTAGTAGTAGTAGTAGTAGTAGTAGTGGTAGTGGTAGCAGTGGTAGTGGTGGTGGTAGTAGTAGTAGTAGTAGTAGTGGTAGTAGTAGTAGTGGTAGTAGTAGTGGTGGTGGTAGTAGTAGTTGTGGTGAAAGTAGTGGTAGTAGTAGTAGTAGTGGTAGTAGTAGTAGTAGTAGTAGTAGTAGTTAGTAGTAGTAGTAGTAGTAGTAGTAGTAGTAGTAGTAGTAGTAGTAGTAGTAGTTGTTGTTGTAGCAGTAGTAGCAGTAGTAGTAGTAGTAGCCGTAGTAGTAGTTGTAGTGGTGGTGGTGGTGGTAGTTGTTGTTGTTGCTGTTGTTGTTGTTTTTGTGTCTCTGAATCGGTATCTTGGGAGAGGCACCATATAAATGCTCTGAATAAATGAATTAGTGAAAGAGAGAATGATTAAACAAAAACTTTAATCGAAAGTCCATGTTTTTCTTTGAATAATTTGCACTTTCTACGTAGCATCTCGTCGAAAATAACTGAATTACTCAGGCCTACAATAGGATGGATTTTCGAAAACGTTTGAATAAAATGAAATCGATGAATAACAATAACTAACGGAGTTCTTTCCATATAAAAATACATGATTACTATCTCTACAATTAAACAACACTCATTAAGCTTACTTGCAAGTTGCACTTGCATTCAACTATACATGTATATATTGTCAAAGTTGTTAAGTATACTTTAATGCATCGAAGAACTGCAAATTAAAACCTCCATGAAATAATTATGCCTATTCGAAGGAGAGAAGAAAGAACAGACGACCAGGACAGCAGGGCTGGGTTTACAATGTTAACGAAATCATAGCAAGACTGGGACTAAAACCTAAAATGTATGGTAAGTGTACTCATTACAACGTATTTGGATAGCAAGTGTAGCAAAACTCAAATTTTTACAGTGGCAGCGATTTCAACACTTGAGGTCTCTGTTGAATGTTCAGCACACTAACCACTGGAATATTATCGTCCACCCCGTATATAATACAAGACTTGGATAACAACATCATGATAAAGGCACAAAGGCATTAGACAAAGGAATAGGAAAAGGCATTCGACCTAGCAAACGACCGAAAACAAGGGAGATTATTACTCGCCCCCATCTCCGTCATTATAGTTGACGTCAAGGACTTATGATGACGATGACGACAACGATGACGATTATATAACACTCATAATGATCTATTGTTGAATAAAACGTCAGAGAAACTTTTTATCAGTCTCAGAATACGTCCTATTAGGTCTGCGGATGAAAGTCTATTTCTGATTGTGACAACTAATTTATACACCGCTGTTATTTTTGCACTACAGAAAGCATGCGATGGTTATAGACTGTCGCTATATAAATGGTCTACATAAGATCCACTGTTGATTCTCGTAGATAATTGGCTGTTGATGTTGACTGCGTGCTACATTAAGGTCGGTGTAAGCAGTTTCCTCTTGCAAAACTACGTTTGCATAATTTGGCATACGCTGTGACGTTGTATAGTCATGCAATCCCGCGTATTCTCTGGTTGAAGTTGTGGGTGGAGGAGTAGTTGTTGTTGCATCAGTGGCTGCCAAAGTCACTCCCTCTGTTTAAATCACGTTACATTAAACAAACACAAGGAAGGCTTAGCAATTGTTTTGAATGTTTGGTGTAGCAATAAAAACTCAATTTGTCAAACCTTAATCTTTGGAAACTTTTTTGAACATATTGTGCAGGGGAATCCTTTGGATGAATTCCTCGTGTGCGAGCATCTGCCCGTCACTGATGACTTCTTGTTTCTGTGCATTTTTACTCATTGATGAAATTCTAGTTCTTAGTGACATTCAATTTCATATACACAGATAAGTGTATATGAAAGTATATTATAATAGGCCTATGACAAGTTTGCTAGCTCTTAAAGTGACGCTATTAAAGTACCATGCGTCATTTAGCGAAGTCTAAACCGATTTAGATTAACATTTTAACTTTAAAAATTAAAAAATGAACGTTTTGCAGCGATGAAGCTGCTGGAATTAAGTCATCAACATAAACTCTAAAATGGAATAATACGAATATAATAGAAACGAAATTTCAAAACGCATCCTTCTCAAGAACTGCATAGATGAGATTTTCATACCTTTCATCCGTTTAACTATCAAGACTACGCAAGCTGCAATCGAGATGGCATTTGTAATTCCCATTATGACGATGACTGTTGTCCATGCCGTATATGTGCACGTTACACATGTGCTGTTGTCGGCGATGTCTATTGAAAGCACATTAATTAAACAGAACATAGGCCTACAGGAGAGACAACGCAATTTTGCAATACTCTAAAATTATATGGAATATGTAATCAGATCAAAATTCAGTTTCCATTAAATCTTCTCCTCCTCCTCCTCCTCCTCCTTCGTAATATTATGTTCACAGCAGGCATCGTGCTGTCATTACGCTGTCATAAGGGCATTAATATTGGCTCCATATAAGTTGTTTAGTTTCCTTAGGAGTGCTATAATAGTGTAGTGGTTAGCGTGCTTGACTCACAACCGAGAGGTCGGGTTTCAAATCCACGTAAAGTCAGAATTAAGTGTCGCTCAAGATTTCTGTTTCACGTGAGCCCCTAGCCGACTCAAACATCATTGAGTAAAATGACCGAACACTGTCCGTGAGAAGATAGGACGGCGAGGGAGGAACTGGCAACCGGCCATCATTATGCCGAAGCTAAGAAAATGAAGCTAAAAAAAACTTAAATCTCATGGCTTCTTCTTCTTCTTTCTTTCTTTCTTTCTTTCTTCTTCTTCTTCTTCCTCTTCTTCTTCTTCTTCTTCTTTTTTTTTCTTCTCTTCTTCTTCTTCTTCTTCTTCTCTTCTTCTTCTTCTTCTTCTTCTTCTTCTTCTCCTCCTCCTCCTCCTCCTTTTCCTCTGTCTCCTTCTTCTCATTCTCCTTTCTTCTTCTCCCTCTTCTTAGTTTGTGTTCAACATTAATAAGTTCAAAGGTTTCCGGCATACCACTGAAAGTCTTGGTATGCAAAGATAACAACAATGAGAGTTTTTTTAACAAAGTCTTATGTGACAGTTTGAAAATTAAAAAGCTTATAGATTTACCTGTAACGTTAACTGTGGGTCTTTTAATGACGGTTCTTCCAGTCTGTTCTCCAACAGCATTAACGGCTTTGCATTCAACTGCCAAAGGCTGATTGCTAAACATCGACTCATTTAAATAAAGAACTGCGTTGTGTACAGTGATGTTAGAGTATTTTGCTTCAATCGTCCATTCATATCTAAGGGTGGGATTCCCATCCGCATAGCATTCCAGATGACCGTCTGAAGTGCTAAGAAGACCATCTTCGCTAGTCTCGCTAATAAATAGTATTCTTAAATTTCTTGGTCCATCTAAAACACGGATATCATTTTTAGCATATAACACAACACGGTTATAGCGTAGTAATGACATTCCTTAAACAATGGCGACTATTAATTCATCCGTTTAACCTCTACTATCTGGTAGGAGTCTTGGTGCATCATTCTGGTGAACTTTGCAAGTCGTTTATTGTTGAGCCATCTAATCTTTGACACTTTGACCGCTTAACTTACCATCTGATGATGCGCAATGTATAACGTGTTAACACGTCCCTGTAGTCAAAGTGTTAAGAGAAACTTGATATGTTGTTAACGTTTCACCTGTATTCAAGGAACACAATTATTGACTCTTGGGCAAAGGGCAAGCAATACAGAAAACAAGAATATCTAAATAATCTTAATTTCTCTCACATTTGTGAATGTTCACACACCTAAATCTACTTCAAAATAGTTCTTTGGCAGTTTCCAAAAAACAACATAGCAGTTGGTGATAGGCTACTCATGGATGGGTTTTGGTAAGGTACGTATGATATGGTATACGTAATATCGTAATTATACATAAATATCGTAGTATAGTATCACGACGAATATTTTAACCCGCGCATTTCGAGGGATATCCGGAGGTCGTGCCGTCGTCCATCTACGACGGACTGTTGGGTGGTGAGACAACCGTGTGTCATCGGCGGCAGCAACATGGTTTAGTAACTGTGAACATTATGTCATTTGTCAAAATCTAGTTGAGAATCCTTTGGTTAGGTGACCTTTCCAGTAATCTGAACATTGCTTGATGAACTCTTTGTTCTGAATGACACCTGATATCATTTATGCTAGGCTGCATTGCTAACGTTGATTAGTTAATCTGATACAATTTCACGCTGGCAGAAACTGTTTATAATTTGGTAATTTTAGAAGTATGAGAAATTTTTAATTAATCACATGCTTGAACTAATTTTGTGCAGATTATAAATCAAACTTACATGGTGCGTAAATAGGAGGTGATATCCAGGTATATTTGTAGTCGGGAGTATTTGTAGCTTTGATAAAATATCCATCAGAAGAATTGTTGTAAACGTGTGGCATAAAGAGCGTATCACATGAAAACCTAACTCCGTTGTCCGCTGCATTAACCTTAACGAGAAGAGAAGACATGGCTGTGCCTTGATTTCCTGTAGGTGATTTGGTGATACTTGTTTCTGCTCCGTCGATTAATTGTCCTTCTCGTCTCCATTTCATGACAGGAACCAAGTCACCAACAAAGCGAGCGAAGCATTGCATCTGAACATAGTCGTTCTCCATCAATGTGTTGTTACTCGTGATTGTGTTCAGACAGCAGTTTGGTTCAAACACTAATCAAACATAATCGTTAAAGTATAGTAAAGAATTCTCTACCACTGTTTTGGGTGAAGTTTTTGTATTTTCAATAAACATATTTTGCAGCTGCTTGTTTCCGAAATTCGTTCTGTACCATATAAGACTTAGAGTGCAAGAATCCAGCAGGGAGATTGCGGGCAGGAGTTCAGGGCGCAGATTTAAGATAATTTGAGCAAATGAAAATGATCCAGAGGACAATGGAAATTTTGTCTGAGAAGAAGCGCCACAAAAATTAAAATTGTATACTCACATGGTTATATTAAAGAGACAAAGTGCTAGGCCTACTTTGATGGGGCAGGGAATGAATTTCTGAACGCGGTTTAGTTCTCAAAGAAGCTTATATATAATACTGTGCGTTAATATTCTGTAAGATGAGGAGGTGATTCCATGGAATAATCAGCCAAAAGTTTGCCTTTATTTTCTATTACTTCCAAGCATCTCTATCCTAACCTTAGCAACTTAAGCTCTAGGAACATATATTGGTGAAATAAAAAGTTGTTATGTAGTTTCAACACTTACCAAGAATCACCAATTGAGCTTCAAATCTCTTTGTTACAACGGATCCACTGTCAACCATCGATTTCTCCGTTGTGATGCAAATGTAGGATCCAGCGTCGGATCTATCTGCGTTGGATATGTGTAAGTCGTATTGCCCGTCGATGGTTGTGTTTAGCATAATTCGAGCGTTCTTGCTGGACGTGTCTTGATTGGCGGTGAGAGACGCTTCGTCATCTCCTGCTCCTTCTCTATGCTTCCATTGAGAAGTACGGTTGCTATCCGACCGACACTTTAATGTAACATTTCTTCCAGCAACAACGACTTGATTTCTGGGAGAACATTCAGTTGCGTCTAAATGAATTAAATAGTTCCACATTACGAGTCGTAAACAAACACAGTTGGATAATAATCACAATGGCGCATGTCTACGGCTATAATTTATTTGCCGTGTTTCGTTTAATTCTGCAATTTGGTAGGGGTCCCTGTCTTGTTCAAGAATTTGATCGATATAATTCTCGTTTGTTCAGACTTCAACTGCGACTTAGTCTGTGTTTCGATTCTGAAATGTAATTGCGGTTTAGGACGGTGTCTTTGTCCATCGTTCGATACTTCGCCGCCGTTGAACCCATCTGTTATTAGTAGGTGAGCTTCAGACCTACTGATCAGACCTACTCATCAACCGGAATGATCGATTACGGCATCATTATGCTATTATGCAGCGACAAAAAGAGTCTCTGGAATGGCATCGACGGTCAACAACACAGTTCAGTCGGATGTTTGTCCTACTCAGACCTTCATGCTGGTTCAAGAAGATGCCGAGATGTCCTTATACTAACTAACTGTGAAGGAGCACTGAAAGGTGAGGCCACCGTGTGCCGCTAGCAATGCAGAAGATCACCTTTCGTAATTTTATCATCCTCAATGCTACGAAGTCCAGGATCTCTGAACAATGTGTCAACTGCTGCAGGGCTCTGCTTGTGAACCACCACAGAGGACTTTCTAGCTAGCTGCGCACTTCTTGATAACCATAGAACTTTGGTTCTTAAGAACATTTAATATCGCATAGGTTGAAGTGAAGAACCACCCCCTGGTAGCCCGAGGGTTAAGAGTACGATTACATTTACAATTATGTGAAAGTGTCGTTGCAATCGTTGGTGACAAAGTTTTAGAGGTCCGCAGTAACGCAATAAGCTATGTCGCTAGTTATATAAAGTAGCAAAGAAGTTAATTAGTTCGTTCAATTATTTAATTATTTTCTATGCCATGTTGGACTGTCACGGCCATTTTGTACTGCTCACAAACCTGTCGATTTTTAGTGATTCAAAGAAATGAAAGTTAACCATAACTTAAAATATGTGTGTGCTTGAATTTTGCCTTGATTTCACGTACATTAAACATTTCCGATTTTTAATTGTATTGTAATTGTAACCGAACATTTATATAGCACCGCTCAAAAATCAGCCGCACTCTAGACCTGCGTCAGTGCCTGGTCAGCGAACAGGAAAGTCTTAAGGCGTCTCCGAAACTGGGAAGGTGAGAGGGCTAGTAACTCAAGGCGAAGAGACTGGGGAAGAGAGTTCCAAGCTTATGGGCCAACACGGGCAAAGCACGTACGGTGGGCCGTTGCAGAGCGCCTGCGAGGGAAAACCATAAGGCCACGGGTCGAAGATCGCAAAGAGGCCCTCGCAGGTAAGGAGGAGACAAAGGTGCAAAAAGACCTCAGGTAGGATGGGGCCACCCCAACAAGACAGTTACGCATGAGGGAACGGATTTTGAACTGTACCCGCTGTTGGATAGGGAGCCAGTGAAGGGTATCCCGAATATAGCCTAAGATATGAGCAAACTTTGGAATGTCGGCTACAAGCCGAGCAGCTGTATTAAGAATAGACTGGAGTTTGTGAGTATTAGAGGCGATTATATTAGATACCTCAAAATATTACAATACATTAGGTTACTAGAAATGTGTGCTCGTAAAAACAGTCAAACATGGCGTGACCTTACCATGAGCAGGCAGAGACAGCGTCATTATGAAAACCAACTTCAAGACAGACATTTCTGTATTGATGACTTATTCATTAAAGAATTAATTTTATTAAGTTAATACAACTAAATTCTGACTATTTACTTCAACTAACTATCTGATCGACTTCGCACACGAATATGAGTGAGACTTTGCTAAGCTGACAATGAGAAGTGCAAGTATGTTTTGCAAGCACTTTGCCTATGTTAGCTACAGACAATTAGGTTATTATGTAGTCAGAATTGTGTCTGTTTTCCTGTTTCTCTTTAACCTTACTTTCATATATAATTATCAAACTGTCAAACTAGGACAGTGATTAGGACTTGCCTAACCGATAGGTTCAATTTTGTCGTTTTGTACGCCAGTTCTAATCAGTACACTCAACTTACTTAAATCGATTAGGAAAGGCATCCGATAATTTCCAATCTGTAGTAGTTTTCATAGTGTGTGCCCATGGCGATATCCTGGAGGCTTTGCAACGCTGTGATCAAATTAATTATTTCAGCAGTAACCCCTGTGCATGTTGATCAACACTGCAATTGCCGCTGGAAAGTTTTATGACGTTTGGTATTTATAGAAGGCCCTTAAATAAGCTTTCGGATTTCAGTTGTCTTGGTGTCTATAAAGAACTCATTTACATTCCCAATTGCAGCGCCTAAAACCTAACTAGTAACTATATATTGCCGTTAAATTAGCCATCATCTGACTTCGTAAAGCATCTCGAAAATAAATCCCTCAGCTTACTTGCGTTGTTGTATAAATGGTACTGCATTATGCTTACATAGACCTATTAGTTGACATTAGGCCTAAATTATCGCTATGGCCTGCAGGTCGCAGTGGCAGTACGTTAAATACGTTAAATGCTGTAGTCAGCATACGTGTGAGTAAATAGGTAGGTCTGTAATTAATAGCAGCCTATTTGGTTCAAATTGCATACAGAGCTATGAAGAACAAAAGCATAAGTGGAACAATCAATGGCCTTGACAAATAATTGCAAGGATCACAAGTCAAATATGCATCTGCTTGGTTTTGAGGTTGTTTCTGAGTGATTTGAATGGTTGATGGGTATCCCCTCTATACGTACTTCGTGTCAGCGTTGCTGCATAATAGGGCTCTATAAGGTTTTGGTATTGATTTAGTACTCTTGTGCAGGCAACGTAATGTAATTAGCAACTTCTATTGCGCCGGTGTCTAATGCACAAGACATCAACCGATAGCACGCCAAAACCAAGCCGTAATCAATCAATCAATCAATTTTCGTTTATTCCGAACATCAGGCTGACAGAACGCAGCTTGTTACATTAATTAGTTAGTTGCATATTTATAAATGTGTTCATGTGTATGTCACCTTGTCCTGTCCGGATATCGTTTATTTAATTTTCAGTGATTTATTCAGAATATGTTTTTATATAGTACTCTAGAAATGAAATTGCGGTCAACATCCAAAAGATCAGTCCGTAAGAGACAGAGACAGCCTACGGCAGATAAGCAATTTGACAGAGGTAAGTTTTCAGCCGAGAACGAAACGATACAAGCGATTGAGCACAGCGTACATAGGCGTATACACAGGAAGAGAGTTCCAAAAAGTAGGTCCAGCAACTAAAAAAGCTCGTTTACAAAGAACAGTCTTAAATTTCGGTATGACCAGACAAAGATGATCAGATGACCTAATTGAATAATAACAAGTCTGGGGAAAAGAACTGATTTTAAATATTGTGGTTGGCCAGAGTTTACAGTTTTATATACTATGAGCCCTAGTTTGAAACGAATTCTTTGCTGAACAGAAAGCCAATGCAAAGATTTAAGCACAGGGCTTATATGGTCATATTTGGATGTATTGGTTATGGCTCTAGTGATGTCCGCATTATGGCATATACCTTACCTCTCTAAAAACCCCAAGAAGCATCTACTGACTGGATTTCATAATAGCTTAACTTGAGGTTTTTCTGTGTGTACGTGGATGCGTGGACAAAAAATAAACCCTTCAGCCTGCCTGTTTTGCATCTATATTTATACAGTGCCTTCTGTGAACAATCACAGGAATTATTCGACATCGAAATGTGTGAAGACCCTAGTCTTCTTCTTTTTTTCTATATGCGTCAACAACACAGCTAGTCGTGTGTTGCCTGGACAGTATCGGCTGACCTGCGGCCGAGCGATTTATGAAGTTCGTTTGTCTGACTAGCCAACTATCCATGACCAGAATATTTAGTGTCTTATCCTTTGGTGACGAAGACGTAGTGACGCTGAAGAAGGAAGACTGCCGATATGTTTGTTAATCGTAATCGTAATGAAATTTATATAGCGCTACTTCCAAAAATCTACTCACTCAGAGGCGCTCCCGACCTGACAACACCAAACCACGATCGAAAATAATGGTTTTCAAAACGCTTGCGGAAAATGGGAAAGGAAAGACCAAGAAGCTCATTACGGAGGTTGCTAGGCAACCCATATTCCAGAAAGAAGGACCGACCACAGCAAAGCTCTTATGAAGCACCGTAGAAGTTTCGAGCCATAGGGACAACCAGGTCGCCTAGCATGGCAGAGCGAAGGAATCTACGACCTGGTATACGGATAACACAGGTCTGCACACAAAGCTCCCTAAGATAGACTGGGCTTGGCTTGGCCTGCAAGACGATTGCGCATAAGCATTAGGATCTTAAACTCAATGCGTTTTTGCATTGGCAGTCAGTGCAGTTCCTCCCGTATATAAAAGCATAAAGTTAGATACACTGTATATGCCAGAACTTTGGTATGCCTCATATCAGAGAGCCGCGGCATTTAGCATAAATATCAACTGATTAATGCGCGATAGGGTTAAGCCCGCATAGATAGACCGCATGCCATAGTCGACTCTGATGCATATGAATGCATGCATCAGGGTCGTAGCGGCTTTAGTTGTTAGAGAGCGGCGTTCCGAGCGAATCTGACGTAGGTGGTAAAAGCACGTGCGACATACATTCCTCACGTGTTCTGAAAAGGTCAATTCCTGGTCCAAGGTCACACCCAAATCCCGCACAGTGGTAGAGAAAGAGACGCCAGGAAAGAGGTGCTGTAATGTTTCGGATGATTGAAGAAGAGAACAAAGATATTTTGTCGTGTTTTTAGAGCGAAGGTCGAGAAACCATACGTAGATTTTTCTTGGTGGTTAAGCCTAGAATTAGTGAGCTTAGTGTTGAAACTGGTAACCACGGTAATTTCGTTTATTTATGTAGCGAAGTTTCGCCCGACAAGGACGTCCCTTACCGAGTGTTTAAGCGTGGATGAGGCTAATTCCGTGAAATTTATTCCGCTCAGAACTAGTTAATCCTTTGTCATTCATGTTTGATAATTAAGAATAATGATCCTTTAAAGTTGCAAGTGTGATACGTTTTCCTGATGAATCTGTGTAAAAACTGTAAATTTTGTGTCGCTGCCAAAGACGCTAACGTCTAGATCTATTTCTTCTGTTANTTTTGGACATTCCAGCACGCTGATAAATAACACCACAGGCAAATAGCCAGAGATCTCAGAAGCATGCAGTATATATAATTTTGGTATCCTAATAGATAAACTGTTGCATAGACATGTGCAGAGCAGGTCTGGAAGTTTCATAAATATCAATTTAAAATGCAAGAAACGAGGTTACCCATAGAAGGAATGTTGTTCTCTGTAGTTTCAACACTAACTAAGAATTACCAAATGTGTTTCGTATCTTTTTGTTCCAAATGAATCACAGCCCACATTCGATTTTTCCGTTGTAATGCAAATGTAGGATCCAGCGTCGGATGTATCGGGGTTCGTAATGTGCAAATTGCATTGTCCATCGATGGTTGTGTTTAGTATTATTCGAGAGTTGTTGTAGGACATGTCCTGATGAATGTTGAGAGAAACGCTTCGTCATCTCCTGATACTTGTCTATAATCCACTGCAAAGTATCTTTGTAATCCCACAGACACTTTAAAATAGCATCAAAATATTTAATTTTTTTAATATATTTAAATATTCAACATTCTGTTTGGCGAGTGAGCAGGAAGTTAACAGGATGCAACTTTTGTTCTTTAAAAGCCATCACAATTAGTGCAATCCTGAATGCAAATCTACAGACCATAGCTCTTCAACTATTACCATTGGAATTTTCTGTTAATGGAGATTATTTAGTTGTTGAATTATTAAAACTACCTATCTTCCCGCCATACCCATCGGCGTCTGCAGTTGGGACCCATGTGTGAATACGAGTCCTATCTGTGCTCCACGTGGTCATGCTGGCAAGGTAAGTGCTTGAATGTTGCTTTATTGAAAAATATATTACCATTGACATGTTTAGATTTCCTGAGGAAGCAAACATTACGTTACCTTAACGAATCTCAGACTCATTCCTGACAGTGTTTTCGAAAACAAACAAGTTAGGCCAAAAAGTTAATCTTTAGTTTTAGAACTTTCATTCAAACGTTAGCATAGCCTGAGGATTTTCTACCTACAAATTTGATTTATTTCATCGATGTAGTACGATGCTGCTTACATAATGTGTAACATATGACAGGCTTAGGCCGAAGTCACCTTAGTAGAATAGTTTTATCAGATGAATTGTTGTTTTTCCTAGAAAGAAAGATGTTTAGTTTAGGTTATGCTCACGTGCCTCTTATAAAAAACAAAGCCATAGAACACCGAGATAAAATCTGCATTCTCTGTTTCTTTTACTATGAAAGACAATCAGTATTGATCATACACGTGTCCGTAAAATTGGTATGCGGACAATTCATCCCCGGACGATTCATCCCGGACGATTCATCCCCGGACTATTGATCCCCGGACGATTCATCCTGGACCATTCATCCTGGACCATTCATCCGGGACCATTCATCCTGGACCATTCATCCTGGACGATTCATCCTGGACCATTCATCCCTGGACGATTCATCCTGGACCATTCATCCCGGACCATTCATCCTGGACCATTCATCCTGGACCATTCATCCTGGACCATTCATCCTGGACCATTCATCCTGGACCATTCATCCCGGACCATTCAATCAAATGAAATAGAAATTACGATATAAAGTAAAGCAACGGAAAGAATTGAAATTAATGAAGAAGCATCTATTTGAAATTTATCAGCAGTAGTAGGTGTAGAGGTCCTGATGGTGTAGGGAAGGGACTAGTTCACTGAAAAGCGAAGAATTTACTGTAACAGTTAATGACTGTGAAGTTATAGTACTATCGGTCTTGTTACATTTCTGTAACAGAAATATCCTTGTATTAATACACATTATCAAATGAAATAAAACAAATGTTGCATTTCAATAATTTCTATTATTTTATTTAACTTTAAGTTGTGACAAAGTTTTACTCCAGCATTCCATAAACAGAGAACAGTGGTGCCGCACTCTGAGAACGATTTTGACCAATGAATTCAGCAATGTCAAAGCAACCATCTTTTTCCAGAGTCCAAAGGTGTTGTTCCTCATAGTTATGGGCAAAAAGACAATTCTCCCCACGATGACATGTATTCGGCTTCCAAAACTCATGTCGACAAAGCACATAGCCACCACGAAAGTCACGATGATTTATTTTACTAATTGGTTTACAACTAAGTTTCGATTTATTAATAATAAGATGTAGTTACAGTAGTAACAGTTTTAATTGTGCGAAAAATGCGCAATTGCACGAAGGTACAATAACACATTTGTTTCTCCGTATCCACCAACAGCACGTCTAACTCTTTCGACCAAGTCGCGGTATTTCTTCACACCAATTTCCTGGACACCAGTAGTTGCTTGCATGAATGCTGCCTTCTGCTTTTGACTATCTTTCTCCAGCCCTTCAATCATCAACCATAGTGAAGGGTGAGTGCACATGAACAGTGATTGTATGCCATGATGCCAGCCTTCCACTATGTTTGTGGTACGTGCTATACCATCTCCAGCTGATTCGTACTGATTCCACATCGGGATTGGAAACATGGCTGGGCCATAATTGTGGCCTCTGCCTCGGAGTCGTCGACCTCTAATGTAGGTGTGTTCGAAGTAGGATAGAAGTTCGTTCATTCTGTCATGTCTTCAGCTAGCAAGTCGAATGATTCAGCAACATCATCAACCGGTACATGTGCGAGTGCTGATAAACATCGAACACTTCCACGTAGCACATCGTCAGTTTCGTAATCGTTCTTCATACCCAATTCATTCACCTTGCGAAGGACACTCTGGTTGAGATGAAAGTAACATCCGGTTATGGAAGCTCCGGGAAATGCATGGGAAAATGCTCCCATTGCCGCTGACTCGAAATCGGTTAAAATCGTTTTTGGTGCAGCACTTGGCATCAGATTCTTCAATTCCGTTATAAGACGGTCGTAGGTTGCTCGGGTTTTGTTCGGCAATAGACAAAATACTGCGGCAGGATTAATTCCGTTCATGAACTGGAAATGTATACTGTACATCTGGAAAAAGATGGAGGGTACCACCTTGAAAGTGCCATCAGCCAACCAGATGTCGGATCTGGCTAGACCACCAAGAAGCATTCTATCGCCCAAGATGATAAGCCGATCATCTCCCGATCCAGAATCAAATAATAGGAAATTGATAAATTTCGATGGGAAATGAAAGCTGAGATTAGTTGGTGTTGGTGGTAAGGTCTGCTGGTTATCACCGCTTGACAATACAACTTGACGATGACGACGCAGAACACGGTTGAGAGAAGTTTTCTTGGGCAAGGCCATCAACACATGTGGACCCAGATCAACCATGACCGCACCGGAAGACGAACTTGGTGTTGCTATAGTTTCTGTCATTTTCTTCTTCATGTCTGCGATAGCGGCCCGTGCAAGTGCTGTTGAGACATTACCGCTGTGGGTGTGGTCTGGTGACTGATCTCCGATCACAACGTTGTTTGCATCTGTTAGCAGTCGTGCTTTGCAGTTGAAAACCTGGTGTTTGCAACAGCGCCATTGTGTTTGTCCTTGTGCGTTCTCTCCTTTTCTCCAGTATTCGTAGTTTCGATGTATCACCGTTCGCTTTCCACGTTTCGATGTTCCAAAGTTTACCGTCGTCATAACGTATTATTTTATTGTTTCTTATTCAATGTTTTCCGTTAACTAAGAAATAAGCCTATTTATTTCTTGATATTGAAACGTTTCTGATTCGAAAAACCTGCGCACTTCACACTGAACCCATACTTTGGTGACGTCATGTTTTTTGACCTAAGAGTCATTATTTCAGTAAGTAAGATGAAATGTGTGGTGTAATGGCGAACCTTGTAAATGTTTTACAACTAAGTATTGGTTACTTCATGATTTCTGTCGTATTTACACCGGAAATACCACACGAGTTCTATTTTCTTATGAATTCTACGAGTGTGGAATCCACGAGTACAATTCATTTGAAAATAGAACGAGTTTGGTACTTAATGTACTAAAACGAAAAAATCATGAAGTAACCTATTTATACCATGACCATACTATGAAAGGTGCGTTAAAGCTTCATAATTCACTTACTAACCACAATCATAGAATACTGTCCAGGATGAATCGTCCGGGATGAATCGTCCGGGATGAATGGTCCAGGATGAATCGTCCAGGATGAATCGTCCAGGATGAACAGTCCGGGGATGAATGGTCCAGGATGAATCGTCCGGGGATGAATTGTCCGGGGATGAATCGTCCGGGGATGAATTGTCCGGGGATGAATCGTCCAGGATGAATCGTCCGGGGATGAATTCTCCGGGGATGAATAGTCACCAAACCGTAAAATTAAACATGTCGTAGTATACCTAGATAAAATCCGTATTCTCAATTCATTTTCCGAATAAAAGACAATTAGTTCTAGTCACACACGTGTGTCTGTAGAAATAAACAAAGCCATTGAACATCTTGATAACATCTTTTTTTGTTTCGCTTTGAACAAAAAGACAGTTCTATTATACACAGTGTCGCTAGAAATAAACACAGCCGTAGAACTTGTTGATAAGATCGGGTACGTCAAAGTGATTGACGGCTTTTCACGAACACATGTAGAAACACGACCATACGTGGCTAAAGCTCGGGTGGCTTTCTTCCCAAAAAATACGCGAACGTTGAACGTTTCAACATCGAAGTGTTGCTTGGAAGTACACTAGGTCACTCGACTGGTAAGAAAAGCTTTAATTCTTTTTAATTTCTTCCCTGATGTCCAACTATCGATGAAGTTTTCCAAGCTTCTCTAATTTTCTCAACATTATTGGAATATAAACTATGATTGACTGTGCACGGTGCAGGAAGGAAACGAGAATTTTTTAATTCGCCATATAATTATATTAAGAGAATTTTAAATGGCGTTTATTTTAGACTATAGGGCTCTATCTGTAACAAGCTATAGTCTTGACATTGTCACATTCAGATCCTACGTGAAAGTTCCCAAGGTAATCGTCGAATCAGATACTCAGAAGTACTTATAGGCTACGAACAACTTAGTATAGAAAAGGTAAATAAATAGATATTCAGACACTGGGAATCTCTCCAGATATTCACGGACAGTCAGACGATATATCAAACAGAGATGAAATTCACATTCGATTATGGCTAGAATCAAACAGACACTTATGTCATCCGCACAGGTAGAGGCAGGCTAGATGATGGGAATGTAACAGAAATAATTTCGTATGGTTTTTGGAAGTTAATGGACGCGGAACTTTAACTGGAAATACATGATGAGAATGACAATGAAAGATGAAAGGACTCGTACCCAATAATGGTCGGAAAGATGCTCATCAGTAGGCGGGAAACCAGCACAAGGATCTTCAAAAACGACCAGATACACAGAAGACAACCTTTCCATTCATCTATAGCAATTAAAGTTTAAATGTGTAAATGCTCTTAAAAGAACAGCAATCAGGCCATATTTTCTGCTTCAGCAGGAATCCGAGTTAATTCCATCGGAAAGATGAAGACACTCCGCTTTTGGCTTCTGATCTGCATTGTGGTGACAGAATATGCGTATTCTGCCAAATTGCCCATTTGTAAGCATAATTATATATACTCTATAGTTTCAATAGTTTCACTGGTTATGATTGGTCGAAATGCAAATGTCATTATTAAGAATGTATTAAACGCTGAGCCTTTGTCGAAACGTATTTCGCTATTCTTTTATTCTAGCGTTTTTGACCGTGCTCCACGTGGAAAAGTTGATTCGTATAATCGTAATTGTAAGACTTCAGATTTTCTAAACCTTTACACATGAAATAAGAGTTATCAAGAGGTAATGTAGAATGTTACTTGGAGACATGCTAGGGAGGGATACAGAGTAGAAGTCACTGATAACTCATGTCGTTTACTCTGCGACATATTAAGCTCTTCCGTGTGGTCCTTTACGCAAAGTAAAAAATCATTTTGATCGCATTACTGTGTCACTAAAACCCCAAACACTACCATATCACACTTGTCTTTTTTAATACTACGCTGACATAAATATACCTGAAAGAATAGAATTTAAAGTCATATCACTCACCCACAAAGCAGGGCACGCTTGGCCATTAAGCAGCGCCGTGCGTTTTCGGTTGTGGGACCTTCCACCTGGAATGACCTCCCGCTTAAGCTCCGCTCTTTTACTTGTGAGCCAACCGGCAGGGTTCTACAAGTCCCTCAAGTCTTTTTTCTTTAGTCGTGGCTGGGCCGGGAGCGCTTCTGAGTAGTTTCTTGAAGAGGCGCTATATAAATGTTCTGAATGAATGAATGAATGAATGAATATAAGTGCTCCAGCCAAATCACTTCGCTCCTCTTCCACTGTAACAATTCTCCGCCCTAACGTCACCTCATCATTAAAATTTTCAAATCACTCCTTAGTCATAGCTGTTCCGCCTCTCTGGTATAAAGTTCCGCCAGAATTACGCCAAAAAGCGGATCCATCTTACGAACTCACCAATAGTTCACCTCTTGCTATCTCGCCACAGGTTTTCACTCAAAACTGAAAATACTGCTCTCTCACAAATCCTATCCTCATTCCTCCTTCAACTTGCTTTCCTTGCCGCTTCATTTCCAGACACCAGAAACCTCTGCTGCCTGACCCCTTTAAACCTTGAACCGATTTCCCCTTCCTCGCCTATCGATTATATTTTGATTAAGAGCCTGTGAATAAGCTGGTTCTTGCGACTTCGCCGTTTTCGGAGATAGAGAAATTTCGAGATTACGACTACAATCTGTTTAGTAAGGTTAGGAACGACTCTGATGACTTTCTTTGAGAAGACCCTGTACAGATTCACGATTACAACTACGGTAAAAATGGTAAATTTTCTGGAAACCGGCGAAGTTCGTTGTGAGTCGAAAACGTGTAATAAGCAGTGAACTTAAGGGTAATTAGTCTGGTCAACAACCAAGACAATGATTTGAGAAGACACAGAGGCGAATATTGTTAAAATGAGTCAGGAAGTCGAGTTTTAATCCAGACTTTAAAGAGCAACCGAGAGCGGCACTTTGCTGGAAGAGAGTTTCAGAGTCTGTGCAAGCAACAGCATAGAGACACCCATCTATTGTTGACCTTACTCTCAGATTTTCAAGAGAGGGACAGAGGAACTTCATGTGATTGGTAGGATGCCAAAGCGGATTGGTAAATTAGATAATTTGTAAAAATTAAAATGGAAGATCGTGCTCTTAAGCGCTATGTTCTTAGAATCAATCGCCATTTTGGGAATGGATGCAAAATGAATTAACGGTTTTCTGTTCCATTGTAGCTGACGATTTTAACAAAAAGAATTCGGTCGACGCAAAGTAAGAACAATTATTCATAGAATCGAACAACGAAAAGGAAAGAGGAGTAGGCCTAATTACGTGCTGCAGGCAGAAATATGTGCACCATGATAATACTCGCCCTCAGTTATGACAATCACTAGTGTTAATGTACAACATGAAAAAAGTGTTAACCATTTTGACAGAAGAGACCAAATATTTTTTTAACATCACACAAAAATGTTCTGAAAGGCATTATGCAAATACTCAGAATATTCCATACATTAAGATGTACGTCAAACCTCTGTACGTTGCAACTAAATCGAAGATAGGCATGGTAATCAATTACAGGCCAAGCCGATTCAGTGTCATTGAAAATTTAGGTATGCACAATAACTTAGCGAAAAAATGTACAACGCCCTGGTGATACCGCATCCTCGACTAGGAATCTTATAGGCCTACATTCAGATTAAACTTGCGATTTGGATGCAAATTACACGATACTCTTATAGCGTGGTTTGGTCTCTCCAAGGTGGAAACATTGTTTACTCATACGGTAACGTTCGGTAGAAACATAAATCCTGACAGCATTTTCATTAGCATTTAATGAGAACAGTTGGGCTCCATACTGGTTCCATTCATTCATTCATTCAAAAATTTATATAGCGCCCCTTCAAGATAACTACTCAGAAGCGCTCCCAACTCCAGTCCGGCCAAAAAGGTAAGTTTTCAAGTGGCCATAAAAAGTATCAGTACATGTTCTAGGGAACAAGCGTAGCTCACGAGGGAGGCTATTCCAAACCCTAGGGCCTACCACAGAGAATGCTCGGTTCTGCATGGTTGCTGTGCGGGCAAACGGGACCGCCACTACCCCCTCTCAGCAGAGCGGAGGGAGCGACTACCCTGAACCCCCGACACCGGCTTACAGAGGTCTATTAGGTAGGCTGGTGCAAGGCCAAGATGGCATCGCCAAACCAGAGAGACAACTCTATATTCGATGCGCTGTCGGACAGGAAGCCAATGCAGAACTTCCAACATATACCTGGTGACATGATCAAATTTTGGTATTTGGCCGATGAGTCGCGCTGCAGCTCGCAGTACACGATCAAGGCAAGACAACCGGCTAGACGGCAGACCAGAATAGAGAGTTAAGCAGTGATCAAGCCGCGCCGTAATGAAGGCATGAACAAGAGTGGTTGCAGCGCTCGCTGTAAGCGAACGTGCAACAGTACGGAGCTGACGCAGCTGGTAATAGCAATCACGACTAAGGCGATGCAGATGTGGCGCAAAGGTAAGCTCCTGATCCAACAGGATATCGAGGTCACGGGCTGTAGCTGAAAAGTTGTAGGTAGGAAATTTCAAAGCCAGGTCTTCCAAGTTAAGCTTGGCTAGCTGCTGCCTAGTTCCCAGCCACATGAATTTAGTCTTAGCAGCATTCAGACGTAAGCGATTAGATGACATCCATGTTTCTAATCTGACCAGGACACGACCCATTTCCCCGACAGCCAAAGCAGCATCGGCCGGTCGGCAGTGAATATATGACTGTATATCATCTGCGTAAAGCTGGCCCTGGGCCCGACTCTCTGCCAGAAGTGTGGAAAGCCCAGAGGTATAGATGATATACAAGAGCGGACCAAGGACAGAGCCCTGGGGGAGACCATAAGGGGCAGGGACCCATCCAGACCTTGTAGGACCATAGACCACACTAAGCGTACGCCCACTCAAGAAGGAGCTAAGCCA
The DNA here is from genome assembly GCA_020284085.1 of Aporrectodea caliginosa. Taxonomy (NCBI): domain Eukaryota; kingdom Metazoa; phylum Annelida; class Clitellata; order Crassiclitellata; family Lumbricidae; genus Aporrectodea; species Aporrectodea caliginosa. The sequence goes on along the minus strand of JACEVL010000050.1, from coordinate 97,080 downwards.
ATCCAGGAACCCCCCCACACAGCCCAAATGTAGCATGCAAACGCTTAAGTAAGATGTCGTGGTCAACAGTATCGAAAGCGGCGCTGACATCAAAAAGTGCCAACAAGGTGAGCTCTGAACGATCGATAGCCCCGTAGATGTCAAATAAGAGGCGAAGCAGCAGTGTTTCCGTTGAATGAAACCTCCGGAATCCTGATTGGCATGATGGAAGGAGGTTGTTCTTTTCCAGGTGGCCAGTTAGTTGACACGCCACTATCTTTTCGATGATCTTTGATAGAAAAGAAACATTGGCTACTGGTCTGTAGTTATAGTCGGGTCCGCCTGATCCAGGTTATCGTTTTTTAAAGTCGGGATCAGTATGGATCTCTTCTGCGACGGTGGTAGGACACCCTCCCGGATGGATCGGTTGCATAACTCTGTAAGGAGCGGAAGTAACAAATCCAGATGTTCTTGAAGCAGGAAGGTCGGGAGGGGGTCGAGTTCGCACGACTTAGGTGGTGAATCGATGATGGTGCGCCGTAGTTCCTCCTTGGTGACCTCGTTAAGAGTCGACAGACTGCAATCGGTGGTAGGATGGTGAGGTGGTGGAGAGCCTTCCGTGGCACGTCGGACGCCCATGATTTTGGTTGTATGAGCGGTCAGGAAATCTTCAGCGCTGAAGGCCGGTGCCCCCGAGGGGCTTTCCGGCTGGACCCGGCGACGACCAAGGAGAGTGTTGAACGTGGTCCACAGCCGCTTGGGTTCCTTGGCATGAGAGATGATCCTGTCCTCCCAATACATTCGCTCCTTCTCACGGTATTTTCGATGCATATTACGCACAAACTGGACCCAGGTAGAACGGTCCGATGGTAGCTTCGTGCGTCTATACTTCCTCTCGTGGCGGCGAGCCTGACGCCGCAAGGTGCGACATTCCCCGTCAAACCACGGTGATGAGGGGTACTGGCGGATGTTGACCAGGTGCATCGGAAGAAGCCTGTCGATTATGCCACTCATGGTCGTCTCATAATGCACGAACGCCTCCTCCACCGTAAGGTCGGCTAGCGTCGCTGGATCGATGATCGCCGGAACCTCCATAAGCGCCGCCCTGAACGCTTCTCGATCCAATCCTCTCCAACCGCGGATGTGCTTAGTGATGGTAGATGGAGCATCATGGAGAAAGGGGACGGTTGCCATAACCAGTCCATGGTCAGAGATAGTCGGCGGTGAGACCTGGAGGTCCGACAGCATACAATCGTCCCGCGTGATGATGACATCCAACCAGCTTCCATGTTGATGCGTCGGCTCTTCCACGTGTTGGATCAGCCCGAACTGGTCCACAATGGACCGGAAGTCGACAGTGGTTGGCGAGGTCGGGTCCTCTAGGTGTAAATTGAGGTCTCCAGTGACGACGATTTGCGAGTTGAAGAGGGCGAACTGCTCGAGCATGACAGCAAATTCGTCAAAGAAGGCCTTCGTAGGCGGAACGGAGCCCGGTCGATAGACAGACAGGATCACCAGCGGTCCCCGACATGTTGCAACAGTAACCGCAAGCGCTTCGAATGTCGTCGGATGCGAGTTTAGAGCGATCTGCTTAGTACGGAGGGTGGCGCGATGGTAGATGACAAGGCCACATCCTCGGGGGTCCATGTCCTGCAAGGTCTGGGACGGTCGATGAATGAGAAGCCAGGCGGCGATGAGCGGCACAGAGCAACATCAGTCGATGAACGGTGCCAGGATTCAGTAACTACTAGTAAATCAATGTTGTTAGCAAGTATCGTATCTGCCACAGCTAGATACTTGTTGCCTATCGAGCGTACATTCCATGTGGCTAGTCGTAAGCCACCCGAAGATGAAGTAGGCCGTCCAGCCAGCGAGGGAGGATGCAGTTTAGAGAATCTCTCTCGACGACGTGGTTCAGAGAAATTCTCACGACGACAACGAGCATACGCTGGCCGCCATAGTCCGTAATAGAAGAGGAGTTTACGCGTGGCGCGCTTAATCCGACTGGCAGCGTCACTGAGTGAGTTTATAAAGGCACTGGTATATTGATAATTAGTGGGCGTTGACGACATCACCATGGGCGTCCGCAGGAATTTTTCTAGGGGGGCGCAAACTTGTAAATAGTTGTCACAGGGACTAAATAGAGTGAAGCAACCGATCACTTCACCTTCGACGCTCGCTCGATCCCATCGGCGCTGACTACCCCTCGATCCTCTGGCGCGGATCCCAGCATGCGAAAATATTCATAGACATTCATTGTCAAAAACTATTATGATAATTAAATTTTATAGGACAAATCTGACTTTATTCTTGAAATAACAAAATCGTCTGGGTTCCCAAACTAGGACATAATCCACACCCATGGCAAAAGCTACGACCCGTTAGTTAATCGTATGATATTTGGCCTAAAAGTTTATTATAAACTGAATGTGGAAGTTAAACCAAAATTGTCTAAGATTGTTACCAGCAGCAGCAAAATGATGAAAATAATTGCTTGGCCTAAATGGAATTTTGATTGTTTTATGAAACTCTTTCTAACTAATATAAAATTGTTTCAGTAAATATAACTGAACGACATTAACACGTCTTAACTTTAACCCTAAATGACACTAACAAGTCTTAACTTAATAACCGATTGACATTAACAAGTCTTAACCATCGAACTGAATGACACTAACAAGTCTTAAGTTTAGGCCTACACCTGAATGACATAGGGAACAAAAACAGAAAAGAATACGATGCCAATTAAGGTTTATCAATGACATGCAGAAATAGGCTAATTGCACAGAGGGGGGATTTTGTCCAAACCAAATAAGCAAAAATCCGGGGCAAGATGGTCCACAGCCGCTTGGGTTCCTTGGCAATAATAACGGAACTGAACTGAGATAGGCCTACTAAACTACTACTATATAATATGCAGCTATACGAATACGATACACAAAATACGCTGTTTACAAAAGCTCTCGAGGTCGATCGCGCACCGATCGCCTACACAATCTAGCGCGATCGATTTTCAGATCGCCTTCTATTTTCAAATGAGAAGCTCTGGCTTAGTGATGGTAGATGGAGCATCATGGAGAAAGGGGACGGTTGCCATAACCAGTCCATGGTCAGAGATAGTCGGCGGTGAGACCTGGAGGTCCGACAGCATACAATCGTCCCGCGTGATGATGACATCCAACCAGCTTCCATGTTGATGCGTCGGCTCTTCCACGTGTTGGATCAGCCCGAACTGGTCCACAATGGACCGGAAGTCGACAGTGGTTGGCGAGGTCGGGTCCTCTAGGTGTAAATTGAGGTCTCCAGTGACGACGATTTGCGAGTTGAAGAGGGCGAACTGCTCGAGCATGACAGCAAATTCGTCAAAGAAGGCCTTCGTAGGCGGAACGGAGCCCGGTCGATAGACAGACAGGATCACCAGCGGTCCCCGACATGTTGCAACAGTAACCGCAAGCGCTTCGAATGTCGTCGGATGCGAGTTTAGAGCGATCTGCTTAGTACGGAGGGTGGCGCGATGGTAGATGACAAGGCCACCTCCTCGGGGGTCCATGTCCTGCACCCCAGGTCTGGGACGGTCGATGAATGAGAAGCCAGGCGGCGATGAGCGGCACAGAGCAACATCAGTCGATGAACGGTGCCAGGATTCAGTAACTACTAGTAAATCAATGTTGTTAGCAAGTATCGTATCTGCCACAGCTAGATACTTGTTGCCTATCGAGCGTACATTCCATGTGGCTAGTCGTAAGCCACCCGAAGATGAAGTAGGCCGTCCAGCCAGCGAGGGAGGATGCAGTTTAGAGAATCTCTCTCGACGACGTGGTTCAGAGAAATTCTCACGACGACAACGAGCATACGCTGGCCGCCATAGTCCGTAATAGAAGAGGAGTTTACGCGTGGCGCGCTTAATCCGACTGGCAGCGTCACTGAGTGAGTTTATAAAGGCACTGGTATATTGATAATTAGTGGGCGTTGACGACATCAGTCACATCACAAATCAGTAAGTTCAACGAACCAAAACTGCAGAACTACCAACTAAAACCACGCAAAATCGCATACAATCCAATCTGTGATGATAATCCAGAGAAATATTCGAATGTAATGCAAAACTTTGTCGAAAAGACTACAATAAATTGAAAAATAAACAATCGGCACTGAGTTGGTGTTGACACGCCGAAGCGCCGCCTATCGAATCATATTTGAATACAGGTAGAATCATAAAGGAAAATTGCTGCGCACCAGTCTCACAATATGTTTCAACGACCGTGTTTGTCTGGGTAGAGTACCTGCTATCAATATCTCTGTAGATACCTTGTTAACTCTGTGTAAACTTTCTTTAAGAATATTTTTCATAGTTTTGTCTGAAGGTAAAAGGTTAATATGACGTCGGTGAGTACACTTTTGTGTTAGTAGCCTAAGCCTACCCATCAGGGAACCAAAAGGATGTACGTTTGTGTGGGCATAAACCAAATACTAATCGGGCTCTTAATTGCTTGAATTCACACCGACTACCAAACAGCGTCAAGCTGTCACTTCGCCAGGAAGTATGGTAATAGGCTATTGCCAGCAGGTACTCCATTTTCCCATTCGCGACCCTCATAAACACCCGTGTTGAAAGGAAGGGTACTGTGATAGTACTGTTACGCCTACATGGTTAGGCCTAACACTTATTGCTTTTATAATCAGAAAATAAAATTTTAATTGCATGATTTTGGTTGCATGTTACATGAAAGGGAGATGAACGCAAAAAGCTTTGGTAGCTACAATGTTTATGATAACAATCGACCAACGTCAAGCTGTGTTGGTGAAGGTGAAGACTGCCTTCATGATGACTGCTGTCTGGGTTGCTATTGCGAGTCTACTATGGACCCTGTTACAACTGTTATATTCTATAGTTGCCGTAGTGTGGCGACTGCAGAACATTCCGAAGATATAACACGGTGAATAAGAACGACTTCTCCATTCTATCAACATCGGGTAATCGAGTATTCTGTCGACATCACCTGTTTAATAAGACAGTAACTGTTGTTGTCTAAATCAGACATTCGTTGAAAGTGTGCGAAATGTTTCGCAAATTACATTAACCAAGCATTGAAAACTTTGTCGTATTTTTTCTTTGAGCTGCGTCGTGACTTTAATCTGCCAGCAAAATATGTTACTGTAAATTTATCCCCGAAATCAGTCAAATCTGGCCAACAATATTGAGGCCAAATATGATTCTTTATTGATGACCTCATTGCAGTTGCAGGTCCGTTTCACTGTACCCAGTTGCGGTATGTCACCTTGTCTAGATATTAAATGAATTTATGCACGCAATGATCGGCGTGCTGGGATTTAAAATCCACGGCAAACAGATACATTTAGATTTTTGCTCCTGTTTCCCACGACTACGAGATATTTCGACCAGATGCACCTCAAGGCTCCATCTCGTATTACTTTAAGACACTTCCCGACCGTAATATGCCTGGCGCCCATTAACACGAAGAGTAACCAATAGAGGTCTGCGGGTACAACATTTTTGCTACCCGACCCGTACCCGTAACACGGAACTGTACCCGTACCCGTACCCGACCAGTACCCAAAATTACTACCCTACCCTACCCGTACCCGCGGGTATACCCGTACCCGTACAGTACCCGTCACGTCATTAGCAGGCCTTCCCAGTCTCTATCCCTATCAGGCCAATAGGCTTACAACTCAGCATGTAGTGATAATAATAAATAGGCTGATGATGATGAGAGTAGTAGTAGTTGCAGTAGTAGTAGTAGTAGTAGTAGTATTATTATTATTAGTAGTAGTAGTAGTAGTAGTAGTAGTAGTAGTAGTAGTAGTAGTAGTAGTAGTAGTAGTAGTAGTAGTAGTAGTTGTTGTTGTTGTTGTTGGTGTTGTTGTAGCAGTAGACCTAGTAGTAGTATAGTAGTAATAATAATAAAAGTAGCAGTAGTAGTAGCAGTAGTAGTGGTAGTAGTAGCAGCAGCTGCAGCAGTTGTTGTGGTAGTAGTAATAATAGGCAGTCAACTTATGGAACCTGTCACACCTGTTGTTCTGTATATTTTAGTTCCGTGTTCTATAATTATGCTGTCACAGAGAACACTAAGTAACTGTTAATAGTACGTTGCAGACCCGGTCATGCCCATTGCGCGCCTACATTCTCCGTTATATGCAAAACTTCACGTCCGTACGGGTAAAACCGGGTATACCCGTAGTCCCGTACCCATGATGACCCTACCCGTACCCGACCCGTGAAATGCGTACCCGACCCGTACCCGATCCGCGGGTACGGGTCGGGTACGGGTATACCCGCGGGTACGGGTATACCCGCAGACCCCTAGAACTAACCAACCTTTCTTTGTTGGACAACTCATTTATAGTCCAAACAAAAATGCGACCTGGAAAACTAACAGTTGCGAAGAATCGGCGCAGAATCGCACCCGATTAATTAATTGAATATGAGCAGAGTCGAGGGTATGCGGTCGATATGTAAAAGCATATACAATTATACATTTACATTTCTAGCCTACTTGTTATGTTCTTCCTATTCTACTGCTAATGCTCTTTTTCCTTATTCCAGTTGGTCTTCCTGTTCATGTTCTCATTCTTCGCATTTGCATCCGCCCATCCTAGAGCGGATGCAGCTAGGAATGAGAAAGAGAACAAGAATAGTTAGAACTGACCAGCAGCTTTCTATAGATTCTGTACCTGTCATTGACATGTAATTGTGGTCGGAAAATCTCGATATTTCTGAAGCATCTAAAGAAAGCCAAATCATGAGAACGAGCTTATTCAAAGACGCACAGTCAAAATCAAAAACGACAGACAAGTAAGGTTCTTCCCAGGTCCAAGGCCATAGGAGGAAGACATGTAACCTTACGGAATACGGATAGCCGGGATAGGGTAGAATATGTTGAGAAATTAAGAGCACTGAATTACGATAAGAAGGAATCAGGCTGATGACATACCTATTACCTAGCCTATACGCAATATAGCCTTCAGCAGCGAATTTAGGATCGACAATCATCATACCTGTTCATAACTTTAAATTTTGGCTTAATCTATACAATGGTTGGTAATAACCTTTAGCTTTCTTTTAATTGCATGGTCAGCCCAAACATCTCATCCTTAAAGTATACAATTCAAAACGTTCTACTTTGTGAGTCCATCGGTTTCCACCCACAGCTGTCCATCTCTCTTCCCCTTATAAAGACAGACCGTTGTCTTGATGTCTGGCACGCAAATCTCATATTATTAGTTATTTCATTCGTTAATCTTCTGAGTATGTTGGTCTTCCTCAGAGTCCAAACTCACTGTTTCTTTTTCATGTCTTGACGTTGGCAGTGTGCAACAACAAGTTTTGAAGTTAAACGATCAAGAGTGCAATGAACTAACGGCAATATTGGTGATGACTTAATAATGTGGCTAACATCTAATTAAAAGGCCGATTCGTTATCCAACAAAGAAAGGCTGGCTGCTATATAATCAATAATGATTATGATGATGATGAATACGACAATTTCTACAGCGCCGTAACACGGCACATGCCGTTACAAGGGCGCTTTGACACGATAAAAACTCAGTCAGGATACGCCAACTTGAAATAATGTGTCTTGAGTCTGGACTTAAATGAGTCTGGACTTAAATAACCGCCGTCGAGTCTGGCATTGAAAAAGGAAAGACGGTGGGTAATGGAGGGATGACTTATCAGTAGGGTGGTTGCATCTCTAATGGAAAATGTTCAACTTCAGTTGTTTACTTTCGCCAACCCGGCATTCCGTGCCAATTGGTTTAGAAGTAATGTAGCCCAAACATTAGCAGGATTGAACAATATCTAGGACTGCCACAACATCTTTGAAATTTTGACTTTTACAGATAATTTTCGTCATTTCGAGGATAAGTGTTTGATTCGCATTTTTGGACCTATGTTTAGTTTTCAACAGAAAAGCTGGATGATTTTACTTAAGCACAACATACAAATAATTGCTACAATGTTTTTGTTCTCGTTGATTGTTTATTATTAATTTTTATTGGCATTATAGTGGTATTTGATCCGTGAGTTCCTGAGACCGATAACTACAAATCTATTCGAACAAGCATACACAAAAGAGTGGAGTGGAATATGAGCGAAAATTAGAAATTCGAAAAGTAAGCTTAATAGCAACCAAAATTTGCCTAATGGCATGGATCAAACAGTGTTCAAAATTTAAAAAAAATATTAATGTCTTCCGCCCCCACCAGAGGGCCAAAGTTACGAGACAAAGAGTTTTTTCGAGAAAATTGTAGGTTTTCTAGTAAAATATTCTAATTGAAAACTAATTAACTGCCATTCAATATACCGCTAGAAAGAGCTCTTAAAACTGAATAAAATAATGTGTTAATTTTCAGAATATGCCCATATTTGTATAAGTTATTAAGTTTTTACCATTTCCTCAATAATAATAATAACTCTAATAAATAATTTTAATCACTAATCAGTGTAATCACTAGTAACCAGGCGTGCAATAAATGTAATTGTGCTGTAATCTTGACCTACTACAGGCAGTTGAATTTATTCCTGGTTTAAGTGTTCACTTTTCATTTTTGATTACAACTATTATGCTTAGCCTACTGTTCGAGTGCTCCTATATTTGATAAAGGGTGAAACTTTGATGGTGTTGTGGCAGTCCTAAATATTAAAAAATTTTCATACAACTTTTTGTGTGATGTTTCTGGATGGAATGGAACCAAATGGAACCTTGGCGAACATTAGTTTCACACTTTTATTTTTAAGAACCACCCTACTTATCAGGTTCACTATCAAAGGGGCGTTATCAAAGGGGTGAAATCAAAAGGGCGCAATCAAGCAGGCGCATGTTTTAACCTTTATTTTACCAACGTTCCATTTTTGGAACATAATTTGTAACGTTAAAAAAATTATTCTGCCTTGGTAAATTTATTATATTTGCACATCAAATGAAAGATCTAAGAATGGAGAATGTAAAACAATGGTAATTTTCTGATTGACTTTATTTATTTTTGTGCTACAGATGCGTAATTTTGACGAATTTTGTGATTTTTGAAAAAAATCTTTTAGGAAGTTGAAATAAATATTTGTGTCGTAATTTAACAGATGAAACACACTGTATTTTGTTGATTGATATCTATAGACAGTGATAAAAATCGAAATGACTAAAAAACAAGCAAAACTCTAGAAGATAAAAACCAGTTTTGGCACATGTTCCATTTTTGGAACGTTGGTGCACTCTCATTAGCATAATTCCTATATAAGGTGATTGTGTTACTTGTTCATAATTTGCCAGTATATAGTGCTGGATTGTTGCATGTATCATTATTTTGTTTTAATATTATGTTTCATTTAATTTACTTTAGCCAGGGGCGTGGCCAGGAAAACATTTGGAGGGGGGGTAAGTTGTCGGGGTTTCCATTGGAAATGGTCGAAAAAGTTCAGTTTTTTGTATTTCGTATATAATTGCATATGAATAAATGTCGGCAATTTATTTAGGGGTGTCCCACCCTGTAAAACCTCTGAAATATGCCCATCTTTTAACAATGATTTTGTAATAATTAGGACATATTTTAAATTGGAGTTTTAGAAAATAACGCAATAACTGCAACACTGTAACACACTCCAGCAAGCAGTGGAAATTGTGATGGATGATATTTGCATGATGGCAACCGAATCAGATGCACTGCTGAGTACCTGATGCACTCTAATAGCAACTGCAATGTCTAAATCCATGACAGGAGGATGTACTGCCATGCATGTAGCTGACAAGAGATCTCTCTATAATAGTGGCAGAGTGTGCACCATATGATCAGTAACACAAATATTTGCAATTTGGAAACGTTCATTTCAAACTTAGCATTGATGAGTCGGTGGGTGCCTAACTATGGACATCATGGGTTAGAGATGTTTATAAGATGGAAGCCAATCAGACTTAATTATAAGATTTGGATGTCTTATTCATGAATAGGATGTTCATCCATATCAAGCAACAATTTATTGTGGCAGGAGTAGGAGACCCACATAAACCACTTTTGGTGAGAGCGTTGCCATGAATTTTGCCAAACTCATCACAGAAAACCATATCACATGCTATTATTTGCCAATCTCTTTACTAGTTACAGTCTTCGGTCTAAGCTGAGGTGTGGAGCAGCAGTCATTCAGAGGTGCTATTCCAGTTCGACCGTTACGTCCATGATGGTCGAACTAGAACAGAACCTCTGAATGACAAGAAAATGTTTGCAAAACAAGAAAGAGGTACAGTTGAATGCACATCTCATGCCAAAATTGTTGTTGTTAGGTAGTCAGATAACAATGTAGTAGCATGTTCCAGCATATCAATACTGTAAATCCTGTGAAAAGTGCTCGGGCACGTCAAAGGTTGTCATGACACATTGCGATCGGATCGAGCATACATTCATCTCATTAGTCAGGCTCGTTGTTTTTTTCATTTTTTTGAAGAAAACACTACCAAAGAATGTGTCAGGTGCCTCAAGCTACTTCAAGTGAACTGTTTTGAAAGTTTTCATACCTTTAAATAAACTGGTTTTAAATAAATTGTGCATAAGCCAATATTGTATCGTTTATTCATGTTGAACTGCCATTGTAAAAAAATGCTAGTGGGAATGACCCAACGTTCCATTTTTGGAACATCCCAAAAAATGACCTTAAATGTGAAATATCACTAAAAGCTTGTCATTTATGTTTTAATACCATCAACATGCAACACATATCTAAGGGCCATCTCAAAATTCCACCTAAAAGGCATAGTGGGTAAATAAAGGGGGTGGGCGACAATCAGAAGGGTGCATGTTTAAAAGGACGAATAGCAAAAGGGCGCAATCAAGCAGGCGCAGATTTTAAACATGCGCCTGCTTGATTGCGCCCTTTTGCAATTGGCCCAATTGAGTGTCGCCCTTTTAAGGGCGACACTCAAAAGGGCGCATGTTTAAAAGGACGAATAGCAAAAGGGCGCAATCAAGCAGGCGCATGTTTTAAAGGGCGACAATCAAAAGGGCGCATGTTTAAAAGGACGAATAGCAAAAGGGCGTTTTCATTTGCGCCCATTTTGATAGGATACCTAGTTACCTACCGACTTATCAAACCTCGAATAAAGCCAGTTCCTCTTAAGAAATTAATGTCGGTGGCTTTCAAACAGTTTGGCTAGTGTTGACATTGTCTCCTTCAGATCCTACTTGAAAGTTTCCAAGGTAATCGACGAATCAGATACTCAGAAGTACTTAAAGGTTACGAATAAAGGTAAATAGATAGATATTCGACAGTGGGAATCTCTCCAGACATTCGCGGACAGTCAGACGATTTTAAACAGATATGAAACTCATTTTCGATAATGGCTAGAATCAAGCAGATACTTATGTCATCGGAACAGGTAGAGGTAGGCTAGATGATAAAAATGTAATTATTTTGTATGGTGTTTTGAAAGTGTATGGACACGGAACTTAAAAAAAGAAATTCATTCTGAGCATGAAAATAAAAGAGGAAGAATCACTTGTGCCTAGTAGAGATCGGCTAGCTGCTCATCAGTCGGCAGAAAACAATTACAAAGATCATCAAGAACTACCAGATACACAGAAGACAACCTTTTATTATTTTACACGGATTTTCAATGATAAAGATTACTGCACAAGGTCGCCAAGACAGGTTTACTATTTTTTTATTAATGAAAAAAGAATTTTTTTGGTAACAAAATATTCCTTCTTTTGATAATTGTTTCGGTAGTCCAGGGATGTGCCGATTAATCAGCCTAGGGCAAAATCCAACGAAAACCGATTTCCGGATCAGGATTCGGCCAAACACTATTCTGAATGTCAGAACATCAGAGCAGAAATGGTCATCACTTCTTCACATTCAAAAATGCTTTCCGTGCTTTTCTTTGGGCAAATTCATCAATTACATTGTAGAATTCCAGCAACTGTGGCTATATAGTCACTTTTGATGTTCAAAATTGCTAATTCCTTCGAAATTTCTTGCATTAAGCTTATTGTTGATTATGATATTCGTGACAGTTCTAATTTATTAATTTATGATTTAACAATATTTTATCAGCATTAATCCTTATGCTAAAGGACTCCCTTTGTCTCTCTGTCAGGGAAATTAGGCCCCCTCAAAATCGTAGGCCCAGGCCAACTGGCCCCCTGGCCCCCCCTCTGCTCTGGCCTGCCTAACACCAATTGTTTTTATAATCAGGTAATCAAATTTTAATTGCATGATTTTGGTTGCAGGTTAGATGAACGAAAGGTGAACGCAAACAGCTTTGTTGACTACAATGTCTACGATTACGATACTCCAACGCCAACCTGTGTTCCTGAAAAAGAAGAATGCTTTTATGATCAATACGGCCGAGATAACTGCTGTCCGGATCTCCAGTGCGTGTCTCCTGCTGACCCGAGAGTTACGGTTACAGTTTGCCTAAGTTACTAGTAGTTTGCAGTCTGCAGCCCATTCCGAAGATAACACGTTGAATAGGAACTACTTCTCCATTCTATCAACATCGGGTAATTGAGTATTCCGTCGACATCATCTGTTTAATTAGACAGTTGTTGTCTAAATCGGACATTTGTTGAAAGTGTGCGAAATGTTTTGCAAATTACATTTACCAAGCATTGAATACTTTGTCGTATTTTTTCTTTGAGCTGCGTCAGAGGCCGCCTGACTTTACTCTGCCAGCAAAGGATGACCGTAACTTTATCCCCGAACCCTATATCGACTATCAGTCAAATCTGGCCAACAATATTGAAGCCAAAAATGATTCTTTATTGATGACCTCAGTGCAGTTGTAGTCCCGTTTTACTGTACTTAGTTGCGGCATATATATATCACCTGGTCTAGATATTAAATGAATCTATACACGCAATGATCGGCGTGCTGGGATTTAAAATCCACACCCTGGCAAACAGATACGTTCAGATTTTTGCTCCTGTTTCCCACGACTAAGAGATATAATAGCGACCAGATGCACCAACTCTTCACATCATGGCTCCATCTCGCACTACTTTAAGAGACTATTCGTCGACCATTACCTTTTCCAGCCCAAATTCTTTTCAGGTGCACCGCGTCATACCTACGTAAAATAAGTAATAACTACCGCGAAATAAATTTATCGCAATTTACTGCACAATAATGGCCAAGGGTCCATTTGGCCCCAACGGGAGTTCCCAGCTTAGTCCACTGCTGTTTCTGTGCAGTCTACAGTCCCTACAAATGCATGGTTCCAATTGGGTGGGTTAAATGGCCTGGCGTCCTTTCACACCGTAGCAGTGATGAAGTATCGTACCCGAGTAATTTACTGAAACATGAACTGAGTCGAAGGTTGGCCTATACGGTCGCTATGTACAAGCGTATACATACATTTACGTTTACTTGTTATGTTCTTCTAATTCTACTGCTAATGCTCGTTTTCCTTATTCCAGTTGGTCGTCCTGTTCATGTTCTCATTCTTCGCATTTGCATCCGCCTATCCTTGAGCAGATGCAAATAGTAAGGAGAAAGAGAGCTAGAATAGTTTGAATTGGCCAGCAGGTTGCTGTAGATCCTGTATCTGTCACTGACATGTAGGCTACAGTTGTAGTAGTAAGAAAATCTCGACATTTTTGAAGCATCTAAAGAAAGCCAAATCATGAGAACGAACTTATTCCAAATGTACACGATTTTACATAGCGACCGTCTGGCCATGACCCTTTTTAATGAATTCAACGGGTGAGATCATTCACTACAGCTGTCCAATGACTGCCTTCTGAAACCGCTAAGCAATTACTCTCCTCTCTGACAGCCCAACCGACGCCTTTGTTCTATTATTTTAGCTATATTTTCTCTAGACCAACAATTATTGTTAATTATGCATGCAGAAGTAAACAAAAGGCTCACGATGCTCACTGCGTATTTGTAGCATAATAAAATTCTTTGTTTTGAACTAAAATGAAGTCGCAGAATTCAAAGTCTCTTTTTCACGTTTTCAGGCATTTATAACTTCAGTCGAGTCACTTAAGAAATAATACTCTAAATGAAATATTTAAGAAAACATGCACAAAAATCTTCATGCGATGTTACTGCCTGCGCAAGTCAGTTCCTATAAAATAATGACACTTGTTCCAATTTTGCGATTCAAAATCTCTAAGGCTATTCTAAGGTTCTACGTTACCTAATCTTACCAGTAGGTTTCGCTTAATTTTGCCGTTATACACAGTCAGTGATGGGCAAAAGTTAACTTAAAAGTTGCAAACTTTTAGTTTGACTAAAGAAATTTAGTAAAGGCAAAAGTTTAACTAAATATAAATAGTTTAGTTAAAACCAAAGTTTAATTAATATTTTTAATTATTACCTAAAACGCTTAAGTAAATTTTTTAGCTATCATCTAGAAAACTCAGTAACTTTCTTCCGCAATGATTGTCACGAGAACTGGTTTTATTACTCAAGTCAAGTGAACTGTATTGCATTGCACGATGCATCATCGTTTGCATTAGCAACTTCATGATTTTTGGTAGAATTGTAATCGTGTACTAGACTAGTGCAGCACTAGGACTGTTAGTCTAGTACACATTACATAGCTTGAAAGTGAAATTGTCATTGACGCTGTGCATTATAACAGTTCACTTAACCTTTGTAATTGTGACAATGTTTGTGAAAAAGTTTGTTACAAAGTTGGAAAAAGTTTAACTAAATGTTTTAGTTTAGTTAACTTATTTACAAAATCAGTTGCCAACTATTAGTTACACTTTTTATTTTAGTTGAAAAATAGTTATAGTTTAACTAACAAAAATTAGTTATTGCCCATCACTGTACACAGTTCAACAGTTTGTACCTACAATTCACATTATACATGAAGATCACACAGCTTGACTGCATTCGATAAAGAATTGATAAACGAGTAAAAAGAACTGCATTGTCAGAATGTATTGTACTCTACTCCACTGTATTGTGTACTTTATAAGTCGATTGACACGTTGTCAATTTAACATTATTCTCGGAAACAGTTTGAATAAAAGGAAGTCGAGAAATAACATTTACCGTACTTACCCAGTTATTTCCACACAATAGGCATAATTACTATCTCTATATAATTAAGCAGCATTTATTACGTGCATTTAGCTGATATAAAAGTTTTTAAATATCGTTTAGCACATAATTATCATCCATAATTATTTGACATCTGATTAAACCTGCAGATATTTTTGAAAGAGATAGAAACAAAGCCGACCAGACCGCGACTGCAGTCCTTGATTAACTTAACAATGTAAACGAAACCAAAACACACTTGCACTAAAACCGAAAGTGTACAGTCAGTGTATACTCATTACACGTGTAACTGAGTAACAAATTTTTACCCTGGCAGGGATTTGGACCCCGACCTCTCCTTTGAATATTCAACACCGTAACCACTGGAATATATCACCCACCCCGTTTGTTAGACATTGACAACAACATGACAAAGACATTCGACTTGACAAACGATCGAAAACAAGGAAGCCTATTACTCGCTCCCATCTCCGTCATATAGTTGACGTCAAGAACTTATGATGACGATGACGACGACGATGACAATAATTACATAACACACATATCGCTCATTCTATACCCCGCAGCCGATCGAGTCGATCGATCGAGTCGATCATAAATTCGGACAAGTCGAGTCGATCGAAAAATCGTCGACTCGATCGACTCGCCGATCGAGTCGATCGTAAACCTGGCCAAGTAGTCTAAGAGTCGATCGTTGTTTCCTCGACTCGACTCGACTCTGAAATATTTTACTTACTATTTCTTCAGAAAATGACAGACCTTATGATATAATGACGTAATTCTGTGTAGACACACAACTACCGTATGAACCTAATATGAAGTTCAATGCAAATAATGAAACTCTTGGCGCTTTCTTATTAGTGGAAGTTATAGAGATACTTTCTTTCACAGTTTAACTATAATAGATAGATATTACACGTCCTCTACAGTAACTGCCGTCTTATTTGTTGAGCTGGTACTAATTTAGTTACCGTAGGAGATGCCATATTGTAGCCTAGCTGCCTAGCTGATCAAGTAGACAGATTTAGCGAGGCTTATAATCCTTGCAAGTCAATCACAGGCAGTCACGATGTCATTATAATACCTGAACTGTTACTTACCAGTTCAATTACAGCTTATGCTTTGTACATTAGAAACCAGAGCTATAGAAGTTATAACTGCAATTACAGCTGTTAATAAAACTGTTATAACAATTGACAGTTTGAGGAAGAGCGTGCAATTGAAATACATGAGTAATTTAGATAATGGATTAAGAATGCAACAGTCGTCAGCAATTTGGCCAAGAGACTACTGTACAGTCCAAGTCGACGAAGTCGATCGAGTCGATCGTCGTCCGAGTCAAGTCGATCGAGTCGTCGAAAGGTTGGCGAGTCGACGAAGTCGATCGAGTCGATCGTCGGCCCGGCCAAGTCGATCGTATACACTCGACTCGATCGACTGCGGGGTATAGCTCATTCGCCCTATTAACAACTGATCTATACAGTTCTTTTATACTTGGAATTCAGAACTCATTGGATATTGACTCGCTGTATAAATGGTCTACACAATATTTACTGTAGATTCTTGTAGATAATAGGCTGTTGATGTTGACGGCGTGGCACACTGAGGGCGGTGTAAGCAGTCTCCTCTTGCAAAACGATGTTTGCATAACTAGGCATATGTCGTGGCGTTGTATAGTCACGCAATTCCGCATATTCTGTAGTTGAAGTTGTGGCTGGAGTTGCTGTTGTATCAGTGGTTGCCAAAGTCATTCCCTCTGTTTAAATTATGTCAAACAAAACACAAACGAAGAAGTTGTGTTGAATGATTGTATAGCAAACCCTATTGTCAAGCCTTAATTTGTGGACACTTATGTGAATATATTGTGGTGGTAAATCTGTTGATTTGGTTCCTCGTGTGTGCGTGGGTCCGTCTCTGATGCCTTTTTGTTTTCTGTGCTCTTTAACTCAATGATGAAATTCTAGTACTTAGTGACATTTAATTTCATATACACAAAGAATGACCCTGATAAGATTGCTAGCTTTTAAAGTGACGCTATTGCAACACCGTGCTTCGTTTTATCAAAGGCTAAACTGATTTACATGAACTTTTTAATTTCAAATATAAGAAATTAACGTTTAGCCGCGATGAAACTACTGCACATTAAATCATAAACTAAAGAAAAAAATTGTCTGCCGCTCATAGATGAGTTTTCATACCTCTCATGCGTTGTTTGACTATCAAGACTATGCAAGCTGTAACCGCGGTGACATTTGTAATTCCCATAATGACGATGACTATTGTCCACGCCGTACATGTGCACGTTACAAATTTTACAATTGTTACACATGACATTGTGCTGTTGTCAGCGATGCCTTCTGAAGGCGCATCAATTATAGGTCCTACAAAACGTAGAAGATAGACAGA
The DNA here is from genome assembly GCA_020284085.1 of Aporrectodea caliginosa. Lineage (NCBI taxonomy): Eukaryota > Metazoa > Annelida > Clitellata > Crassiclitellata > Lumbricidae > Aporrectodea > Aporrectodea caliginosa. Next base: position 79,667 of record JACEVL010000050.1, on the reverse strand, counting down.
TTCCAGTGAAAGTTTTTCAATGATGTATGTATATGCAATTACGCATTGCACCTATAGATTTGATAAAATGATGGAATGTAATGAGGTCAACATCCAGTTTCCATTAAACTGCCTGCCTAATCAGCGTTATATTATGTTACGCTGTCAATATGTTGTCATTACGCTGTTATTGCGGTGTTATTACGCTGGCATTACGTCATTAATATTGGCTCCATTTATTTTGTTTAGTTTCATTATGGGGAGCTGGATAGTGTAATGGTTAGCGTGCTGGACTGTAGATTGTTGAGCCATCAAATCTTTAAGAGAAACTTGGCATATACTTAGTTAACGTTTCACCCGTACCTATATATATATTCATAACGATATTGATTCTTGCAAAAGAGGTAAACACTAAGCAGTATAGGAAAACAGGAATACATAATAAATCTTAATTTATGTCGCATTTGTGAATGTCCACACACCGTGCCACATCGTAATATCAACGACAATTCATTCATTCATTCATTCATTCATTCATTCATTCATTCAGAGCATTTATATAGCGCCTCTTCAAGAAGCTACTCAGAAGCGCTCCTCGGCCCAGCCACGACTAAAGAAAAAGACTTGAGGGACTTGTAGAACCCCTGCCGGTTGGCTCACAAGTAAAGAGCGGAGCTTATGCGGGAGATCATTCCAGGTGGAAGGTCCCACAACCGAAAAAGCACGGCGCTGCTTAATAACCAAGCGTGCCTGTGGAACTAGGAGCTCACCCTCGTCGTTGTAGAACGAAGTGCCCGACGCGCTGCAACGTCAGACACTGGGCGGCAAAGATCACGCAAGTAAGATGGAGCACAGCCAAGAACGCAGCGAGAAACTACAGCAGCAGTGCGGTATGAGATCCGCTGAGAGATAGGCAGCCAGTGCAGCACATCACGTATGTATGCAGAGACAGGAGAGAACTTAGGAAGTCGTCCAATGAGACGAGCAGCCGAGCGTAGAACTCGATCTAGTCGCCCCAGAACCCCAAGAGGAAGGCCAGCAAGTAGAGAGCAACAGTACTGTTGTCAATTCGACTGGTAACAAAGGCGTGAACAAGGACCACGACCGCATCATGAGAGAGAGAGCGAGAGACCACTCGAAGCTGACGAAGCTGATAATAACAACTTCGTGTAACCAGGTTCACATGTTGAGACAGAGTAAGCTCAGAGTCAAGAGTAAGTCCCAGATCACGAACTGTGACGGAAAAGGTTATGTGAGGAAAGAGCAAGGTAAGTTGGGGAAAGTCGATACCCTGAAGTTGCCTACGGCCACCCAACCAAATAAGTTGTGTTTTAGAGGGATTTAAGAGTAGCCGATTGGAGGCCATCCAAGAAGAGAGGACATCCATAGTCAGACACATCTGGCTTACAGTAGCCACCGCATCCGCCGAATGGGTGTGGATGTAGGCTTGCACATCATCAGCAAATAGTTGGTGCAGAAGCCTCTGAGACGCCAGCAAGGGGCAGACATCAGCAGTATAAAGAAGGTATAGCAGTGGGCCCAGGACAGAACCCTGGGGCACCCCAAAAGGAGCAGGGACCCAAAGAGACCTGGACGAACCAAGGACTGCACAGTTTGTGCGGTCAGTTAAGAAAGATGTAAGCCAATCTAGAGGCTGGTCCACCAAGCCAAAGGAAGTAGAGAGGCGCTGTAAGAGAATGGAGTGGTCCACAGAGTCAAAGGCAGAGCTTACGTCAAAGAGAGCAAGAAGAGTAACCTGACCACGGTCGATTGCGCTATAGAAGTCTGACAAAAGTCGAAGCAGGAGAGTCTCCGTGGAGTGATTCCGACGGAAACCCCACTGCTGCGACGGAATCAATTCATTCATATCCAGATATGCCCACAATTGACAATTGCCTTTATACCCGTACATTTACAGCAGTTCGAGAGCTATCCGAGGCTGCTCTGTCTTCCATCTATATATCAGAGTTCATAAAGAGAGCGGCAGCGATTCAAATGATGATTGCTAACTGTTTTAGACCTACCTGTAGCGTTTCTTGTGAATGTTACTGTGTTTACTCCAAATTCATTCATGGCTTTGCATTCAGCAGTCAACTGACCATTGCAGAGCATACTGGCATTTAAAACAAAGTCGGAACTCCTCACAGTGAGGTTAGAGAATTCAGCAAAAATCGTCCATTCGTATCTAGGAGTTGGATTTCCGTTAGCAGAGCATTTGAGACGATCCCCTAACATGATAATAGCCATGTTGTCCAATATATTGTTAACTTGTATTGTAACGTTTTGTGGTCCATCTGAAACATTTTATGTTACTTAATTCAGTTACATAATAGAATACAACATCATATAATAGAATGAAACTTATATATATTGACATAAATTTCTGTTATTTCTTTTATTTTAAACTTGCCAATGCATTTACATATATTTTTCAATTATTTGAAACTTACCAATTTATTGACATGTATATTCTATTATTTTATTTGAGTGGAATGAATTTTGTTTAAAATAGATAAGGTTATTAAGTGACATTAGATAACAATACATTTCGCAATTTCACTAATTTATTATTATTAAGATACTTCGTGTCGATAACTTATTACTTGTGAAACGAAATCACTTAGTCTTATAATAGTGGAGGATAACGCTGACATCCAGGGGCTAAAATCGCTTAAAATTGAAATTAATATTGTGCAGTTTATGAATTAAACTTACATGACACGTTAATTGGAGATGACGTCCAGGTATATTTGTAGTCGGGAGTATTTGTCGCTTTTATTAAATATCCATCACAAGGATCGTCGTACATGGAGGTCGTGAAGAGCGTATCACACGAAAACTTAACTCCGTTGTCCATTAAATTTACTTGCAGCAAAAGAGAAGACCTGGCTGTCATTTGATTTCCTGCAGGTGATTTGGTGATATTTGTTTTGGCTCCATCGACAAATTGTCCCTCTCGCCTCCATTCCATCACAGGAACCAAGTCACCAACAAAACGAACGAAGCATTGCATCTGAACATAGTCGTTCTCCATCAACGTGGTGGTGCCAGTGATTGTGTTCTGAGTGCACTTTGGATCGGAGGCTAATCAAGCATAACATTCAAGTTAAAAGAATTTTCTGCCAATGTTTTCGGTGAAGTTCCTATTTTTTCAATCAAGGTTGTGCACAGCTGTTTGTTTCAAAGGTTCATTCTACACCAATAGTTTTTGAATGTGACTGAATCTATAGTTTTATGCCAACACTGTCAAATCCTTCTACTGAGATAGGCCTCGCTGACCGATGCCGTTCTGGCAAACATCACGTAGCTGTCTAAATGTTCCAGTATCGAGTCAACAGTGAGCCAATATCACTACTCTACGTTGCCCATGGAAACTTACAGTTGCCGTGCTTACGAATATCAGTTCCAGTTCAATGATCAATTCTCATACACAAAACTTTAGTAACTTTAGGTGCAATCTTCCACTAACTCTATTATACAGGTCTACAGTTTCAGGGGGTTCAACACAATTAGCTTTTTTTACGTGGCATGTCGTGCGATCAGTTGAGAAGCCATAAATGGAGCAATATTGAGAGGTAATTTATGACATTTTTGGAAATGCACTGAGAAATGTAAGGATAAAATATAGAAATTGACTTACAGCGACTTTCTAAATAAATGTGATTTGAATGCGCTACACAAGGTCTCGGAGGCCTTGTGTAGCGCATTTTATCACATACAGTACCTAGGTACATACAGACTTTTAAAAGCCTTTCACAAAGCACTGTTATTAAAATGGCATAATGTTTTACAGCACTGTCAAAATCCTCACAAACGGAACCAACTTTACTTCCTACACTCAGACGATGAAAACAAAGATTTGGTTTTTCTATGCTGCAGGCATACCAGCCTAATTGTAGCAAAACTATACATACAGAATTCAAGGATACGAGCATAAGAATAAGAATATCGCGACCTTTGGCATCCTACTGGACCAAGAACCTACGTTTGTTCCTCACCTCCATTGTCTTAGTCGCAATTGCTTTTACCAACTGCCCGAGCTTCGCAATGTCGAACGCTCACAGACTCCCAGTGCTGCAACCACTTTAGTGCATTCCTTTTCTGTGCTCGACTTGACTACTGTTCTTCGCTTTTACTCCGGCCTACCGTCTGCTCGGCTGGCCTGCCTCAACCGGGTGCTCTACTCTGCGGCGAGCCTTATGGGCCAAATACCCAAATTCCGTCATGTCTCTAATTACATGCTGGAAACTCTACACTGGCTCTCTATCTGCCAGCGCATTGTGTAGAGGATCGCCTCTCTGGTGTGGCGATGTCAGCTGGCCTTGCCCGAACCTATCTTCGAGTCCTCTGTCGTCCCGTATCGGGCGCCTAGGGTTGTCGCTCCCTTCGCTCCTCTGGGAGAGGTGTTCATAGTCCCGTTTGCCCGGACAGCTACCATGCAAAATTGTCCGTGCAAAATTGTGCTTTCTCAGTGGTGGGCCCGACCGTCTGGAATGGGCGGCCCTTGGAATTGGGCCTGCTTCCCAGAACGCTCTCTGACACGTTCTATACTAACCTAAAAACTGCTTTTTGCCCTGCTGGAGTCGGGAGCACCTCTGAGTAGGTCCCTTGAGGAAGTGCTATATAAATCTCCTGAATGAATGAATGAAAGATTACGGATAGGAAGTCAATGCATAGAATTGAGAGAATTTAAGTAAATGATCCAGAAGGATGATTGAGAAGAAGCGCCACAAAATTAAAAGGGATATACTCATATGGTGATATAAAAGAGGTGAAGTGCAGCTTTAAAGGGACAATGGTTGGATTTTGGAACGCGGTTTAGTTCTCACAGAGGCTGATTGTTAATATTCTATAAGATGAGCAGAAAATTCCATGGAATAATCATATAAAATTCTGCCTTTATTGGCTATACTTCCAAGCAAGCGGCTGCCATTGTCTCTAAGCTAAACTCTGAAAAACCATACATTGATGTAATAGAAAGTTGATCTTAAGTTTAAACACTTACAAAGAACTACCAACTGAGCTTCATATCTTCTTGTTATAAATGATCCTCTGCAAGCCATCGATTTCTTCGTTTTGATGCAAATATAGGATCCAGCGTCAGGTCTATCTGCGTTGGATATGTGTAAGTCGTATTGTCCTTCTATTGTTGTGTTTAGCATTATTCGAGCGTAATTGCTGGACGTGTCTTGATTGTAGGTGAGAGATGTTTCGTAATCTCCTGTTCCTTGTCTATGCTTCCATTGCGAAGTACCGTTGCTATCCGACCAACACTTTAATGTAACATTTCTTCCAGCAACAACGACTTGATTTCTAGGAGCATACTCAGCTGCTTATAAACAAATGAATGACACCGTTAACAAGACTAGTGACACGTAATTCCATATTTAAAGTAGTTTAATAAACTTTAATGAGCAATTCCAAGCAATCGCAGATGGTTGATATTCACATTGAGGCAACCCTTCCGTAACGATCATATGGTCGTGTTTCGTCTAATTCTGTTATTGGGTATGGTCTTCATCTTGCGCGAAATTTACTCCATAATTCTCGTGTGGGTCGGACTTCTATTGCGGATTATTCTGTGCTTCTCCATTCCTCATGACCTTGCACTTTTGGACTGTGTTTTGTGCATAGAGCGGTACCTCGTAGCGGCGTAGCCAATAGGACTCAACTAAGGGTGAGTCTCATATTATATATATATATATATACCTGTATTTCGTAATCAAACAGAAATTTCCGGGGTTCTTGTAATTAATGGCAAAAATGAGTTTTTGCATTGACATCGATCATCGGCCGTCATCCAAGCGCCCGTTTTGTGACTAATCGAATGCCTTCCCTATGCGCAGACCTGCTGACTCAATAGACGTCCGGTCTTATATAACTGTGAGGGAGTACTAGATGGTGAGGCAACCGCGTGCCTCTGACAGCTAACCTGCGCACCTGTCGTTGCTACTCATCCTTGATGCAACGCGGCCCAGGTACCCTAAGTGTCAACTATAAATTCTGGATCTGAATTCGTTGGTTGGTTCTGACGTGTGTGCATACTGTGGCGGAACTCGCCTCTCACCCGGTCGGGCAATTCGCACGCTTCTTCGTGTTGCGAAGACGGCGGTGTTCTGCGCAGGAGGACTACAGTCTCGCGTGTCGCTCGAAAGAGCGCAAGACCGGCGTCTGGAGTATTGCAGACGACTTATGGCAATCGCCGCTGACGACGCGCTCCAATCAACCAATACAAGTCAAAGTCACTAGGTTTTGAACCCGTATATTCTGCCAAATCGTCGGCCAACTCAGCCACTGTCACACAGACAAGCAACGGCATACAAAGTGACGATCTCTCTCCACTCGGTCGCAAAGTCAAATGCATCGTCGTTCACCAAGTCAGAGCCAGCCTCTACACAGAAGCGTCCTCTATATATAGTACAATATGCGGGGGGTAAAGTCCCGACCAGGTACTGAGCAAGGCCCGAGAGGGGAAGGGAGAGGGTGAGCAAGAGCCGGCGGGCAAACTGAGCAAGAGCCGGCGGGCAAACTGAGCAAGGCCCGAGAGGGATGAGCAAGAGCCGGCGGGCAAACTGAGCAAGAGCCGACGGGAAAACTGAGCAAGGCCCGAGAGGGGTGAGCAAGAGCCGGCAGGCCAAGTGAGCAAGAGCCGTAGGCCAACTGAGCAAGAGCCGGCAGGCCAAGTGAGCAAGAGCCGTAGGCCAACTGAGCAAGAGCCAAGCAGGACACACACATGTGGGGCGCGGTGGTGTAGAGGTATGTTCGGTGCCTTGCAGCCGGAGGGTTGCAGGTTCGAATCCACCTCCAGGGGTATATTTGGTGCCTTGCAGCCGGAGGGTTGCGGGTTCGAATCCACCTCAAGCCACCGCGTAGGGACCCTGGGCAAGTCCTTCACTTGCAATTGCTCATGCGCTTCGGCGTGAAACTCCGATTCAGTGTCCGCGCTGTAGTCGGGAGCGCCTCTGAGTAGAAATCTTGAAGGGGCGCTATATAAATATCTGAAATGAAATGAAATACAGACACAGTGTCAAGCAAGGGACACACACATACAGACACAGTGTCAAGCAAGGGACACACACATAGGCACAGTGACAAAGCAAGCCAGTCCCACTTCCAGGGAGGGCAACCCCTAAAAACTGCCACAATACGAGTCGTCACTTGCGACTTTTCTCGATATCTGAGCTTTGATTAATAAATAACTGATGAGCATTTGGACACAACGACTTGACAAAGATAATTAGCCAACTACTGAAATAACTAATTAACCAATTTGGTACTTACTAACAGAGATGGGGATGATTAGTTAAATTGCTAATCGATTAGAATTAGCGAAATCTTTTAGCTAATAAATTAGAATTAGAATTAGCAGCAGGTAATCAATTAGCAATCAGAATAAAATGAAGCGCCATGGAGTCGGTCCAGAATTAGTTTGTAAACTTGAACTTCATCTTAACGTGACTGACGATGTTTGACGATGCGTGAGCTGCCTTCCAATAAGCATTGATAATTTTACTGCATCTTTTGCACTTCCCTATTAATTGTCTGCTCTTCCTTCTGATACCACTTTTATCTCAATACCATTAAAGAGCGCTGCAGCAAATTCAACCATTGTGAGAAGCATACAGAGAAAAGTTGATCTAATCTAAAATTACGATTGGAATTAGCTAAAAAAATTGCTAATCCATTAGAATTAGAACTAGCATCAGGGCGACAGCTAACTAATTAGAATTATAATTAGCTCTTTGTCTAATCGATTGCCTAACTGATTAGAATCTAGTGAGTTAGTTACCCATCTCTGCCTACTAGCTAATTAGCGAAGTGACCGGCTGTCACAGTATGCCCTTATAGGTTTACCACCGACGATGCAAACATCTTGTTCTCGGGCATGTTAAACATTCTCAGGTATGTAACATCCCACATTCCAGTACAATACATTACGCAATCAACGGTATAATTTATAAGTAAGGCAGTAAGTATATTCTTTAATAACCAACTGCTAATCGCACATAATATACCGGTATGAACAGTCAGACGGCAGAGCCCTTACCACAAGCTGGCAGAAATAATGCCATTGCGAAAAACCACTTAACGACAGACATTTCGTGTTTTGGTGACTTGTTCATTAGAACATAAGTTTATTAAGTTTACAAGGTGAAATTCTGACATTTACTTTAATTAAAAATGTAGGCCTACTATCGACTTCGTAAAAAATATGCCTGTGACGTTGCAAGATCGACTATAACGGGAACTGCAAGTTTGCTTTGCAAGCACTTCGCCTAAGTCAGCTACATGTAGGCAACTACTGCAAGTTATTATCGCGCCTGTAGCCAGAATGCAGTACAGTTTCCTGTTTCTCTTTAATAATAGTGAAACTAGGACAATAAGTGGGCATCCTCCGGTCTAACCGATCGGTTCAATTTGATCGTGTACAATGTAATACACAAGTTCTGCGCATTGAACTCCACTAACTTAAATCGACGAGGAAGGGCATCCAATAATTTTCGACTCTGTGGTCGTCTTCTGAATGGTGTCTTCATATCGCGATATCCCGCAGACTTTGTCAAGTCGAGATACACCAGTTCTAGTAATTAATTACTGTGAATGTTCATTGTCATTACAATTGTAACTGAACAGCTCTTATGTCGTATACGATGCATCAATCAGAAGTTTACTGATCCATTTAACTCAAAAGCTCATAATTACGGATTTGGTGGAAGGTCTTGTTCAGGGTTCATGCTACTGAAATAACTGTTATAAACAGCCCATGAACTATCCCATTTAGGCTTACTGTTGGTAACTTTTACTACTCGCCTCGCTTTAATTGTCAGCTGTAGACTGTATAGAGCCTCCCGGTCCCGGATGTGACTGCTTAGGCCGATAGTATTACCTCGCCCTATAAATTTAATGGTCGGCTTACCTAATGACTAGCATTCTACAGGTCTAAATTAATTATCGAATGACCTGCAGGTCCCAGCGGCAGTAGATACGTAGGCTATAAGGTCAGATCAGTTAATAAAGAAGTCGGTAAATAATACACAGCGCGTGTTTACCTATTCTGAATTGCATGCACAAATATACAGGACACACGCATAAGTGAAAAATGGACTCGACAAATAATTGCGGCGAAAATTCCACCAAATGCAATTACTTTATTCCTCTGCTTGCACCAAAACACCAAAGCTTGTCTGAGGCCGAGTGTTGTGCACCGACTCCGCATGTGAAAATATGTTCAGATAGAGAATTTATTCTTCTTCAAATAAAAAAGATACTGCTTCCGAGTATGCAGACACAGGCCTGTGCCAATTAATTTAATTAATTGATTATTATAACACAGAATTCATTCCATATTAGAAATAACCTAATGTTACTGTGTTCCAACTGTTCCATGTATAGGCCTACTGTAACATTATTTTATTCTCAAGAAGAAACAGAAGAAACACGCCTAGATAGGACAATACTGATATAGCGTCGTTCATATAGCTTGTGGAATGAACATCCAGAATAGGTATCAAGAAATCCAAGTTGATTCGTCTAGCTAAGTTTGTGTTATGTGAGTTTTGCTTCGACGGCGCTTCAATATTATTTTCAGCAATGGCGCACCTCGACAAATTCACAGAATTCATGTGTCGTATGAAAATTGCGTTGCGTTGAGATCGAAATCCGGATCAGAACGAATTTGCTAGCTTTTAGTTGTGTTGATCTAGAAATTCGCCCGCGGCAACTTTTGATCAGTGCGACCACTATCCATTTTCTGAAATCTCAATTAAACTCTTGACAGAGAAATCCCAAGATTGGCCAAAAGTGTAAAAAAAATTCCAAGTGACTGAAAATTAAAAAGTTGGGATGAAATATGAAATACGTTTTAACTATCACAATTGTTACCAAAAAAGCGGCGCTTAGAACGGGCAAATAAATCCGGAGCATAACTTGAATTACAAAATTACGATGTTTACAAGTTAAAATAATAATAAACATCTTTCAGACCAACCCATTGCGCGAGTTTTTTCTAATCTGATTCGCTGCCTCTGTTGGAAAGTACGGTAAAAACTAGTCTGCAGACCTTAGAAAAAATTCCAAGATTGCTATGCAAACACCCAGATCTCATGACGACCCCCGACCTCCCGAGATCTTGGGAAAAACTCAAAGCGTGGTCTCTCTGCTTCTGATTAGAAATTGTCGGATCTCGTCATAGGCTGCTAGAATACGGGTTTGGCCCAGATTTTAACGAGTTTGAACAAAGGATCACGTGGAAATTAAAAATGTCCTTATAGCGGAATTTAAAGTGAGTCGTTAGTCATTTGTTCCCGAGCTAAATATAATAGTAGACGAACCTCGGCCGTTCTTCTATTACCTCGATGAGCTCGCACTCTTATTCTCGAATTTTAGTGTTCCATTAGCAAGCGTAGTTTTTCAGGGCGGCGTCGTGGTTTCATGACGAATGCACCAGATTTGCATATTTAGCCCCGTGACGTAGAAATAAGAAACGTTGCTCTCTTTAGTTTCAAATCCTACTAAGAATTACCTCGTAGCTTCTCAATGATCCATTGCCCACTTCCGATTTCTTCGTTGTGATGCAAATGTAGCCTAGGATCCAGCGTCAGGTCTCTCTGCGCTCGTTATGTGTAAATCGTATTGTCCATCGGTGGTTGTGTTCAGCATTATTTGAGCGTTATTGTAGGACATGTCTTGATTGATTCGGAGAGACGCTTCGTCATCTCCTGCTCTTTTCTGTGCTTCCATTGCCGACTTACTTTTGTAGTCCGCTCGACACTTTAAAATATCATCAAAATATTTAAATCTTCTCCATAGATCTATTTAAATAGTTAACCTGTCATCTGGCAAGTTAGCAGGAAGTTAGCAAGATACAACTTCTGGTCTTAAGAAGCCATCACAAACCATTTGCTGGATTCAGCTGAATGTGTTGAAGCTGACAAATGCGTACGTAATGTCGCCTTCAACAGTGAAGTTCAAATCGACATCATACCTGATCATAGCTTCAACATTTCGTGTTAATCAATGCAGAGATAGGCCCACATTGTTTTAATTGTTGGGAATATAGGCCTACTTCAGGTTTCTTTCAGTTGTAAGGTCTCAAGTAGTGAGACCATACTTTTCATATTACCGATTCTAGAAACTGAGAAAATTTCGAACTGCTCTACGCATCGTCAAAATTATCATGTTAAACCTCGTCAATTAATTAATGCAATCCTAAGTGCAAATCTACAGTCCATAGCTCTGCAACTATTACCATTGAAGTTTTCAGTTAATGGAGATTGTTTTAGTTTTTGTGTTTCTAAAACTTCCTATCATGCCAGCATATCCATCGGCGTTCGATGGGTCCCGTGTGTGAATACGAGTCCTATCTGTGCAGTACGTTGGCATTCTGGCAAGATAAAGTGCATGATAGCTGTACCGCCTCTTTGGAACAAACTCCCGCCTGTGCTACGACAAATAGGCTATCCGATCCATCCTACGAACTCACCAAAACCTCACCTCTAACTTGCTGTCTCTCCACAGGTCTTCCACTCAAAACTGAAAACACTGGTTTTTCACAAATCCTATCCCCATTCCTTCTCTTCCCCTCACCTCCCTCGCCATTTCAACTCTAAGCATCATCCACCTTAGCCGTCTGACTGTCTGCCTGCCTGACTGGATTTTGACCCCCTGCCTATCGATTCTGTTTTTATAAAGCGCCTGTGAATAAGCTGGTTCCCGCGACTTCGCTTTTGTGGGCGCTCCAGAAATATCGAGTTTACGATTACGATTACGATGAATGTTGCCTTATTGAAAAATTATGTTGCTATAAACTTGTGTAGAATTCATGAGGCAGCAAACATTAACTAACTTCACGAATCTCGGACTCATTCCTGATAGTGTTTTCGAAAACAAGCAATTTAGGCTGAAAAGTTAATCTCTAGTTTTATGACTTTCAGTCAAATGTTTCTCTTAACTTTAGGATTTACTATTTTACTGCTGCATTTGGTTCGTGGGTGAAATATGATGCTGTTTACAAATGCGTAATATTTTAATTTGACAGGCCAAGACTGTGAGCACTTGAGTAGAATAATTTTATCAGAAAATTGTCGTTGTTTTTCCTAGAAAGAGAGATGTTTAGTTCAGGTTACGCACACGTGCATTCCTTTTCCGAAAAACAAAGCCATAGAACAATCTAGATAAAATCTGTATTCTCTGTTTCTTTTACTATGAAAGACAATTAAGCCTACGTTAGGTTACACACATGTGTCTTTAAATATAAACAAGTCATAGAACATCTTGATATCAACTGTATTTTGGTGCATTCTGAACTGAAGAAATTAGTAACTATTATACACAGTGTCACTAGATACAAACAAAGCCGTAGAACTTGTTGATAAGATCTGTGTTCTGCATTCACGACAAAAAAATATTGACGACATCATACAAGCACGAGCAGATAGCACATGTTCAAATCCGCCTATAGGCATTTGCCACGTATGGTATAGGCCAATACGTGGCAAAATCTTGGGCGGATTTCTTCCTATAAAAGACGCGAACGTTGAACGTTTCAACATCGAAGAGTTCCTTGCAAGTGGACTCAGACACTCGACTTCAACTGGTAAGAAAAGCTCATATGTTTTTTCATTTCTTCCTTGATGTAGAAACTATAGATGAGAAGTCTCGTAAGCTTCTCTACTTTCTCAACATTATTGGACTATAAGCTATGATTGTGATTCTTTATTTTCGTTTTATAGATTAGAAAATATTAAGTGGATTTAAAAGAAATTTGAGCGTTTATTTTAGATTAGGGCTCTCTATGTGTCAGCAGCTTGGCTAGTGTTGAGATTGTCTCCTTCAGATCCTATACTTTAAAGTTTCCAAGGTAATCGTCGAATCAGATACTCAGAAGTACTTAAAAGATACGAATAAAGTAAATAGATAGATATTCAGACAGTGGGAATCTCTGCAGATATTCACGAACAGTCAGACGATATCAAACAGATATGAAACTCATTTTCGATAATGGATTCAAGCAGATACTTATGTCATCCGAACAGGTAGAGGTAGGCTAGATGATGGAAATGTAATTATTTTGAATGGTTTTTTGAAAGAATGCACGCGGAACTTAAAAAAAGAAATTCATGACTATAGCGTGAAAATAAAAGAGGAAGAATCACTTGTGCCCAGTACAGATCGGCTAGCTGCTCATCAGTCGGCAGAAAACAGCAAAAAATCTTCAAGAACTACCAGATACATAGAAGACAACCTTTCCATTTAGCTTTAGCAATTACAGTTTATACGTGTAAATGCTCTTAAAAGAGCAATAATCTGGTCAAATTTTATGTTTCAGTAAGAAAACTGGTTTATTTCCAACGTAGAAATGAAGACTCTTTGCTTTTGGCTTCTGATCTGCATTCTGGTGACAGAATGTGCGTATTCAGCAACATTGCCGAAATGTAAGCACAGGTCGAAATATAGTAGATGGTTTCTGTAGTTTTATTGGTTTAATTTGGAATCAAAACGTAATAATAATATTATTGTAATTACTAAATAAAATATTCAACACTGAGCCTTTGTCGAAAAGTATTTCGCAATTCCCTTATTCATGTCATCTGCTTCTACCGTTTCAGAAATGCTACCTTCCAGGTCTCACCGTGCTGCAACTGGCTGCATGTGGAAAAATTGATTCATATGACTGTAATTGCATGAATTCAGATTTTTACACGGTTTACATAACAAATATGCGCTGTCCAGAGTTAATTTAGAAGGCAGAAGATCCAGTTGCTTGGAAACATGCTATAGGGAGTAATACAGAGGAGAAGCCATTTATTACTCATGTCGTATATTGTATTGTACTGTGTATTGTATTTGGCCATTTATAAAGCGCTTCTCTCAGCAGAAGCATTTCAGAAGCGCTTCCCAGTGCGAGCAACCCCGAGGGAAAAGGCAGGATTTTAGTTTAGAAAAAGATGAGGAGAGACTACCAGAATGGATGGCGTAGCGGACTAGTGGAGGAATTCCATTCCACAGAGAAGGTCCTTCTCTGTGGAATGGACTGCCTCCACCTCCTATGCAGGCGAAGGACCTGGATTGAGCCATGGCAGTCCTGATACGGAGAACAAAGAGGTCTAGCCTACTTGGTTACCTGGTGGTGTTGGAAATTAGATGACATGTTAAAGTAAAACGGAAAATCATACTTTCAAGCGTTGTGTTCTTATAATCATTCTCTAGATGGTGAATGGATGCAGATGAAAAACGATTTTCTGTTACATTATAGCTGACGAGGTTGACAAAGAATATTCGGTCGAATCAAATACAGAACAATTTATGAAATCAAACAACGAAAAGAAAAAGAGGGGCCTGTACTTGGTGAAGGCAGAAAGGTTTATCACAATAAAATATATCTATAGCCTACTCGCCCTCAGTTATGGTAGTCACTAGTGTTAATGTAGAAAACGAAGTGTTAACTATTTGACAGATGAGACCAAATATTTTTCTTAAACATCACACACAAATGTTTTAAAAGGCATTCTCTAAATACTCAGACGATTGCATACATTAAAACACGCGCCTAAGCCCTCTAAGTTGCAACTAAATCGAAGGCTGGCATAACAATAAATTTCAGGCCAAGCCCATTCAGTCTGGTTGAAAATTAAGGTGATGCATAATTTCTAACAGAAAGCACCCTATAGATGCCGTTTTCTCGACTATTAATCTTATAGACGCGATTTGGATGCACGATACTCGATACTCTTATAGCGTGGTTTGGTCTCTGAAAAGTGGAAAAAATTGTGATCCATACGGTACCGTTCAGAAGAACCATAATTCCTGACAGCATTTGCATAAGCGTTTAATGGGTCCATACTAGTTCCATATGTGAATAGGGGTAGAATCGCAAAGGACCATTGCTCCGAACCATTTTCACAACGAGTCAACGATCGTGTTTGTCTGGGTAGAGTACCTGCTATCAATATCTCTGTAGATACCTTGCTAACTCTGTTTAAAATTTCTTTAAGAATATTTTTATTAGCTTTGTCTGATGGTAGAAGGTAAATATGACATCGGTGAGGACACGTTTGCGTTAGTACGCCAGACTCACTATGCCTACTCATAAGTGAACCCAAAAGGATGGATTTTTGAATGGGCAATGGGCATGAAAAAATGTGGCTCTTAATTGCTCCAAATCGCACAAGCTATCAATCGCGTCAAACTGCCGCTCTGCGAGGAAGTGCGATTATAGGCTACAGTCAATATACGGGGTCCATATTCCCATTTGCGACCCTCATTATCATTGGACCCGTATACTGAAAAGAAGGGCTCTGTGATAGTTACGCCTGCATGGTTAGGTCTAACGCTAATTGTTTTTATTATCAGAAAATCAAATTTTAATTGCATGATTTTGGTTGTAGGATAAATGAAAGGAGGATGAAGGCAAAAGGCTTTGTTAACTCCAATGATTATGTTTCCGAGTTTCAAAATGGACCAGTGTCATCTTGTCTTGCTGTAAATGAAGAATGCTGGATACAGAACTGCTGTCCGAATTCCGCTTGCTTGCCTCCTATAGACCTGAAGGACTTATCTTGGTATTGCCAAAGTAGGCTAATAGCTCTGTCGCGTCTGTAGCCAATTCCGAAGATATAACACGGTGAATAAGAACGACTTCTCCAGTCTATCAACACCGCGTAATTACTAAGTATTGCGTCTACATCATCTGCGAGTTGTTGATTAGAAAATTATTATGGTCTAAAACGGACGTTTGTTGACAGTGTGCGCATTGTTTTGCAAAATATATTAATCAAGCATTGAATACTTTGTCGTGTTTTTTCTTCGAGATGCTGGGCTGTCGGTGTAAAGGTGAAATAATAGATCTGGCTTGACAATCATCAAACCTGTTCATAACTTTAACATTTACCTTAATATGTGCAACGGTACGCTGCTTGAGTGAATGAGAATAACCTTTGGCTATCTTTTATTTGCATGGTCTCATCCTTGAAGCGACAATTCAAGACTTTCTATGTTTGTGAAGCCATCGGTTACTTAGCTTCCACCCGCGGCTGTCCATCTCTCTTCCCCTTAGCGACTGAAGTATTGACGCTAATCTTCTGAGTATGTTGATCTTCTTCAGAGTTCAGAGGCGCTGTTTCTTCTTCTTGGCGCTCGCAGTGTGCAGCGATGAGTTGTGAAGTTAACCGATTACGTGTACAATGAACTAACAACAATAATTAATTATTGATGATGAACATATAATGTAAGATGGTTGACAGCTAAAGGTCGAGTCATAGCAGATTTAACGACATAACGCAGCAGGCTTACAGCCCGACGTAAGGAGGTGCTTATGCAATATGTATCAATGAAAGGAAACGAAAAACTATATTGTAATGCGGGATTGTTAACAGTACACATTTGTTTTATTTTTTACGGTTTTAGTATATTTTTGCTTGAAATCTTTCATTGATTCTGTTTTCATTTCCACTGAATGCGCATTTTGTCCGATGAATTGAGTGCTACGAACATTCCATTTTGATCATGAATAATTGCGAAATGTCGAAGCATAAAAATACAACGCCTACTAAGAAATTAGAAATATCTGTACTGTTAACCTTCGGAGGCCGAAGCTCCGATTCGGGACACGGAGGCCAAAGTGGGATAGTTTTCTACCCCAAAGAAATATGTAATATCTCAGCTCACAGGTAAGCTACAATGACAAATGAGGTGTCGATTCCAATATTTCCAAGGTCAAGGAATCGAGATATCGCATTGTGAATATTGTGGAAATAGTACAATCCAAGATGGCGGCCAATATGACCGCCGAAACTCAAAAATATGTATATTTAAGCTCATAAATAAGCTACAATGACAAATGAAGTGTCCATTGTAATAGTTTCAAGGTCAATGAATCGAACTATGGCATTGGCAATAGTGTGGGAATAGTACTGTCCAAGATGGCGGCCAATATGGCCGCCGAAACATAAAATGTGTATATCTAAGCTCATAGATAAGCTATAATGACAAATGAAGTCTCCATTGTAATACTATCAAGGTCAAGGAATCGAACTATCGCATTGCCAATAGGTTGGGAATAGTACTATCCAAGATGGCGGCCAATATGGCCGCCGAAACATAAAATGTGTATATCTAAGCTCATAGATAAGCTATAATAACAAATGAAGTGTCCATTGTAATACTATCAAGGTCAAGGAATCGAACTATCGCATTGCCAATAGGTTGGGAATAGTACTATCCAAGATGGCGGCCGAGACTCAAAATGTGTATATCTAAGCTCATGGATAAGCTACAATGACAAATGAAGTGTCCATTGTAATAGTTCCAAGGTTAAGGAATCGAACTATCGCATTATGAATAGTGTGGGAATAGCACTTTCGGCGGTCATATTGGCCGCCATCTTGGATAGTACTATTCCCACACTATTGCCAATGCGATAGTTCGATTCCTTGACCTTGGAACTATTACAATGGAGACTTCATTTGTCATTATAGCTTATTAAAATTTTATGAGCTTAGATACAGATTTTTGAGTTTCGGCGGTCATATTGGCCGCCATTTTGGATAGTAACATTTTCACACTATTGACGCTGCGATAGTTCGATTCCTTGACCCTGAAATATAAAATTTGGTACTTCATCTGTCATTACAAAGCCTTCCAATGAGCCCAGATATAAACATTTCTCTTTTAGCCGCCATATTGGTCGCCATCTTGGATAGTACCATTCCCACACTATTGCCAATACGATAGTTCGATTCCTTGATTCCTTGACCTTGGAACTATTACAATGGAGACTTCATTTGTCATTATAGCTTATCTATGAGCTGAGATATACACATTTTTGAGTTTCGGCGGTCATATTGGCCGCCATCTTGGATAGTACTATTCCCACACTATTGCCAATACGATAGTTCGATTCCTTGACCTTGGAACTATTACAATGGAGACTTCATTTGTCATTATAGCTTATCTATGAGCTGAGATATACACATTTTTGAGTTTCGGCGGCCATATTGGCCGCCATCTTGAATAGTACTATTTCCACACTATTGCCAATACAATAGTTCGATTCCTTGACCTTGAAACTATTATAATGGACACGTCATTTGTTATTATAGCTTATCTATGAGCTTAAATATACATATTTTTGAGTTTCGGCGGCCATATTGGCCGCCATCTTGAATAGTACTATTTCCACACTATTCACAATGCGATATTTCGATTCCCTGACCTTGGAAATATTAGAATCGACACCTCATTTGTCATTGTAGCTTATCTATGAGCATAGATACACACATTTTGAGTAATATCTTCTATAAATACATCTTCATTATGAACGACAAAGTAGTAACGTCGAGGCCGAAGTGGGGTAGATTTCTACCCCACGACACTTTGGACTGAAATAACTTTCTCAGACAACATGACATGATGATCGTCTTGGTGTGGGAATATGTCGGGGGTGTTAACTTGTAAACATGTAGAACGTCAAGTTATGACTACCTACAGTTACTCCGCAATCACCATCCAAACACCGCTGGGGTATACAAATCTACCCCACTTCGGCCTCCGAAGGTTAAACAATCCCGCATCACAATGTGCCGTTAGAAAGGCGGTTCAGAGTGAAGCGAATGACACACTATGGGTTGAAATATCTCGAAGGATAAAAAAGTTACACGTGTTTAACCGTTTTCAGGCTTAGCGACATGCGACAGACAGAACTGGTAGCCTAAAAAGTTAATAACTTCTACAAGTATGGGCATATTCTGAAAATTTATATATCATTTAATTCAGTTTGAATAGCTCTTTCCAACGGTATATTGAATGGCATTTTATTAGCTTTCAATTAGAATATTTTACAACAAAACCTGCGATTTTCTCGAAAAAACGCTATTTTTTCGTAACTTTGGCCCTATGGTGGGGGCGGAAGACATTAATATTTAAAAACAATTTCTTGACAGTTTTCGACCCCATGCCATTTAATTTAGGCAACGTTTGGTTGCTAACATTTCTCGAATTTCTCATTTTCGGTTTTTCGCTCCACCCTAATGTCGGTGGCTTTCAAACAGTGTTCAAAATGTCTCGATAACTAAACAAACTTGGGTACTTCGTTAAACATTATCTTCTTGAGAGGTAGTTGTAAATGTACACGATATTTCATAGCGACCGTATGGCCTCGACTCTGCTCATTTTTCGATGAATTGAACGGGGAAGAAACTTCACCCATGGCAGCCCGATGGTTGCCCTCTGAAACCGCTAAGCAATTACTCTCCACTCTGACAGCCCAACTGACGACTTTGTTCTAATATTTAAGCTATATTTTCTCAAGACTAACAATTATTGTTAATTATGCATACAAGGGTATACTGTGTATTTATAGCATAATCAAAGTCTTTCTTTTGAGAGGAAATGAAGCCTCAAAGTTAAGGTCGTATTTTCAAGAATCTGTGAAAGTAAACAGAATCATTTAAAAATAATACTTTGTAATATTTAAGAAAACGGGCATTTAAATGTTCATGCGATCTCACTGCTTGGGCAAGTCAGTTCCTATCTCAATTTGGACGAATCGAAACCTCTGAAGCTATTCGAAGGATACTTACGTAACCTAATCTTACCGGTAAGTTTTGATAATATAGGCCTATTTGTCGTTATACACGAGTTCAACATTTTTTTTATCTGCTATTCATTTTCTAAATGAAGATCACAAAGCCTAATTACTTTCGAGAAAGAATTGATGAATGAGTGAAAAGAAATCATCATCATCATCATTATATTGTACTGTACTCCTTTATATTTATATTTTGTAAGTGAATTGACACGTTGTAATTTTTACATCATTCTCGGAAAAGTTTGAATGAAAGGAAGTCGAGAAATAGCCTTTACCTACTCGGTTTTTCCACACAAACATGCACGATTACTACTTTTTAATCACATTTATTGCTTGCAGTCAACTAATGTCAAAGCTTTAAAATAATATAGTTTAGATCAAATCAGCATAGACTAATTATTTGCCATCTGATTAAAACCTGCAGATACTTGAAGCAGGGAAAAGCAAAGCAGAGGAGACCACGAATGCTGCAGCGCTGGATTAGCAATGCAAACGAAACCATAACAAGATCTTAAATAAATCCGAAAGTGTACGGTCCGTGTACTCAATATGCGTGTAACTGAGTAACAAATTTCTACCATGGAATGGATTTATACACCGACCTCTCCTTTGAATGTTCAACAATCAACACGGTAGCCTCTGGAATTTAACCCCCCCCCGCATATTAGACACATTGACAACAACATTGCAAAAACATTCGACTTGCCAAACGACCGAACACATATATAGTGAAATTCAAGAACTTATGATGACGATTACGACGACAGTGATGATAATTATATAACACATAATTATAGCCTTCATTCGCCCTATTAACAAATGATCTATACAGTTCTTTAATGCTTAAAAATACAGAATGCATGGGATGGTTATTGACTCTGGCTGCATAAATGGTCCACATAATATTTACTGTAGCTTCATGAAGGTAATTGGCTGTTGACACATTAAGGGAGGTGTAAGCAGTCTCCTATTGCAAAATTACGTTTGGATAATTTGGCATACAGTATGTTGTGGCGTTGTATAGCACGTAATTCCGAGTATTCTGTAGCAGTTGTTGCTGATTCAGTGGTTGCCAAAGTCTGTTTACATTAGTTCAAACAAAACAGAAACAATGAAAGCTCAGATGTTGTGTTAAAATGAAAGCAATGTGTAGCCATCAAAGTAAAAACCCTTATTCGTGGACAGTTTTGTGAACATATTGTGGAGGGGATTCCGTTGATTTGTGTCCTTGTGTGTGCGTGGACCCGTTACTGATGACTTCTTGTTTTCTGTGCTCTTTTAGATGAAATTCTAGTTCTCAGTAACATTTAATTTCATATACATTACGGAGAACACCTCTGATAATTTTGCTACGCAGCTCTTGAAGTGACGTCCTTTTAGCGAAGGCTGAACCGATTTAGATTAGCTTTTCTACTTTCAAATATAGACATGAAAGTTTTGCTGCGATGAAGGTGCAGCGCATTAAGTCATCAACGTGAATTTAAACAATGGAAAGTAACAATATAATAGAAACGAAAGTTAAAGACGCAGTATTAGGTCAGCAACATGAATTTAAACAATGGAAAGTAACAATATAATAGAAACGAAATTTCAAGACGCACTCTTTTCAAGTATTGCAAAGGCCTACAGCTGTTAGATGAGTGTTCATACCTTTCTTCCGTTGTTTATCTAGCAGGACTATGCAAGCTGCAACGGAAGTGACATTAATTTTGTTATTCCCATTATGACGATGACCAATGTCCACGCCGTACATGTGCAATGTACACATGTACTGCTGTGAGCGACGCCATCTGAAAACGCATCAATTATTATATATAAAATATAGAGGATAGACAGTCTGAAGTGAAAGTTATCCAATGCTTTGCACCCATGATTTGATAATTAACATGCATGATGGATTGTAATCAGGTCAACACCCAGTTTCCGTTAAACTTGATACCTAATCAGCTTAGTACTATGTCCACAACAGGCGCTGTCATTATACGCTGTCATTATTAGGGTGGTCCAGAAACAAAAAAGTCAAGCCAGAAACCAAGACACCCCCTAACTTTTTTACACTTGTCATTTGTATTATTCTGAGAAAATTTCAGCTTCCTACTCCAACTGGAGACAGTGCTCAATGACGTCAACTTTTAACATAGTCGTCGTTATGTAGAAGCATAGGCCTAATGTGTTACAAATTGTGATTACCTTGACAACTTTCTTATGCAACGGTGCAGTTTAGTTCTTCTACTTACTTGTCTATATTTTGAACATAGCACACAGTTCTTATTACAGATCTTGCTATATATTTCCTGTTTATACACAGACATTTAGCTTAAATGTATTTTCATTGATATTTGTACAAAACATGGGCATACTGTTTATGCAGCACACAATTCCAGAATTCATATCTTTGATTGCATTTAATCAGCATTCTGCAGCTATTCATATATTCATACATACATTCTAACATACCTATATACATGCATGCATGAATACATGCATACAAGCTTACATAGTTTATACTGATGCTAATATTCATACATACATTCATTCATACATACATGCATGCATTCAAACGTGCATAAAGACATACAAGCATACATGCATGCATAGTTTGCATATATGCGTACATGCATACACAGAAAGCTAAAAAGGTACATGCTGAGTCAGTAATAGCTGAATTTATACCAGATTGTGCCTTGGTGATTGACTTGGATGGTAAAATCCTTCCTGATATTTCTTGAATCGAAGACATGGACCGCCTACCAGTGCTGGTTTCTGGAGGTTGCAAAGATAAGCTACTTGGCATTTTAAAGTTTACCTCTGGAACAGGATGTAACGAAGCCAAGGCTGTTTATGATCTGCTAGAAGCATGGAAGTTGGCTACAGAAATCAAGCGATATGCTTTGACACTTACTTCTGTGAACACTGTTAGCTTCAATAGGCATAGGCCTATGTTTTTCTGGAAAATTATTTGTCCAGAGCTCCTGTGGTTGGCTTGCAGTCAATATGTCATAAAACTGATCTTAGCCAAGGTTTTCATTTTCTGCTGCGGTCCTTCAAGTTCCTCATAAATTTCAATCTTCGAGAGATGTTAGACTTTTTGCGAAAATGTGACACATGACAAATTTCGGGGACTAGAGGAATTCCGATATAGATGCAGTGTTGAAGGAAGGAATTTCTGTGACATATACCTCTTGGGACATCATTTGACTGTTCCATGCCTGATTATTTATACTGTTTCCTTGCAGCAAAAATTCTCCTGACACGACACAAGTACTATTTTTATAATGGTAAATTTGTAATCTAATGAAAATACTACGATTACAAGACGTTAAGCAATAATTTCAAACCAATCGGTCTTTTAGTTCTATCTGGTAAAGGGGAAGGGTCTGTGAGCACCGTCGACTTCCAGTTGGAGCAGGAGGCTAAAATTTTGCCAGAATGATACAATTAGCAGGTGTAGAAAACTGAACGGGTGTCCTGAATTCTAGCTTAGACAGAAGTAAGTGTCAAAGCATATCGCTTGATTTCTGTAGTCAACCTAAGTCTTTTAGCATGTGACTATGGACTAATCAGGACGTTGCGTGTCGTAAATGACACAGCCGAGCGTGATGTCAAGCTCTTTGAAGAATATAACAGCCTCCTCACAAATGATGAGGAAGAGAAACAGTTTCTCCTCCAAGTTGTTGAGGCAAACAGAAAAGCTGTCCCTGCTGAAATTATGAAGAAGTCTGCTATAGCTGCAATGCTGCAGAAATGAAGCTCTGCGACACATACTTCTGGGACATCATTTGACTGTGGTTTATTATGGAGACTGCTTCCATGCAGCAAATAGCGTTGCTGACATGACACAACTATTGCCTTTGCATAGGCCTACTGGTAAATTGATAATCTGGTCATAATATTAAGAATAAAAGACGCACAGCGTATTTTCTAACCGATCTAACTGTTAGTTCTGTATGGTAAAGGGGAGGGGTCCGTGAGCACTGTCTTCCAGTTAGAGTAGGAAGCTGAACTTTTACCAGAATAATACAATTGACAGGTGTAAAAAACTGAGGAGGTGTCTTGGTTTCTAGCTTGAACTTCATTTTTTACCATGTGCCCATGGACCACCCTAGTCATTATGTTGTCATAACGCTGTCATTACGCTGTCACTAAGCTGTCATTACGTCATTAATTAATATTGTCTCCATTTAGTTCGCTTAGGATGTGCTATATAGTGTTGTGGTTAGCGTGCTGACTGTAGATTATTAAGCCATCTAATATTTTAGGAGAAACTTGAAACATACGTTAAATCTGTCGTAATAATATATAAGCATTGTGATATCATGACAATTGCCTATACACGCGCGTTTCCGCGGCAGTTCGACGGATATCCAAAGGCCGCGCGGTGTTCCATATATTAATATATACTCATACATAGCCTACGTACAAATATAGCAGAGTTTATGTATAGACGAGAACGGCAGCTATGCCAATCAATCAATCCTTCAATCAATACTTTTATTATTATAACCATGTATACAAAGTACAGAAACAGCGATAAGTTTATCATAAGCAAGCAGGTAACAAGAGAAGCCCAATGATGAGTGCTAATTGTTTTAAGGCCTACCTGTAGCGTGTCTTGTGAATCTTACTGTTTTTTCACTAAATTCATTCATAGCCCTGTTGTCCAACATATTGTTAACTTGCATTGTAACGTTTAGTGGTCCATCTGCAACACATAATAAATTATTATCTTAATTCAGTTATAAAATAAAAGATAACAGACTATAATGGAATGAAACCTGCCATGTATTGACATACAATTTGTTTTAGTTGGCACTTACCAATGCATTGCCGTGTATTTTCTATTACGTTAACTTACCAATGTATTAACATGTATTTTCTGTTATTTTATTTGAGTGGACTGATTTTTTTTAATGTATTAGGTTAGGCAAAATTAGGATATTAAGTAACAGTAGATTACATTAGGCCTACATTTCGACATTTAACCAATTCATTATTATTATTGTTAAGATTTTTCGTATATAATTATTTTTAATATTTTATTACTTGTGAAACGTCTCATAGTGGAAGAATAATCTTTAAATTAAAAGACTAAGATCGCTTAGGTATTAAATTAATTTGTGATCTGAATCAAACTTACATGATACGTCAATCGGAAGCGATGCCCAGATATATCTGTAGTCAGGACAGTGCATATTTGAGCGGGTTTGGACTACTGGGACAAAGTCTGCAACGACTAGAGGTCTGGGGAGCGTTGTAAGCTCCCCAGCGGGGTCTGGGGTTGAGCCCCAGCCGACAACGCAATTAGAGCATTTGACGTATGATAAATTGTACACTAATCACATGCTTACATGATACGATAAGCGGAGGTGATGTCCAGATATATTTGTAATCTGGAGTATTTGTTGCTTTGATCAAAAATCCATCAGAAGAATTGTTGGTAACGTTCAGCATGAAGAGCATATCACATGAAAACTTAATTCCGTTGTCCATGAAATTAACTTGCACTGAAAGAGAAGTCGTGACTGTGATTTGATTTCCTACGGGTGGTTTGGTGATATATGTTTTGGCTCCGTCGATTAATTGTCCTTCTCGTCTCCAATTCATGACAGGAACCAAGTCACCAACAAAACGAACGAAGCATTGCATCTGAACATAGTCGTTCTCCATCAAGATGTTGCTGCCAGTGATTGTGTTCAGAGAGCAGTTTGGTTCAGACGCTAATCAAACATTACAGTTACAGCTTAAAGAATTCTCTACCACTGCTTTAGGTGAAGTTCCTGTATTTACGATCAATATTTTATATAGCAGTTTGAAAGGTTCATGCTACGCTTTATAGAAAGGAACGATTTAGCAGGAATTCTGTGGGTAGGAAGTGAATGCATAGAATTGCGATTATTTGAGTAAATGACGCAGAAGGATGATTGGGATTTGGATTGAGAAGAAGCGCCACAAAATTAAAAAGGATATAGTAATAATAATAATATTCTTTATTGAAACAATCCGGTTGACAAACCGCAACCGGTTACAGTGTAAGTTATGCAATTGAAACAATCCACAAGAACACAAACGACAGGACACATAAATCTTAACTACTAACAGAACAGACAGCCTGCAATACACGGCGCTAATAGCAGCCTACAAAGCATGTCCGCCTTCGGACCTCGATCTCGTTACCTCTCGCTCTCTATGCCAGTGTGTTATCCAATGCGCTATATGCTCATACAGTGATATATAGAGATAAATTGTAACTATGAAGAAACAGGGTTTGGATTTTTAAGCTTTACTTAGTTCTCATACAATCTGATTTATGTAATAATATTCTCTAATAAGGACAGATAATTCCATGAAATAATCAGCTAAAACTTTGTCTTTTTTCTATAATCCAAGCAAGTGGCATCCATTGTCTCTAAGCTAAACTTTAAGACCATTATATAGCCAGAAAAGAAAAGTTGCTCACTAGTTTAAAACTTACTAAGAACTACCAATTGAGCTTCAAATCTTCTTGTTATAAATGATCCTCTGTCAGCCATCGATTTCTTCACTTTGATGCAAACATAGGATCCAGCGGCGGATCTTTCGGTGTTCGTTATGTGCAAGTCGTATTGTCCTTCAATGGTTGTGTTCAGCAATATTCGTTCGTTATTGCTGGACGTGTCTTGGTTGAAGGTCAGATGCGTTTCTTCATCTCCTGCTCCTTGTCTATGCTTCCATTGAGGATAACCGTCGCTATCCGACCCACACTTTAATGTAACATTTCTTCCAGCAACAACGACTTCATTTCTGGGATCATATTCAGCTGCTTATAAATGTATGAAATAGTCCCATGAGACATTTAATATAATAACTATAATATGTCTCACTAGTATTTTAATGATGAGTCGTAAACAAATACAGGTGGACAATAATCATAATGGCGCAATGTCTACGGCTATTATCGTGGTCGGGTTTCGTCTAATTATACCCTTTGGTATGGGTCCCCATCTTGCGCAAAATGTGTTCGATAATTCTCGTTTTTTCAGACTTCTACTGCGGCTTAGTTTGTGTTTCGATTCGGACACTGGATTTCGCTTTCGCATGGTGCTTTTGTCCATCGTTCGATGCATCGCAGCATTTTGAACTCCTCTGTTATTAGGTGGTGAGAGTGTGCTAGACGGCCTGACAGGCAGCCATGTGCTCATGGCAATGCACCAGATCGCCTGATGTCGGAATTTTTCATCCTCGATGCTACGAAGTCCAGGAACATGGTATCAACTATGAATTGAAAATGGACATCCCTTGGTGAGCCTTGCGTATTCGCAGGAGCCACCACTGGCGACTTTTCTAGCTAGGTGCACACTGTCGGACAGCCTATGAACTTTGGTTCTTAAGAACATAACATCGCTTAGGCTGGAGTGAAGAGCGTCTCTGATGAGTCATTTTCTATCGATGCTATATGAAGGTCCATTTAAGACTACGATTGCATTTGTTAGGCTACTCAGTTACATGCATAGGCTATTGCATGTCGTTGCTATCGTTTGGTGGCGAAGTTTTAACGGCCTACTAGCACAATAAATTGTTAAGTCACTTGGTAATTACCAGGTAGCAAATAAAATAATTAGTTCGTTCCATTAGGTAGCTAGTTATATATGCCTTGCTGGACTGTAACGGCTATTTTATGATACCTATAAAACTGTCCATTTTCAATAGTCCAAAGAAATGAAAATTTACCATGACTTTAAACGAGAGTGTCTTTGAAATTATTTAATCCTGTTTTCTCGTACAATAAACATTTCATATTCTATTAGCAGCATCCAAATATAACACTACATTACCTTACTAGAAATGTGTGCTGGTAATAACAGTCAAACTTGATTAAGCCTTACCATGAGCAGGCAGAGACATCGTCATTATGAAAAACCACTTTACGAGCGACATTTCTGTATTTAGGACTTACTCATAAAAGCATAAATTTTATTAAGTTAATACAACTAAATTCTGACTATTTACTTCGATTAAATGTCCGATCGACTTTGCACATAAATATGCGCGGCACTTTGCTAAGCTGACTATGAGAAGTGCAAGTTTGATTTGCCAGCGATTTGCCTTTAGGTGAGCTGCAGACAATTATTAGGCCTATAATGGTTATAAAGGCGACTGCGTTCAGAATTATTTTTTCCTCTTTCTCTTTCCGAAATATCAAGCTGTAAATCTAGGACAGTTAATGGACATCCTGTAGGCCTATAAACAATCGCTTCAATTTGATCTCTTTTATTCGCCAGTTCTAATCAGTGAACTCCACTATAACTCAAATCGATTAAGGAAGGCAACCAATTTGGACTCTGTAGTATACATGTCTGTGCATGGCGATATGCTGCAGACGTTGTCAAACCGAGGTCAAATTATTTCAGCGTTTACTCTTCAAGTTGATCATCACTGTAATTTGTCAGGACAGTTTTATGACGATTGATATCCATGGAAGGCTCTTTCTAAGGTTATCTTCGTTGAATTATCTTTTATCTTTCGGTTTTCATTTTTCAGACTAAATGTATTGGTGTTTATAGGTAACTCCTTTTTAATCCCATTTACTGTATATAACTTCTAGCTAGCTAGCTAGTATTGTCCTCAATAAGTTGTCATCTGACTTCGTAAAGCATCCCGAAAGTAAATCCGTAAGCCTCAAGTTGCGATGCTCTGTAAATGGTATGCTTAGGCTATATTAGCTGACATTAGACCTAAATTAACGCAATGGCCTGCAGATCCCACAGTGGCAGTAGTCAGTGTACGCACGTTAAACACTCTAGTCAGCAAACGTGTGACTAAATAGGTATGTAATTAATAGCAACCTATCTAGTTCAAATTGCATACAAAGCTATAAAGAACAAAAGCATAAGTAAACAATGGCCTCGACAAATAATTGCAAATATCACAAGTCAGACATGCAGCCGGTTGGTTATAAGGTTGTTTCTGAGTGATTTGAAGGAGGGAGGAAATTCCCTCTACCTAGGTAGTAGGTGTCTAAGATCTACCGTACCTAACTTCGTGCTTGCTATGGAGTATAATAGAGCGCCAAAGCTTTGGTATTGGTTTGGTAGTCTCATGTAGGCTCTCGCATTGAGACGTCTAATAATAGTATGGCACACATATACCTTACATTTGTAGAAACTCCCAATTAGCATGTACTAATTGAAAATGATACCCAATGTTTTTGTGAGCGTGTGTACAGTAGACTAACAAAACATACGTCAGCTTGGCTGTTTTGCATTTAGGCCTATATATTTATATAACGCCTTTCGTTAACCTGAGCACGCGCTCTATCTAAATCAGTTATCTTGTGTGCTTGCGCTTTAAGCCAAAAAAGGTGCTAATTACCGAGATAACGCTGATTGTATTTAAAGCAAATAATAAGAGCCTGACAAGAGCTAACGGACTCTGAACTAAACAAGAGCATTGTCATGACATCTAGTGAAACTACGGCTTACAAATATAGACATTTATGCCATGGGTTTTTTAATTTTTTTATATCAAAATATACAATCAATTCCATAACACCATATTTTATAATGAAGAACAGTTTGTATGAAAGTTTATGCAGCGAACTTTAAGCAAAACATTTATGGTGCACCGTTAATACCTTCCATCATAGAGCTTAATAGCATTTAAATGAATATGTTAATAGTTAGTTTCATCCATAATAGGTATCATGAAATCTAAGTTGTTTCCTCTTGCTGACTTCGTATTATGTGGTTTTCCTCATTTGCAAGTGTTCTCGATAAGTTCAAGGTATTCGTTCGTTGTAGGCCTAGTTTGATGAGTGAGTTGCAAGAAGTTCTGAGGTGGCTCTGTAGTTTCATGAGTGAGATCAATGTAATCATATCCCTGGCCCATATTCTTCTGGCTATCGCTGATTGACATGGGGTTTTCCAAATGCAATTTACGATTGTTGGGGATATCAGCTGCAGCGCCTCTGAATAGCTAGTACTGTACGAGGCGCATTACAAATTCTCAGATCTATACGATACGAACGACGAACATATCAACGGCACTCTGCATGGTATCTTGGAGAGGCGCCGTATATGAGTGCTCTGAATGAAAGAATGAATGAATGAATGAATGAGAAAGAACAGAATGAATGAGTAACACATGCCTCGAAAATTTCATGTTTTTCTTCTAAATACGTGATCTTCCTACTTAGCATCTTGTCGAAAATAACTGATATTAAGTAATCGTACAATAGGTAGCCTAGCATTCTCGGAAAAGTTTGATTGAAACGAAGTCGACATGCAACATTTACCTACTAGGCCTTTTCCATATAACTATAGGCCACTTGATCCTACTATCTCTGTAATTAAGCAACACTTGTTGCTTGCATTCAGCTATTATCAAACTTTTAAAATATACTTTAATACACTTCTGCCATCGAAGAACTGCAGATTAAAACCTGTATATTATAAACCTGTCAATATTTGAAGGAAAGAGAATCTAAGCAGACCACGACTGCATCGCTGGATTAACAATGTAAACGAAATCGTAACAAAACTTGAACTAAATCCAAAAGTGTACGGTCTGTGTTACAGTACTCATCATAAGTTTAACTAAGTAACAAATTTCTACCCTAGCAGGGATTCGAACCCCGACCTCTCCGTTGAATGTTCAGCACGCTAGCTCCTGGAATATAATTAATCACCCAACCCATAGGTACATGACTTGGACAAAAACATAACAAAGGAATTCGACTTAATTATCAGATTATTACTTGCACCCATCTTCGTCATACAGTTGAACGTATTGTGAAGATGATGACGACTATGATGATTATATAACACACATAATAGTCTATCATCATTACATACAGATTCACAGAAACTAACGCTGTAGCATACTTCCATTTAATTTATCGATGCGCGGATAAAAGACAAATAGAAGTTGGGAACAAATTATACAGTTCTTCATGTTTGGAATACAGAAAGCATGTGATGGTTATTGACTGTCGCTATATAAACGGTCTACATAATATTTAGGCCTACTGCTGATTCGCGTAGACAATAGGCTGTTGTTGTTGACTGCGTGATACATTAAGATCGGTGACAGCAGTCTCCTCTTGCACATTGATGTTTGCATAATTTGGCATACGCTGTAATTCCGTGTAGTTTGTAGGTGGAGCAGTAGTTGTAGTTGTATCAGTGACTGCCAAAGGTACTCCCTCTGTTTAAATAATGTTAATTGAAACATAGACAGCGAAAGGTTGGAAGTTGTGGTGTTAAATGGTTTGTGCAGCAAAGTAAACTCTATTGTCAAACATTAATTTGTCGACACTTTTTGTGTGCATATTGTGTATCAGTCAATTGGTTTGTTTCTGAATGTTTGCTTGGTACTGTAACAGTGATGTGATGAGAAGAGAGGATGAAAGTTGCAGGAAAGCAGAGGTCTCCGGACACCGCTGTCTGGGACGGAGAAGAGATGGGGAGACATGATACAACATGACCTGAAGTCTCAGGGGGGCCCGTGGCGCATTGGATAACATCTGGTACAGAGACCGCGAGGTACCGAGTTCGAGCCCCCGTTGGGCGGATATGCTTTGTAGGCTGCTATTAGCGCCGTTGTATTGCAGGCTGTCTGTTCTGTTAGTAGTTAAGATTTAAATTGCATAACATGTAAATGTACAGCGCAGTGCGTTTGTCAGGCGCTTATTAAAGAAAAGATATTATTATTATTTATTATTATTATTTTCAAGATTGAATATAGAAGAGTAACAGAAAAAGTGGAGAAGGATCCGTTTGGCTGAACCCCTCCTCTATAAGGAATTAATTCAAGCCTGAAGGAGAGAGACACAGAGAATGCACCGATAAGTTTGATTGCTAAAGTCTTAAAGTGACGCAATTGCAATACCGTGCGTCATTTTAATAAAGGCTAAACCGATTTAGATAACGTTTTTTACTTTCAAATATAAAAAAATTATAGTTTTTGTGGTGTAAGGCTGCTGCAGATTAAGTCATAAAAAATTAAACAATAGAAAATAACAATTTATGATAGAAAAGAAATTTCGAAACGCACTCATCGTAAGAACTGCATAAGCCTGCATGTGCTTAATGCTTATACATTAGTTTTTCATACCTTTCATCCCTAAGGCTTGTTTAACTATCAGGAAAATGGAAAGAGTAAGAGTAACTGAGGTGACAGTTGATATTCTAATAATGACCATGACTATTGTCCACGACGTAGGCCTAGCCTATATGTGCAAGGTTCACATGTGCTGCCGTGAGCTATGCCATCTGAAAACACACCAATTATACAAAACATAGAGGATAGAAAGTCTGAAGTAAAGGTTTTGCAATGGTGTATGAACTTTGTTCCACTATTTTGAAAATAAATTAAGTGATATTCCCATTAAAATACTGCCTAATCAGGATAATATTATATTCAAAGTAGGCATTACGCTGTCTAAGCGCTGTCATTAGGGCGTTAATATTGGATACATTTAGTTTGTTTACTTATTGGGGGTTGCTGAATAGTGCAAGGGTCAGCCTGTCGGACTGTTATCAGAGAGGTTGTAGGTTCAAAACCTCGCCAGGTCAGAAATCCGGTTCACAATTTCTGTTTCGTGTGCGCCCTCTAGAAAACTTAGCTATAATGAGTACACTGAACATACACTGTCGGTGGGAAGATGAGAGGCGATGGAGAGGACTGGCCCCCGTCATCTTATTCCGAGGCTAAGAAAATGAATCTCATGGCCACCTCAGGGATAGCCTGCTCTTCTTCATCTTCTTCTTCTTAATTTGTGTCCAAACATTAATAACTTCAAAGGTTTCCGGTGTGCAACAGAAAGTTGTTGTATGCGAAGGTTCAAACAATTCCTTAGAGTCTTTAGTAATTGAACACTTGAAAGCTTTTAGGTTTACCTGTAACGTTAACTGTGGTTTTTTAATGACTATGATTCTTTCAGTCTGTTCCCCAACATCATTAACGGCTTTGCATTCAACTGCCAACTGCTGATTGCTAAACATCGACTCATTCAAATAAAGAACTGTGTTGTGTACAGTGATGTTCAATTGTTTCGTTTCAATCGTCCATTCGTATCTGGGGGTGGGATTTCCATCCGCATTGCATTCCAGATGATCAACTGATGTGGTAAGAAGACCATCTTTATTTGGCGTTTTGGTAAATAGTATTCTTAAATTTCTTGGTCCATCTAAAACACGGAAATAATTTTACGAAAATAAGGAAAGACACGGCTATAGTGTAGTAATGGCATATTGTATACAGTGGCGGTTGCTAAGCCATCCGCTTAAGCCCTGGTTAGAAACGTGTTGAATCATTCATGTGAACTTTGAAAGTCGTTTATTGTTGAGCCATTTAATCTTAAAGGTTTTCTAGGAGCGTTGTTAACCTTTCACCCGTAACTACACTGTGTCCACGATAAAGTAGATCACTAGACTTTGTAAAATATCTTGGTCAATTGTAGTACTATAGGTACTAAATTTGGTGCACATGAACTTCAGTCTATTCTATCTAAACCCTGCAAATTTTATTACAATTGATACAACGGTTACGAGGATATACCCTTATGAAATTGGGTGGTTCAGGAACCAAGTTACCAACACGTAAAACGCTTCGACAGATGCGTGCGCGGCTGATCATCCTGACTCAGCACCAGTTCTCCGACAGCATTGATATTTGTTTGCGTCCGTGGTTTTGTTTGCGTCTCGTGGTTTCCTTGCAACTGATCCGGTTGTGGCAATCTTTTTCAACAGCTTGCTGACACCAGCTAGGGACCAATTTTTCATTGGAAATTCTGTAATGAGTCTCCTACGCCATACCCCTTCGTCTCACTCAACTCCTTGATTAAAATCTTGTCCTCTGCACTGAAAACCATTTCTTTACAACCAACTACTGTTACGTAAAACAGGTCTCGTAGTGTAATTGTTTCCGAAAATGACGCTTATGAACAACAGCCTATCCCTGCGGTAGCCAGAAAAATGACGTAATTCTATGCGTTTTACGTGTTGGTAACTTGGTTCCTCAACCACCCAATTTCATAAGGGTATATCCTCGTAACCGTTGCATCAATTGTAATAAAATTTGCAGGGTTTAGATAGAATAGACTGAAGTTCATGTGCACCAAATTTAATACCTATAATAGTACAATTGACCAAGATATTTAACAAAGTCTAGTGATCTACTTTATCGTGGACACAGTGTATATTGAAGCAGCTATATTGATCCTTACGAAATACTATTATGTAAGCAACATAGGAAAACAAGCATAATTTTATTTGAAGGATGCCTAAATTATCTTCATTTCTCTCAAATTTTGGAATGTTCACACACTGTGCCTCAATCTACTATGAACTAGTTTTTTTGGCAGTTTCCAGAAAACAACACAGCAGTAGGTTAGAGCTTACTTCGTGGATCTTTTTGGTGAAGATATTTATGATTGGTTAATCTATCGTAGTTATATTTAAATATCGTAATATCACGACGAATGCCCAGAGTGGCGTATTTCCCGAAGCTCGAGGGGTAGTGCCACCGTTTGCCTAAGAAGGTCATATTATGGATTTGGTCGGAGGTCCTGTTGATACCTCGTGCTCCTGAAATAATTTTATTGCATAAAGCACATAACAATCCCATTTACTATTGGTAACGTCTAGCTATTGCTCTCGCATTAATTGTCAGCTGATCACGAAGAACATCCCGGAAGTAACTCCTTAGGACTATTATAGTATCATGTGGCCCTATATTTGATCGGCTATCTAATAACTAACATATTTCGTTTAAATTAATGCAATGACCTGCAGGACGGAGTGACAGCGTAGATAAGCACGACATAATTATGCTCTGATCAACTAGCGCCTACTAAGAGGGACTGTTGGGCGATGGGCCAACCGTGTGCAATCGGCAGCAACCCATACCTTCGTTCTATAATATCCTCAAAGCAACGTGGTTCAGGAACTCTGAACGTTCTGGCATCTGTCAAAATCTAGTTGGAAATCCTTCTTTTAGGTGACCTTTCTAGTTATCTAGCCATTGTTTAATTAAATCGTTGTTCTGAATTGCAACTGATACCATTTGTGCTGGCGCTGTTTAGTTTCTCTTGAAAAGGCACAACATAAATACCTGATACAATTTCATGCTCAGATAAACTGTTTTTTTATTTGACAATATAGACGTAAGAGAAATTGTTAATTAATCGCATGCTTACATGATGCGTAAATAGGAGGAGACATCCAGGTATATTTGTAGTCGGGAGTATTTGTCGCTTTGATCAAATATTCATCAGAATAATTGTTGTAAACTTTTGTCGTGAAGAGCGTATCACACGAAAACTTAACTCCGTTGTCCATGAAATTAACTTGTACCACAAGAAAAGACATGACTGTCATTTGATTTTCGACAGCTGCTTTGGTGATATTTGTTTCGGCTCCGTCGATTAATTGTCCTTCTCGTCTCCATATCATCACAGGAACCAAGTCACCAACAAAGCGAAAGAAGCATTGCATCTGAACATAGTCGTTCTCCATCAGTGTGTTGTTGCCAGTGGTTGTGTTCAGACTGCAGTTTGGGTCAGACACTAGACAAACATAACCGTTAAAGTTTAAAGAATTCCCTGCCACTGCTTTGGATGAAGTTCCTGCTTTTTCAATCAATATTTGTACAGCTGCTTGTTTCAAAGGTTCATTCTAAACCACATAAGAGTGCAAGAATCCGTCAGGAAGATTTTGGGTAGAAAGTCACTGCGTAGGATTAACAGAATTTGAGAGATCCAGAGGACAATTAGGATTTGGACTGAGAAGAAACGCCACAAAAATTAAAAGGAATGGATTCATGTGGTGATATAAAAGAGGTGATGTGCAGCTTTGAAAGGACAATTTCTGAACGCGGTTTAGTTCTCACGGAAGCTGAGATATGGGTTAATAATTTGTAAGATAAAAGATAATTTCATGGAGTAACCATCTGAAACTTTGCCTTTATTTAGCTATAATTTCAAGCAAGCGGCATCCATTTTCTCAAAGCTAAACTGTAAAGGTGTTGCGAACCATCCCTTGCGGTTCGCTAGGCGTGCTTTCGCCTGCACTCTAGTTGATTCCTCGCTCATTATTTGATCCGTGATCATCACCTGTTTGCAGCGCTGTAATTGGACCTTGCAGTCGCGCGCTGAGCTGTGATTCGTTAATATTGGCGCTTAATGCTCCCGCTTAATTGTTGGCTATATAAACCCGACGCATGTCATGCGCGGGCTTCTTCTTCGTTCTTCTTGATTCTTCGTCGTTCGCTCTGTGTGAGTCGTCGTGTCGATTGCCGTGGTTGCTCGACTGCTGGTGAAGCTGTGTGCTCCGACGGAAGAAGGACCTGGGTTCGACCCTCGCTTGTGTTCGACTGCTGTGTGCGTCGTGTGTTTTATGCAGGGTTAGTGCTACGTGATTGTATAATCGAAACTGTGTGTTTTATCGTGTGATGAGTCATGCGATTGCTATTTTAGTATCCGTCGTTAACTAAAGACTCAACGTTGATTATCTGTACTTAGGTTTTGAACTCTTAACCTTTGTTTGAAGGACCGAGTGCCTGTGACTGATATGAGAACAGATTTTCGTATGTAATTAACCATTTAATTTGAATCTTATAAAAGCATATAAAGAAATTATCAATGTCTGATTCCATTGACCTAGAACGGAAAGTTACCGAGCTTTGCTCTCTTTTCCAGCAAATGATAGAGCGCCAAACAGATCAGGCAAGCAAATTAAATGAGCAATAAATTGATGGTCATGGTTATGGTTATAAGAGCCAAACCAGTCTAGAAACTTTTCGAACTTCTAATTTGGAAAACATACATTCTATTTTGTCAGTGCGGGGATTGGAAACTCGGCTGACAGGATCTGCAAACCCAAACAGTAAAAGCCAGTTTCATTGCAATGGAGAAAGGACCGTTCGCGCCTTCTTGCACTGCGCCACAAGAGCATTGGAGGGAAGGACTCCGAGTCAGAGGGTTGTCAAAGGTTGTCCAAGTCCGCTTCCCAGAGGAGTCAGATGGGAAAAGTAAGCATTTTTGATTGATTGATTGATTGAAGTAGATTTTAAGGTGAGTGTCGTTTCGGTCAAGAATTGAAAGGTTGAGGATAAGGTGAGTCGAGGTTGGTCTCTTGAAGAGGTGAAACTTTAGTTTTGAGTAGATAGTCCAAGGTCTGATGGATAGAGGAGCCTGAGGCAGATGCTGGTGAGTGATTTACAATGAAGGTCCAGTTGGACTTATAGAGGGCAATCATTTGTCATTCTACATTTGACTCATGATGCAAGGGCGACACTAATAAGCGGTAAAGAGTGACATGGGGAGACAATGTCGTCCCCATCCCCGCCCCGCAACAAGTAAGTCTTCCCCATCCCCGCCCCATCCCCGCAGGGTTTGTCCCCATTCCCGCCCCATCCCCGCAGGTTTCCTCCCCATCCCCACCCCATCCCCGCAGGACGACATCACATTCCCCGCAAAAAGGTTACACCAATTAAAATTTTAAAAATAACATATTTTAACTTATAAAGCTATTTATATTGCTGTTTGCATTAG
This sequence comes from Aporrectodea caliginosa, assembly GCA_020284085.1. Taxonomy (NCBI): domain Eukaryota; kingdom Metazoa; phylum Annelida; class Clitellata; order Crassiclitellata; family Lumbricidae; genus Aporrectodea; species Aporrectodea caliginosa. Next base: position 42,573 of record JACEVL010000050.1, on the reverse strand, counting down.
TCTGTTATTACCTTATCGATAGTTTGCATTAACCATGTCTTGACCATTTCTGACTAGAAGGCTTCAGCAAATAAGAAAATCTCCTTATCAGTTCTCAAGTTCTTAACATCACCCGGGTTTCTTGCCGGCTCATTCCCCATTACCGCGGTATTACCGCGAGAGTAAACTCCATTACCGCGGTATTACCGCAATTGTTGTCCCCATTACCGCGGTATTACCGCAATTGTTGTCCCATTACCGCGGGATTTACCGCGGTTACCGCATTTCCCCGCGGGAAATTCCCCATGTCACTCTCTAATAAGCGGTACCTTGGTCCCTTCTGGGTCTTCCTGTTGTATCCCAACGTTACTGTTTACTGTGCTAATTGTTATTTGTTGATTGTACTGGGAACAATAAACGATTGATTGATTGATGGTGGAACCTCAGCGCTTGTTGCAGACTGATAAGCAACAAAGAGAAAACCTTGTAGACTTGTTTGTCTTCCCCTCCGTAATATGCTCTGTTCACTTTGACGTGTCAATTATGGCCGCTTCATGAAGAATTGCTAATGAATTATGACAGCCGTTAGAGCGTATTCGTTGTCTATATAATTGCTAATTATCACCTTGTGATGATATAATTTAGATTAGCCACGTCTATGAATTTGATGATTAAATTATTATCTTGGCATACCCCGCTAGCTTCGGAACCAGTTCGGATAAGGAGGAATGCGAACCTATTGATCTTTGTTGTCGCACGGGTCGTTAAACTGAAACTTCTACTACTACGCTTTGGGAGTCAGTCGGGCAGTATCACAGGATCGGAGATGAACACTTCTGGACAATTTCGTAGGAACTGTGAGGGTCGACTGCCAGTGACGACCGTTTATCTCTGTATACGATGTAATCGAAAAAAATTTCAGACAACAAAGTCGAATTTACAGATAGAGTGATAAATCAGTTTGGACAAGAACCCAAAAAATTGCAATTGTTATTTCAAGAATAAGGTCATATTTCAGTCATATAAAATTTAATAATCATAATAATTTTTGACAGTTAATGTCTATGAATTTTTCGCATGTTGGGATCCGCGCCAGAGGATTGAGAGGTAGCCCAGCGCCGAGGGTGCGAGCGTCGACGGTGGAGTGATCGGTTGCTTTCGACGCCCTATTGAGTCCCTGTGACAACTATTTAAAAGTTTGCGTCCCCTAGAAAAATTCCTGCGGACGCCCATGGAAGTGGGTATGACATACCTGAATACATCTTTTTACTTGCAAGTCGCCATAACAACTACCTAACATTAATTGTGAGTTAAACTATAGTTTTTAACCAATTATCAGCTAAACTGGTGATTATCATGAACAAATAAAAGTATTAAATCATAATTGAAATGCCCAGCACGTTGGCGCTCAAAATCAAATCGGATCTCTGCAATGGCATCTTCGTGGCCCTTGAAACATGTAAGGTTTGCGAACACGTGACATAATACCCGTAATAATGGATCAATTTTACATCGATGCAAAACTATATGCAGCAATGTGTTATTATCGTCCAATTTTTCTGCACTGCGCCGTTACTTTTTTAATTAATTCAAATCAATATGTATACGAAAAAATATAATTTGACTTTAATATGCAACAAAATTTTTAAAATGTGCGTTCAAAAATGCCTGAAAGTGTCCTTAAGTGTCCTAAAGTGTCCATATTTCACATTCACTAAGGTAGACAAAAATAATACAAGCTATAGTTCCATGTTTTCCGTAGAAAACGCAGCCTAGAATAGCTATGGGGGTGTGTCATACCCCATCTCACCTCCAAAGGGTTAAATAAATATGATTAGCCATACTAAGCTAATCATTTTGAACCGGTACTACTACTTTATGTAACTTTTAATCAGAGCGAAATAAATAATGTTTTAACTTGAGCATACTGTCAATTTTAATGGGAGATGCAACTTTTAAATGTTGACGAAGTAAACAATGTATACTGGAGTGAACATGGTTTCCTTTTAAACGGACGATTTCTTTCGGTAATCGCTACCAGCATACATTGACAGCTAAAAGCCCTTGTCAGCTGGCTGGTACAGTCTCTCTGAGCTCATTGAACTTCAAGATACTTTGTGGTGGGAAGTTATCCCCTTGCCACTTGGCCCTCACGTATCCTCAAATTCAGTGTCGTATTGTCCATAAACTTATCTCACTATGTCTATCTATCTATCTGTCTAACTGTCTGTCTTTTCTGTCTATCTGTCTATCTATCTGATCAGATAGAAGTCGCGATGAATAGATAGATAGATGAACAGACAGAACTGAACAGACAGGAACAGACAGACTTGACATATACGGACGTTCAATCTATCTATCTATCTATCTATCTATCCTATCTGTCTATCTATCTATCTATCCTATCTATCCTATCTATCTATCATATCTATCTATCTATCTATCTATCTATCTATCTATCTATCTATCTTTCTATCTATCTATCTATCTATCTATCTCTATCTATCTATCTATCTATCTATCTATCTATCTATCTATCCTATCTATCTATCTATCTATCTATCTATCTATCTATCTATCTATCTATCTATCTATCTATCTATCTATCTATCTATCTATTCTATCTATCTATCTATCTATCTATCTATCTATCTATCTATCTATCCCTATCTATCTGTCTGATTGTCTGTCTTTCTGTCTATCTGTCTGTCTAGCTGATCCAAAGAGTTGAACAGACGAACGAACAGACTGAACAAACTCGAACTCGACAGACTGTCTGTCTGTCTGTCTGATCTTATCCTACGCGCCATCGGATCCCCCTAATATCCTATCTATCTATCTATCTATCTATCTATCTATCTATCTATCTATCTATCTATCTATCTATCTAACTGTCTGTCTTTCTATATCTGTCTATCTATCTGATAGATAGATAGATGAATAGATAAACACGAACAGACGAACAGACGAACAGACAAACAAACAGACGAACAGACTGACAGACAAACAGACAGACAGACAATTTTATACATAGGAGCCTATACGTGGAGGAAACATTAAAGATTTTGATGATTTGAGATTTCAACCAAGTTAGAAATATCGAAATTTAACAACGATTTGCAGTCTGTGGAATACAGCGAGGTAGGTATTTAATTGAGTTTTGTTGCTATTGAATTGAGGTTTCCTTTTAATGTAATGTGATGCAAATCTTCAAAATTTCTCAGAGCTCACACAAAAGCCACGTCCGAGTGGCCACCGCCACTATATCAAATGGTTTACTATCAAAAAGGGCGACTTCGAAAGGGTGACCATCAACTGGGCACATTCATGGATTAGTCCTATCTAAAGATTGCCTGTTGATTAAGTCCATGATCAAAAGTTTTCTCTAAACAAAAGGGCGATAATCGAAATGGCGACAATGACCGTAGTAGTTCAAAGCCAAAGTTTCAAGGTAAATGCACACATAAGACCTCTAATCGGTACGAACAAATGTTTTCCGTTGTCTTCGGTTGTTTATCATCTATATCTATAATCTCTATATCTTATGCATCTCTTAGACTAGTACAATGATCTAGCTCAATGAGGCATAATGACTACGCTATTTAAAAATGGAAGATTTTAATAATGTTAGTTAACGCTGAATGAAGGTCACATGATCTGTAAATTGGCGGCAGTCTCTTTTGCCGGTTTTTTTTAATTTTTGCCTTTTTCTTTTTACAATTTTAGTATGAACGTGTCAAAAAGCATTTATAATTTTGAATTTCAAGTCAGTTATTATTTTTAATAATGAACAGCCTAATCAAAAATATATACGGCAGTGTTACTTATTAGTCAGAGTGCATCAAATGAAAATAATTTGTAATGCAATATAGTTTTGGATAATTAAGGAAGTTATCCAGCCTGCATAAATCACCGTCCTTGAAGTGCCGGAAACCCGCAACCCGCCATTATTTCACTCTGCCTTTGTTGGAACAGAAAACATTGTCCGATGACTGGGGACTGGTTACAGTAAATATTGCTTCTGTGACTTAGCCTTAGTTAGAACATCATTGTAAGACTGCATCATAGCCACTACACGACGTTCTGCGCAGTCATTGACGACCATCAACAGTTTGACATTTGCCTTCATCGTCTGCAAAGTAGGATCCAATTTCCAGGGACCAGAAGGCTTTGATAGGAAGTCTTTGGCTTGGTTCTTGACCCTAGGCAGTAAGAAGACCAAACAGTTGTAAAGATCTCTTTGTGACATACGCCTCCAGTGGAGCATGGTGGTCGAAGAATTTCCTGTCCAGAAGTTTTATGGATAGCATATTAGGTATAGGTGCGTGTAGGGTGAAATCATACAAAGTCGGATATCAGGCAATCTCGGACAAATATTGTAGCAGCCTGTCACGCAGAAGAGACTTTTATCAACAGGTGGCAGCATAATAAGTTATACTTACAGAGGGTCCATCTAGTGAATAAAACGCAATAACCTTCAAGGGATTGTTGCCTCCAGTTTTAGAAGTTGACTCTTTTTGATGTATGTCGAATTTCTAGAATTTAAAGGTTGGCATGGTGAGATCCTTCATTCACTGCTAAGGGTCTATGATAATTTTAATTGCTGAAGAGGAAGAGTTTGCATTTTTATTTTAAAGATTACAGTATTATAACTGTTTTGTGTAACTTGTTTAAGTGATTTTGAACTAGTCTCACAGTTTAAACTGGAGCTGTTTGTTGTCCAATTTTGCCACAAAGGCTTTGTGTCAAAGTCGGACAAAATTGTTAATCCCTGCAAAGGTGTGTCCGACTTTGTCAAATTCAACCTTGTTTGACAGATTTAAGGACAAGTTAAAGGTTTCAAACATTCTTCTGGTAGGAAGACAGTTCTTTCAGAGAGTGATGAAGAAGAATTTGTGATGCTGATACGAAATAATGTCATCAGCTGATGTTCCATTTATGGGCAAAAAGGAACTTCAGTCTGTAGCGTACCAGTTTGCAGTAAAGAATGGACTGCTTTGCTTTTCAAGTCATAGACATTATGCAACCTATTACAGGTTTAATGGTTTCGAACGATGACTTAAAGTTAGAGACATTCCAGCAAATGCAAAAATAAGGCTTTATCAACCTACACGCTCACTTTCACGGAACACATGCATAGAGCAGTGTTTCCCAACCTATTTCGAGTCGCGACCCCCTGTTATAAAAGCCAAGTAACCCGCGACCACCCCCTCCCGCTATTTGATCGCGTTTCACGAATTTCTTAAATTGTAATAGGCCTGTTGTTATAAATACATTTGTAATAATGTTTCGTGTCAGTCACTTGGCTCACTATCTTCTTTAAACTGTGAAATAATACACCTACTGTATTACTAACTAATAGCTAATGCTGTTAGTAACTAGTTACCGCTAGTTAGCAACTCGCCTTTATTCGACAGTCCCAGAGCCGCCCTGTTACAGTTTTGTGCTATATTATAATTATGCAAGGACAAAAATGCCGCCCCTTGCTCGTAAATGCTGGTCAATCAAACATTTATTTCAAATGGTTTTCAGTGTTCTGGGCTATGTATTTATTTGGTATGCACAGCCAACGCAAAAGAACGTTAGGGACATGTAGAGAAAGAACAATCAATATTAATTTAAATATATATGTTAGTTTACATTTTATTATACGATTGCATTGTATTAGTACGGAAAGATGATTGACAGCTGACAGCCGACAGACCCAAGGGAGTGGAAGCATAGGCCACGCCTGTCAAAGGGTGAAGGGGAGAGAAGGCAGAAAGGGGAGCAAGGAAAGAGGGAACGAACCGGAGAGCGCGGTTGGGGGGCGAAAGAGTTGATTGACAGGCGGGGGCGATAGAGAAGAGAGGGAAAAGCGGAAGAGAGGAGATTCGCAGCAGGGGAGCCGGAGAGAGAAGACGGGCTCGGCGGATCGGAAAGAGAGAGTAACGGACGATGCCGCTTTCTTATAAGTTGTTTAAAAACAAGCAGTTTTATATATAACGGACGATGCCGCTCTTTTTATAAGTTGTTTCAAATATGCAGTTTTTGATATATGAGGTGATGAATAATAACCAGAAAACGAAAACCGTCGTGCTCTTATTCTGTTAATCAGTCTCATCGAATTAGTTAAAGACCGACGCGCTACCGAAGAGATATAGCCTGCGCTCAGCCACATAGTACACCATAGTACCGCTGCCACCATAACTGAAACGATAGAAGAAACATCTTTTTCAGTACATTGTGACAGCAGGGATTTGTTCAGAGATCGGGCAGAAGTACGACGCTGCCTGTCTCTACGAACAATAAACAATATCGAACAGAGACTTTGAAGACGATTCGGCTGAAGGAGACGAAACAATTAACCGAGGAAGAACGGCGATTCTGCGGAGAAGACGAAACAATTCACCGAGGAGGAAGGGACTGGATTTTAGTTTGAGACGAGACAGAAGTACGACGCTGTTTCTCTCTACTAAACAAAAGAACAGAGACTTTCTCCTACACACGCATCTCAACAGAAACGACGCAACCTGTTGGGCGACACGTATCTAAAAAAATATCGAGGAGGAACGGAAACTCGGACGGGAAGACGTCAGCAGGACCACGTTGGCGACCATCCCTGGAGAAGAAGGACGACGAACGACGAAGGATCAGCGAATACGGCGCCGAGCTTCCGGAATTCTCAGAGGACGCGAGCAACCTTCGGGGCTACACGGCCAGAGAAAGCTGAAGAATAAACCGGGTGAGCCTTATAACACCAGTTGTGTGAACGAAGCCATGTAATGCTGTGTTAGGTTGGCTGAGACTGTTATCGTGAGCGTTTTTAATTGTGTGTGACGAATGTAGAGTGGGAAGCTGTTTAAAACGTGTAAACTGTGCGGATGCAAATGAAGTAGAGTTAAAGGAAAGTTGTTGTTTAAAGATAAAGTGAAAGTAGTTTATAACTACAGTTTGCCCTGTTGGCAGAGTGATCGTTTTATCGTAAGCCCTGTTGGCTGCTTATAAGTGCAGGTGATTTCAGTGCACACAGCGTACACTTCATAATGTTTGGAAAGATGAAGAAAGGACGGTTGGAGGAAGAATGCGAGGAAAGAAATATAAATCACCATGGGCTAACTCGGAAGGCGATGATTGCCACGTTAGAAGAATACGAAAAAAATGGACCCGAAGAAGAAGAGGAGGAAGCTGAGACAGAGGAGGAAGTAGGGGGAGACCAGTTGAAGCTCGAACTGATCAAAGCAGAAAAGGAAAAGATCCAGGCAGAGAGAGAAAGGATGGAGACGGAGATGGCGTTGAATCAGCAAAGGGCGCAATTGGGTCTATCGCAGGCCGCTGCTTCTATGCATGTGACTGACCTACCTAACTCTGTAAACTTCTCTAAACTTCCTTCAATGACCGAGGGAGAGGATCCAGCAGCATTCTTTCTTTCTTTCGAAAAGGTTGCTTGCCTTCAAGGCATTGACGAAAGCAAATGGGCCAGAATTCTGCCATCTCTACTAAACTCACAAATGCGTTTGCATTTTAACAGGTTGCCAATGGAAACCTGTACAGATTACAGACAGACAAAAACAGCCCTGATGCATGCTTGTCGTATGAATGCGAAACATTATTTAGAACGGTTTAAAACGATGCATAGATCTGGAAGGCAGACATATGCACAGTTACTAGAGAACTTGAAAGACACTTTTGATTACTACTTGGAATGCAAGGGAGTGAATGATTTCATAAGCCTAAAGGACGATATTATTCTCGAGAGATTACGTGAGTCTTTAGCACCTGAAACAAGGTATTTCGTTGAGGCACGTAAACCCAAGACCTCAGTGGAGCTGGCTAACTACGCAGACCTGCAGTTTGAATGTGCTATAGAAGGGAGAATGCAAGCTAAACGAGACCACAGACCTGCGCAAAAATTTAAGTCGCAGGGTGCTGAAACGAGAGAAAGCCAGTGGGGAGGAAAACCACCCTTCAATAGAGAGGCCCAGGGATATAAGCCTCTTGAAAGAGAGCAGGGTGCAAGACCAATGCACTCATGGCAGGGTAGTCACCCACAGGGCAATGGACACACCTATAGAGGCAATGCAAGCAAAATAAACTCTTACGGTCATGCACATGTTAGATTTGTGAAACCTAAGACTAAGTTGGAAAGGGTTATTGAGTACCAAAGACAATTCACAATACCAGTGTACGTCAATGGGGCACTTATTAACGCCTTGAGGGACAGCGGATCACAGTGTACACTGATAGACGCTGAATTAGCTAGAGGTAATTCATCGGCCATGAATGGGGACCCAATAACCGTTCAATGCGCATTTGGCACAGTAAAATGCTTTGCAACATGTGTAGTTCAAATCTCTTCACCAAATTTCGGCACAGACCGCGAGATAACTGTAAAGGCAGGAATAATACCAGGGTTAGGCGTTAAGATGTTAATTGGACACGACATATTCGTGGAAAATGGCGATCTGAAGGACCCAGTGGCGCCAAATAAATGTGCTATGGACGATGACGAAAAACCCCAGCATGCACAATCACTAATTGCAACGAGACAGCATGATTATAACGATAGCGGTCCACGACGCGGGAGGGACGAAGACGGGTCTAGACCGATACCGAGACGCGGGGGGGTAGAAACGAGTCCGACCGCAGACGAATTAGCTGAACTACGCCCAAGGGAAAGAGGTTCAAAGGCACAGGGTGTAAAACCAGATGACGACCATGGGGTAACACGAGAAGCCCCAATCGTTGACGCGACACCCGCAGTAATTGAAATAAATCACCGGAAGGGACTGGACGACGTAAATGACCAGGCTCGGCAGACTTCCGAAGACGCACGGAGGCAGGGAAGTCATAAACAAGACCACAGACGCACAGAGGTACAGAGAGCAGCCGCGGATGCCACATCTGTTAATAATGAAACCCAACACGTTTCAGCGGAAGAGGCTGATAGCGAAGAAAATCAAATGATTGATGGTGTCTGCAGGAGAGATCAGGAGGGCGATCATACACCGGTAGACCGAGGGACATCAGAAGGGCAGAGTACCGACGTGGAACAGAGAGCAGTATACGACCAAAGTCACTCAACACCACAGATCGAGGGTGATGATGCGCCGGTCACATCTGGAACTAATGGAATCCAACCCGATTCTGTTGAACAAGCCGATAACGTCGGAAACGAAATAATTAATGAAGTGTCTGGAGCTTTGAAGAAGGCACAGCGGAACTTGTCTATGCTGTCCGACCTAGGAACACGTGGGGCGAAACTGAAAGGAGTTGACAAGCATATAGCAGACAGCGGTCGCTTTTGTAGGCTAGATAAGTTGCCTACAACCAAAGACGGAGCAAATGTGCAGAATCAATTACCGTTAAACGTAGCACCTACATGTAGGAAGAGGGCTTTTGAATTGGCGCACGACTATACTTGGAAGAGTCACAGAGGTGCTAAAGGAAACAAGAAGAATTGGTTCTATTCCAACAGGAATACAAATGAGTCCAGAAGAAGAAGCAGATGGCATGAAGTAGGAAATCGGATGGATCAGAGATTTAAGAGACAAGATGAGGGCAGATCTTGTGCGACTGATTGGAGAAGTGATAGCATGAGGCATAGAGCAGATGCTTTAGACTGGCGGAGGCCCGCCAAAGGAGCTTATTGGAGAATGAACATAGCAAGAGATAGTGATATGGTTTGGAACGAGAATAGGAAAGAAGAGGAGTCGTGGAGGAAGAGAAGATGGGCTTCGGCAACCCAGCAGAACGATTTTAAATCGAAATTGGGAATTAATTCTATACTGGGAGGCACACATGCCATGGCAGAAGGTTTGTCCCGAGCTTTTTGATGTTTACTGATGGATTATCTCGAGCCTATATGACCAATTAGGATTAAGGTGGTCATTATGTATGGTCTAAATAGTGTTTTCTTTACTTAGCATATATTTTCACATTGTTCACGAGTGTTTAAATAGATTCGAGTTACTTGGTTTGTCGTCGGGTTCACCGATGAAAGAGTAGACGCTGATCATACAGCAACGACCAGGGGTACTTGTTTTGTGTTTTTTTTATGTTTTAGATAACTGACTTACATAGTTCGAAGTGTTATCCAGCCTGGTGACGCAGCAGCAACGATGGCGAGAAATAACTAAATAAAAGACATTACACAGCTCGCTATGCTCCGTCGCCTGTGCTCATGTAATAGACTTAGTGTAATAACGAACTGTTAGGATGAACGCACCTAAAAGCCATCTATGCTTTCTGATGCACGACCTGTATACCAGCAGCTTAAAGAGTGGGGACATGTAGAGAAAGAACAATCAATATTAGTTTAAATATATATGTTAGTTTACATTTTATTATACGATTGCATTGTATTAGTACGGAAAGATGATTGACAGCTGACAGCCGACAGACCCAAGGGAGTGGAAGCATAGGCCACGCCTGTCAAAGGGTGAAGGGGAGAGAAGGCAGAAAGGGGAGCAAGGAAAGAGGGAACGAACCGGAGAGCGCGGTTGGGGGGCGAAAGAGTTGATTGACAGGCGGGGGCGATAGAGAAGAGAGGGGAAAGCGGAAGAGAGGAGATTCGCAGCAGGGGAGCCGGAGAGAGAAGACGGGCTCGGCGGATCGGAAAGAGAGAGTAACGGACGATGCCGCTTTCTTATAAGTTGTTTAAAAACAAGCAGTTTTATATATAACGGACGATGCCGCTCTTTTTATAAGTTGTTTCAAGTATGCAGTTTTTGATATATGAGGTGATGAATAATAACCAGAAAACGAAAACCGTCGTGCTCTTATTCTGTTAATCAGTCTCATCGAATTAGTTAAAGACCGACGCGCTACCGAAGAGATATAGCCTGCGCTCAGCCACATGGTACACCATAGTACCGCTGCCACCATAACTGAAACGATAGAAGAAACATCTTTTTCAGTACATAATAAAATTATTATATTTAGCCTCATTGCCACGAAACTGAATGTGGAAGTTAAACACAGACACACTATCAATTTTATTATATTACTCATTGAGCTTATTATAAAAGAAGCTACTGTCATTATTTTATAAGATTAGGGCCTATAACAACCAGTTTCCGACTAGGAGTTAAGAGTTTGTGCAAATATTCTATTACTCTATTTTCCGTCCCTCAAAGTAGGCCTAAATGCCTAATAGGCTAAGAGCAAATCTACCTTTTCCAGTCGAAGGCGGAATCGGTTTCGTTCAGCAACAGCAAAACAGAATCGGTTTCGTTCAGAGACGCCAAGATATGTCACGTGAAACGGCTATAGGCCTATAGATAGGCCTACTAGATAGTTGGCTACATTGGTAAGAGATTATAGGCCTACACTAGGCCCTACAGGCTGCGCGTCCCATTTGCCTCTTTGAAAGAGAGCAAGCGGCCGGACCTGTTATCTCTGCAGCGATCGGCTAAAGACAACATCTGCTGGGAAAGGGAATGCGATACCAATTAGCCGACACGACTGAATGCATTTGGCCGTCTCTTGGTTGACAATATGAATTCCATATTACCAAGAGAGAACTCTATGCGTTAAATTTTCAAAATACGCCTACACAAAAATATAGGTCCTACTTGTAGAGCGTACCCTGACTTAGAAAAATTGAATTTGTTGCCGCCATTTCTGAGTATTGCTATGCATAGGGGCACTTATTCTTCTTAACTGATAAAGTCATTGGGCGATAGAGGCGTCATGAAATAACCCGCGGCGACCCCCTCCACAAAACACTTGGCGACCCCTTGGGGGTCGCAACCCACAGGTTGGGAAACACAGGCATAGAGTATTAAGCTGAGATGAACAGATGGAAACAGAAAACAGAAGAGGAGTGCTAGAAACAAAAGATTGGTGAAAAAGCAACAACAAGGAAAAGAAATAAGGAGGCAGCGGAAGAAAATAAGGATTCAATAAATCTTGCAAAACTGCAAAGACTGGACAAATTTGACCAAAAGATTAAAAAAATAAAGAGAAATTAAAGGACAGAGGATACTGTTACATTGTGCATCATTGAATATGGCAAAGTTAATTATCAAAGGAAATATGAGCAGTGGTGTAAGTGCGAAGGATGTTTCAACAGATGGTTTCAACAAAGTTATGCAGAAGAATGTGGGGTCCTTGATGTCGATGACCTGTAAACAATGTTTCAATTAGAAATGTTCATGTTCTTTTCTACTTCTTTAGTGAACCTAGCTATAAGTCGAGTAACATGCTAGTGCAGCTAGTCGAATGCATAAGTCTGCTCATAGGCCTAAGCCCTAAGGCCTATGTTTTGTAATAGATGTATATAGGCCTACTGATCTTCGATTGGGTTTATTTAAGTTATTTTCATTGTTAAATGTTATTTTAAAATTAAATTTTGTACAGAACTTGACGAAAATCTTTCAGTCTAGCATATATAGCCTGATTGTCCAACTTTAACCCAATAGGGACATGCTAGCACATTATTGTCCAAGTTTACCTAACAAAGTGTCCAACTTTAACCGAAAAATGAAAAACTCTAATTTAGTCAGCTCACTGTACTTGCGAAACTCCTGGTCGAGTTTATATAAAACTGGCTAGGTTTAACTGTTTCGATTAGTTAAATTAGATGATAGGCTATATAATAAACTTTGCATAATCTACATGTGATATCGCATTACGGAGTAGCATCGGTCAGAACAAAAATCGTCCGACTTTGTATGAGTTCACCCTATTACCTTGGTGTCTTCAGTAGCACGCTCATCAAAGAAAGCGCGTGGCATAGCGTGCTAGGAGAAGTACCAGATACTGAAAGAGTTAATATGAATCGACCTCAAATTGTTACTCTTTAAATCTTGGCTCAGACAACTTCCAGAGCTTGCGAACACCCAAATCAACACGCTGTGAGGCAGTGCATATTTTAACTGGGTATAACTACTGGGACAAATGTCCCAGTATAGTTTTAGGGTTTGTCCCAGTAGTTTTGGTGATTTGTACCAGATAATACTGTGCTTTCAGTGATAGTTTACATTGAAAGTACGGTCGTGGCAGACTTAGTCCCAGTAGTCCAAATCCGTTAAAATATGCACTGCTGTGAGGGCATTCTACCCTCCTCCCGAATTACCAACGCTGCGACTGTTGTTGCCTTATGTGGCCTCACCAACTGTTAGTCCATTTTGGTATTGAAACATGAAATTCCTCAGGATTGCCTCATTTTTTGGGGAGTCCAGGCCCAAGAATGTTTTGTCAGGGCATCCCTAACATCCAACATTGCGGGGGAAGTCCTGGCTCATGCCAGTGCCACGATAGCTGCAGTTTTTGTCACAAATCAGCTTTTATTGAACAAAGTGAAAAGACTTGCGTTGCAAGTTTATTTCATATTCAAGAATTGCTTCAAAAATAACAAAAAATACTCGAATCAAGGACATGCTAAATTAGTAGCATAAAGAGCAATAGTGAACAATCCAATTGTATATTAAACGAATTGATAGACAGAAAGATGATTGGAAAAAATTTTGACTGATTTATGGATGAATGATTGAATGAATGGAGGAAAAGATGAACGAATGGATGTGCAGATGGTGGAGATGGATAAATGGAGAGATGGATGTAATTCTTGACGGACGGACGGATGGAGAAAGATAGAGAATGGTTGTTGCGCATGGATATTTAGCAGATTTTTGAAAAGGTTCGACTGGGGATCGTGAAGATGGATTCTTAGATGAGTCCAAAGAGGCATTCCGTGCCAAAGAAGACGATGATGTAACTGCTGACAATACTGATTGTATTGGTGACAATGGCAATGAAGATGGAATAACTTTGTACGCTATGTTATAAGCGAGGGGTTTACTATACAGTGGTCGATGTATTGTAAGTGAAACTATCAAGTTTTCCAAATGTACAGTGTTAACATTGNCTGGTTGAAATCTCAAATCATCGAAATCTCTAATGTTTCCTCCACGTATAGGTCCCTAAGTATATTTTCTGATGGGGTATTTTCACATGGAATTATACGGCGTCAGAGCCCCATAGGCTACAACATACGCTGTCAATGTCGCAAACAGGATTTACATTTCAGTTGGCCTACGTGCCGGGGACGCTTACAAGCCGGAGATAATTAAGGAAGTAGCAAAAATAAGAAACGCCCCGTCATGGTAAAGGCCTTGTCATCATCATCATCATCATCGTCGTCGTCGTCGTCGTCGTCGTCGTTGTCGTCGTCATCATCATCATTATGATCTTCATCATCATGTCACCATCGCCATCACCATCACTGCCACCACCAACACCATCATCATAATAATTAGCATTATCGTCATCGTCATCATCATTATCATCATTGGTTCCTGACGCTGGCCATTTGGCGGCGATAGGTACGAATAAATTTTTCAGTTGTCATCATCTATATCTATTATCTCTAGTATCTTATGCATCTCTAGTATAATAATCTAGCTCAATGGGGCATTATGGCTATGCGATTTAAAAGTGGAAGATTTTCATAATGTACTGCTGAATGAAGGTCACATGACCTGCAAAATTGTGTACCGTTTATTTTGCTGTTATGTCTACTGAGCTGGTTTATTTGGACACTCTTATTAGGGCAACGTTGGAAGTAATTTGCATAGGCTGTTGGTATACCCTAATTGATTATGGGTATATCGGTACATAATTATTCCAATTTGGACTTGCCTTCTCTGATCTGGTTTTTATATTTTAAGCCAAAAATTCTGTTTTTGTGTGAGCTCCATAAGGGATTTTGCAACAAATGTAATAGCCCGTTTTTGGAGAATGAGAAGTTTAGAAAGATTCAACTTGCAAGCTGAGGCCCAAACTATATTACAATAAGTTATGTGTGGGTGTGTGAGTGTATGGTAGAGGGCGGTTCTGGTCTGTGGTGGGATTATTCCAGATATGCGCGTAAGAATACCAAGTTGTTTTGCCAATTTTTTTAAATATTATATATTTGTTCTATCCAGGATAAATGCTGGTCGACGTAAACTCCTAGAAATTTAGATGATTAGACTTGAGTAATAGGGGTGCCCGTGATACATAAATTTTTGTATAAGATAGGAAGTGATTTTTTATATGCTCTAAGGATAATATAGTTAGTTTTATCAAGGTTAAGGGTTAGCTTATTAGTACGGAATCATTCGGCTACTTTTTCTAGTTTTGTACCCGGTAATTGATTTTATCCAGGTTAAGGGTTAGCGTATTAGAACGGAACCATTCGGCTACTTTTTCTGGTTCTGTGTTGTATGATTGATTTATGTTTCTATTGAGTAGTGAGAATTAAAGATATTAGTATCGTCTGCAAATAATAGGTCAGGCGAGACATTGGGTAGGTCGTTGATGAACAGAATGAACGGTATCAGGGGCTTTCACCTACGGACGTTTAACATCCGGACGATTCACCTCTGGGGCTTTAACCTCTATGGGCTTTCACCTCTAGGGGTATTCACCTCCACTCTCATATTATTTATTTATTAATTAACCTTAAACGCGTAAAATAACAAGACAAGAGAGTGGCTATTATTGACCGCATAAATACTTATAACGCGTGTCACTGACTGTAGTCAACATGATCTCTGGTATCCCATTGACTCGAAAACACTGCAATTACGCGTAACAAATCGAATCAGATAATAAGATATTTGAAAGCAATCGCCCATCTTTCTCATACTTAATGGCCTTTTAGGCTGCTAGATAACATTATAATTATTAGTTGCTTATTTTTGTAGGCCTGTGTTGTCTATGTTTAGTTTTCGGCGTCGTGGCCAAAAAACTTGATAAGTTTACAATAAGAAATCAACTTAATTCCGTATTGATAATTGCTTTTATCTACTTTATGACACGATAATTAGTTGCTTATATTCAAATATCTTGTATATTGCATATTTTTCGTTTTCAGTCAGTGACACGCGTTATCATATGCCGTTCAGTACAGTCACTCTCCTGTCTTATTACCTGATTCTATTTGTTACACGTTCAGGGTTAATTAATAACTATGATAGTGGAGGTGCATACCCCTAGAGGTGAAAGAACCAATAGGTGAAAGACCCCAGAAATGAATCGACCGGATGTGAAACGTCCGGAGGTGAAACCCCTTGAGGTGAATCGTCCGTCTTCTCGAAACTATTTGAAAAGGCCATGTATGAACGCCTCAACAACTATATTACTAAATATAGCATTCTTTTCACCTCTCAACATGGCTTTCAATCTGGTCACTCAACATTCTTGCCGCTACTAAATATGCAAGACAAATTCTGAGGTGCAATGGATAAAAATGAATATTCCATAGGAATATTTCTGGACTTGGCCAAAGCCTTTGATACTTTGATCATGGCATTCTTCTAAAAAATTGTCTATTTATGAAATTCGAAATACCTAACGTAACTGGTCTAAAACCTATTTAGAAAACAGAGTGCAACTCGTTATTTGCAATGGCGCTAATTCTCCTTTATAACGTATCAAATACGGGGTTCCTTAAGGCTCTATATTAGGCCCTCTATTGTTTATTCTGTACATCAACGACCTACCCAATGTCTCGCCTGACCTATTATTTGCAGACGATACTAATATTTTAACTCTCACTCCTCAATAGAAACATTGATCAATCATACAAACACAGAACTGGAAAAAGTAGCCGAATGCTAACCCTTATCCTGGATAAAACCAACTACATTATCATTAGAGCATATAAAAATTACTTCCTATCTCATACCCAAATTTATATATCATGTTGCTATCATATATGTTGCTCAAGAAATACAAATTCTTTCTATACTCCTTTCTCCCGTACAGATACTAGACTTGCATCAATAAAATGTACCGGACCAAGAACCTGGAATAGTATGTAATGGCGATATTAGGTAGATATTCTTTCCAGGATAAATGCTGGTCGACGTAAACTCCTATAGTGGGGTACGGGAGCTGAAAAAGTTTCACATTTGGTAACCAACGCGCCCCTTTGGTTCCAGATAGTACATGGGTAGATGAGTCCAAAAAGCCCGGGATACAAATTTTTACCGCCCTCTAGCGGATATGGCAGCCATTTTACAAAATGGTCGACCAAAATACATATTGTTCAATATCTCAGCTTTTAATTCACTTGGAACTGTGATCTTGGTGTCTAAACATACATATTCAGGGGCAAGGATTCCAATAGAACTAATTTCAAACGCCTACCTACACGAAATTGCCAGCCATTTTCCAAAATGGCCGACCAAAATAAAACTTTGTCAATATCTCAGCTTGTAGGTTACTTAGAAATGTGATCTTGGTGTCTAAACAAACATTTTTGGGGCAAGGATTCCAATAGAACTAATTGCAAACGCCTACCTACACGAAATAGGCAGCCATTTTCAAAATGGACGACCAAAATACCAATTGTTCAATATCTCAGCTTCTAGTTCACTTGGAATAGAGATCTTTGTGTCTAAACATACATATTTAGTGGCAAGGATTCCAATAGAATTAATTGCAGACACTTATCTACAAGATTTGCACCGAGTGACATCATTTCGGGAAGTGGGGAATCCCTCTAGTTTGAAAATCAACTGTGATACATCGTCCACGTCATTCACGGTCAAACAGGCCTGTACACAGACAGAGACCAGTACAGTGTAAAGCAGTTTTCACTCATTTGCACTGTTCCCTACAGCTATTCTCGCAGCCACATCTGAGCAGTTCACGACAGGTATGAGACGCTTCGGGAAGTGTTGTCCACTTCGCTTCCCAGCCTCCTTCGATCGTTTGCAGCCACCCCCAATCACCCGGACATGGTAGTTTGAGAAAAGCTACAAACATCTGTGCCCAAACATGACCTGTCTGGTAGGCAGCTCTTTGTGTGTTCGACAAGTGCAGCTTAAGTCGGTGGAACACTATCCATTGGTCTACCATTCTGTGAGAACAGCTGCTACCGTGCCACATTCACATTCTTCTCACTGGTCGCTCGGTCGTACAGAAGAACTAGAAAGCACTCCAGTACATCGAGCTGATAATCAACAGAGCTGTGAGTTGATGCAAAGGGGCAGAAGGCTGGGATGACATCACTGACTATGTTCCACGCCGTCCTTTTTCCGCGGCCGCCAAAGGATGATACTGTGTCACATCCGCTAAATGCGTGTAGGAAGGGTAAGGCTACGCACCTCTCTGAGCTGAAAGCACGTGTCATGTCATGGGTATCTGCAGCTTTTGCCCAAGTCAAAACCAACCCACAGTTCGTCAATGCTGAGCTGCTGAACTGCTACTATGGCCAACTCCAACGCTTCACAGTCAACTGAGCAGTGAGCATATCATCACTTTACGATAGCGATGTTTGGCAGCATCGGAGACATGCAGGAAAATCCTTGTATCAGCTTCTTCCTGAGTACAAGTAGCAAGTCCAGTTGTGTTCCTTGGCTGAGTGCACGTCCTTGTGGTGTGTGGTTATGATCAGTCTTTCCTACAAAAAGAGAGTTGCAGTATTCAACATGGGAGCAGATAAAGGCTTGGACTATACATGTAGATGTAAAGACCGAGGAGACAGAACGTCGAATTGTTCTGAGACGTCTCAGGTGGAAGTAGCAGGAACGGGTGAGATTCTTGATGTGTTCTGAGAAGATGAGTGTGCTGTCAAGGACAACGCCTAGGTCACGGACACTGGACGAGAAGGTGAAAGATGGAAAAGTTTTTGCAAGAAGAGCGAAGTCGAGCTTAAGAAGTTGCTGTCGGGTACCAAACCAGATCAGTTGGTTCTTAGCCGCAATTTGACCATATTCGAGAGTGATAGTGGGCGTGCCTGATTCTCATGTGCAAAGAATTTGTCCAGGTCTCCTTCATGTGTCTGGCAGGAGATGTACAACCTGGAAAAAAGTGAGCAGTCATTCTTCACAGATGACAACTGCTGCTTTGCTCGTGACTTGTCCCGTATTGGGCCGTACATGTTGATCACTTAAGAGAGACGAAATTGTTTCGTTTGATATTGTCACTGACAAGTCATGATTGGTTAACAAGACATCATTGACAAATGGTTCATACTGCTTCTGTCCAGTTTGTTCGAGGTTCCGCATTGAGTTGATCACTAATGTATAAAGCCAGATCTCTGGATCCAGGACAAGTAGGTCATTGCTGTCGTCGATGAATGGGTTTTCCATCTCTTTGATCACATTGCTAAGAGCCTTAACCTGGTTGAAAAATGTTACCTGCACACTTTTTGTCTGCTCATGATGTCGAAGATCAGATTCCGTTTCTGGTTTCTTTATCGTTGCCTGGAACTTTTCGATCTCTGGTACAAACACCATCCATCGTCGTTGTAGGGTTTGTAGGTTCTGTGTAAGGCCTACAGTACCTCCGTCATCCTTCACACTGGCATTGTTCTGCTCATGGGCTTAGTCTAGGGCAATATTGGAGAATGCACACCCCGTCCTCTTTACTGTGAAGTTGCCACGCAGAAATCCCTTGTACACAGCAAGACAAGTGTTTGCAATTAGTGCTGTTGGAATCCTTGCCCCAAAATATGTATGTTTAGACACCAAGATCACGATTCTAAGTGAACTAGAAGCTGAGATATTGACAATAGTTTTACTTTGGTCGGCCATTTTTGAAAATGGCTGCCAATTTTGCTAGATAAGTGTTTGCAATTAGTTCTATTGGAATCCATGCCCCTGAATATGCATGTTTAGACACCAAGATAACGATTCTAAGTGAACTAGAAGCTGAGATATTGAACAATAATTTTATTTCGGTCGGCCATTTTGGAAAATGGCTGCCAATTTCCTGTAGATAAGTGTTTGTAGTTTATTCTATTGGAATCCTTGCCCCAAAAACTTTTGTTTAGACACCAAGATCACGATTCTAAGTGAACTAGAAGCTGAAATATTGACAAAGTTTGCTTTGGTCGGCCATTTTGGAAAATGGCTGGCAATTTCGTGTAGGTAAAAAGTAAGTATATTCTTTATTGAACCAGTTGCAATCCGCATTCTGGTGTACATACATCATATATAATAAACAATAAACAATCAATAGTCAATATGAATAAAGCATTCTAACTATAAAAGTTTTTTTTCATATTATGATTAGCTAAAGGTAAAACACGGTCATGTGACCGGGGTCGAAGGGAATAGGCCAACAGCTTTTTTGGAGGAAGAAACCTATGGAGAACATGGCCCGGGTTTGCCAGGACCGCCGAAAACAAGCAGGTGTCGGCTTTAAGGCATAGTTGTTCAAAGGTTGGGCTATCACTTGGGAGGTAACGCTGACGGATCAATCTGTTCATTACAGACTGGAGCATTCCCTTCTCCCTTTGGCTGGCAAGGCCCCACCATGCCGGAGCAGCATACAACAGGCGTGCCACCGTTGTCGCCCTCACCACATCGTAAAGCCCAGGGCCAGATAGACCATGGGCAGTTAGTATGCGCAGGGCATACATGGATTGCCTAGCCCTGCAGCATATTTGGGCAATGTGCATCTCAAAACTTAAAGTTTCAGTAAGCATAACCCCCAGTACCTTCATGCTATGTACTCTGGTCACTCCCGGGGTGGCCGCAGGGGCTGACACCCGTCTCCTCCCGACCTGTCTTACAGCGTCTTTTTATGGTTTAGTTTTAGGTTGCATGCTTTTGCCCAATTTGTCACATGTTCTTTCATGAAACATGTGGCACTATTAGAAGAGAGTATCAGTGGATGCATTGTCATCTTTTGAAATTTTTGGGCAACTTGCACAAGATTTGTCTGTGTTTGAAATTGCGTTGTTGTAGGAACAAAAGTTAAAGATCCAACAACGTCCTACTTTCGTCAACACTTTGTTGTCAATTAAAATTGTCCTACTTTAATACATCAGCAGTACATTATGAAAATCTTCCACTTTTAAATCGCGTAGCCATGATGCCCCATTGAGCTAGATTATTATACTAGAGATGCATAAGATATAGAGATTATAGATATAGATGATAAACGACCGAGGACAACGGAAAACATTTGTTCGTACCTATCGCCGCCAAATGGCCGGCGTCAGGAACCGATGATGATGATGATGATGATGATGATGATGATGATGATGATGATGATGATGATGATGATGATGATGATGATGATGATGATGATGATGATGATGATGACGATGATGACAAGATCGATGATGACGTGTGATGATGATGATGACAAGGCCTTAACCATGACGGGGCGTTTCGTCTACTTCATTAATTATCTCCGGCTTGCAAGCGTCCCCGGCATGTAGGCCAACTGAAATGCAAATCCTGTTTGCGACATTGACAGTGTATGTTTGTAGCCTATGCGGCTCTGACGCCGTATAATTCCATCTGAAAATAGCCCATCTGGGAATATACTTAGGGGGGCCTATATACGTGGAGGAAACATTAAAGATTTCGATGATTTGAGATTTCAACCAGGTTAGAAATATCGAAATTTAACAACGATTTTCAATCTGTGGAAATACAGCGAGGTAGATATTTAACCGAGTCTTGTTGATATTGAATTGAGGTTTCCTTCTAATGTAATGTGATGTAAATCTTAAAAATAATTTTCAGCGTCACACAAAAGCCGCGTCCGAGAGACCACCGTATTCACCGGCACTATGTCAAATCAGGTTCGCAGTAGCCATGTTGTTTTGTCCGTTCCGGTGCCAGGTCAGATTCCGGGGAGGTCAAACCGAGTTGCGGCGTATGGCCTCGACTCTTCGGCCAGTATCTTTAAAAACGATATCAATCGCGAGCTTTAATCGAAACTAGTGCCACCACTTGGGAACATCCGGTGGCGAGGGAGGGACTGGCCCACCACGACCTCACATACGAAAAATAAGAAATTTGAAATCGCTAACACTTCGTATCTATCACTGCCTCTCGTGATAGCTCAAGGGCTGTTCTTCTTCTAAACTGGCCCTTAAGTCTAGACCTCCAAGCAGTGTTATTTAAGTTTCAGTTTACTTTTCAGTTTCAGTTTTAGTTTTAGTTTTGTTTTAATTTTCCAGTTTAGTTTTAGTTATAGTTTTCAATTCTTTTCAGTTTTAGTTTTAGTTTCAGTTTTCAGGAAATTAACTTTTCAGTTTTAATTTAGTTCTGTAAACATTAAACAGAAGCAATTAAATGTCATTTTTTTATTAATGACATTAATTTTGATTAGCAAGAACAACAGATCTTATGAAATTCATGCTTTCATGCTACTGAACTGCAGTTTGAAGCACTTGCCGCTGACCGTTGCAGACATGACCGTCACTCGGTTTGTGCACCACACAGTAAAATTAATTCAGTTTTCAACTTTCAAGTTTATTTTTGGTTCTAGTTTTGTACTTTTCAATTTAGTTTTAGTTATAGTTTTCAGAACTTTTCAGTTTCCGTTTTAGTTTCAGTTAACTGAAATAGAACTTTTCAGTTAACAATAAAGTTACTTTTAGTTTTAGTTAACTTAAATAACACTGCCTCCAAGGAACTTGAAATCGGAAGACGTGCCAGAAATGGCACTGGTTCGGGTCGGGAGCGCCACTGATGCTTCTAAGTCGTGGCACTTAATAGATTTTCGATTACAATTACAATTATTGTTCGAACTGTGAGTAATTAAGGTGATTTTTGGCAATTGATATGGGTGATAACTAGACTTCTCTTCCTTCTGCTGCTGCTCATGATGATGATAATAGTAATGGTGTTGAGTTTTTAGGATGGAGATGTTTTTCATTTAGGATGACGAAATATGCGGATAAATCGAATGAAGAACTGGCATCTGCGTTCATCGTTAGCACATGTCAAATGCTTCCAAAGTCGTCTCCTGTTCTTTCTGATCACATGCATGACTTATTGGCGTCCTGGAGCTCTACGCCTACAGATTATTCAATTTTCTGTGGCAGCGCTATGGAGTTCTATATCCGACCGCTGAATGCATGCATTGACGACACTGATTTCTTAGTCGCCAACGCTGGGGAACTGGCCTTCAGTGGTGAGTTTTTAGTGTTGCCAAGTGATATGAGTGGCCTAGCCGATACAATCGATTGCCTCAAGATTGAATCATACGACATGTATCCAGGTTTTGTTCGATTACGACTTTGTGGGAAAATGATCTATAATTGGAAATATAAGAAGTACGAATTTAACCATACAGCTCATATAAATAGTTACATGTCGCTAAATATGGATCGCCTTGCAACTGGGTTTTCCCCTAGAGCAGGCGAAAGGAATGCCTTGCCAAACATTATCAGTGGTCCAGCAATTAAGAGTCAAGAAGAAAGGTCACCTGGTCATATTGTCCAGAGTGATCTCGTCAGCAGCGTGTGGTGCCCTCAATGGCCTAAAGAAGCCCAAGGTTGGCTTAAACGACCTAGGAATAACGGATGGCCGACCATTGATACAATTGCCGAGGTTGTTCAAAATGGTTGTCATGTTGTCTACGTTCAGCATCGTTCTTGCAGAGACGATAAATACCAGTGGAGAATGTCATTTTCAGTGGCAGAGGTAATCTTACTTCAGAGTTGGACTCAAATTCAACAGATTGTTTACCATTTACTGAGATTCTTCGCTAAAAGAGAATTGATACAGAAGGATTGTCCAAAGGAGGATGAGGTTCTCTGTCCGTATCATTTAAAGACGCTGATGTTATGGACTTGTGAAGAGATGTCACCAGAATGGTGGAATTCCTCTTCTGTTATTGCGATCTGCTGTGAGTTGCTACAAAAGCTTTCAGAATGGCTAAAGAGGAGACACTGTCCAAACTATTTTATTCCTGAAGCAAATTTATTTCATCAGCCATCGAACTGCACGATCCTTGACAATGCTGAAAGACAATTGAATGTATTCTGCCAATCTGGAATTCTTTGTCATTGGTTCGTGGAAAATTACATACTGTCATTCATTCACAAACATTTCGATGTTAAAAGAACTCTGAAAGAAACGACACATTTTATGGATTACATGCTGCCTCTTATTGAATTTTGGAAAGCGACTGATTCAGAATCACTGGATTTTTTATTTTATTGCACATTCACATATTCTCATAATAACAGTCGTGATATAATAAAGAAAGGGTTCAGTTCAGGACTGCAAAACAGTTTAACATTAGGATATTATTCAAGATGTTTTGCGTTGAGGAAATACTATCGATCAATAGATCTTCGAACAATACAGAACGTCTCATGTTTCACGTACTATGATATCCTACTGCATCTTTTGAATGCTGCATATGGTTTAGGCTGCGGAGAGATTTCATGGGATAGCAGTCTCTTTGTGGAACTTGTAAACGCAATTTCGATGCAACGCAAAATTACAAGGTCTAAGTTTCATAACTTTCCGAAAGCGTACACAGCACAAAGTAGTCAGTTTCAATTCCTGCGAGCTCAGGGTCTCATGGAAAATTTAACTGGATCAAATAGCCGTTCAGAATTTCAACTAGTGTCTCTGATGTCAAAAGAGTTTCTTAGAAAGGCTGTACAATATGGCGACTCTAAATCAAATGGCGTTGCTCCTGCTGCTTTGGCATATCTGGCTGCTCTCCATTTCGGCACATCAGAATACCAGATAGCAGTAGGCTACTGCTTGGCAGTTCTTGTGGATCAGACTTCTCAAAAGGATAAGGAAACACTGAATGCAGGTTGTTTGTTGTTTATTGACGATGTCGCAAGAATCGTTGGATTGTATGTGCTTTACAGGAAGATTACTAATAATCTTCGTTACACTGGCAGGCGGCTTTATCTTGATCTGCGTCTTTCACCAGAGGTGTTTGCTCATTATTTAACTGTATTGTCCACCAACAGAACATCCAGACATTTAAATTTTTCTCGTGATTTTCCGGATTCAGCATTCCCTATGGACGAATATTTGAAGAATTTATTAAAACCGCGATGTATTGATTCGATGAAGTCAGGTAATCATTTCAATGCTGCCAGACGGAGAGTTTATCGCAGAACAGATTCATTTACAGAAACCGAGTCTTCAAGTTTGAGTTCCATGGTTGTTAAAGAAACAGTAATTGGTGTTCTAATGGAATGTGCTTTAGAAAATATGACTTCATTCTACAGTGTGATTCGAAACGACTTTGGCATCCAGTGCAACACAACTGACTGCTATCGTGCTTTGTATCTTTACAAGAGTCGTCAATACGATGAAATGTTGCATTTATGTGAACGAATTCTACAGCAGCCTGAACTTCAGAGCGACCTGAAGAAATTTTCATTTGCCAATGTCTTGGTGTTGCCACCGCTTGATTCTTTTTTCGATGGAGACGTACAGTCTTTGCTTGGATTTCACACACTCTTTTATTATTTATCACCTCTGAATGACGATATGGGGAAAGATAAGTTAACTACCGAATCAACGTTTGACCAATGGTTTGCCCGATTTGTATATCATAATAGGCGTGGACTGGTTTCTCTTGAACTTCACTACCGCATAATGCGTCACTATTTTCTTGGAAGACATTTTGTTGCAAGATATTTGAAAGTCCGATGTTGTATGGACTGCAATCTTCCATATGAAGAAGCAGTGACTGAATTTGCTGCTAAGAAAGTCAATCTTCCGTTTGAGCACATCATTCGGAGATTTCTTATACGAAAGCTACATATTATTATTAAAAATAGTTCCAGGGTTTCATCGTATCAGCGACGAAATTCTGTTTTCATGTGAAATATGATTTTCGTGATATGTGAAGCTAAATACAGAAGCCTTCATCTAAGGTATTGTCGCGTGACCAGGCTATCGACCGTTGTCAATGAAGAGCCAATCCAGTGTAGAAAATTTTCGCCCATCTAGTTTGGAAAACATACACTCTGTTTTGTCAGTGCGGGGATTGGAAACTCGGCTGACAGGATCTGCAGACCCCAGAAAGGAAGCCAATTTCATCGCAATGAATAAAAGGTCGTTCCCACCTTCTTGCACTGCGCCACAAGGGGAGTGAGGCATTGGATAAGAAAGACTCGGACCTACAGCCCCACTGTATCGCCGTCCAGCTTCTACGGAATCTGTGATGTCAGCGACCCTCAAACTGGGACTTTCCTGCTCGAAAAGCAGATCTGAGTTCGGTCCATGTTCCTCCTTACAACCTTCTCCTTTAATCTGCTCCATAGAACACATGTATTCTGTGGAGCCCCAGCGCTTGTTACAGGCAACAAGAGGGAAACCTTGTAGACTAGGTTGGCTCTCCACTCCCGAATATCTTCTCTTAACTTTGACATGTCGATAGTAATGGCCTTTGCGAAGAATCGCTAAAGAATCTTGACAGCAGTTAGAGCGCAATCGTTGTCTATTGCTAATCTGTATTCACCTTGTTATGATATAATTTAGAATAGCCACGTCTATGAATTTGATGATTTTTTATTATCTTGGCACTTGGTAGCTTTGCACTGACATCATTTACGTGTTTAAATATGATTAGCCATAACCATTTTGTACTACACTTTATGTAACTTTTAATCAGAGCGAAATAAATAATGTCTGCACTTGAATGGGCGATCTGCATTGACAGCCAAGCAGAGGCTGATCATCTTGTACTGATTAATGTAACTTTTTAATCTTGACGAAATAAACAATGTGTAGGCCTAAATGTGAACATAGTTTCATTTTAAATGGATAATTTCCTTCGATAATCGCTGCGAGTCGCAGCGAGCATGCATTGACAGCCAAGTAGCGCTTGTCATTTGTCTGGTACAATCTGTCTGCGCTCAATGAACTTCAAGCTACTTTGTGGAAGAAAGATACTGTCCACTTATTTATTCTGTCTGTCTGTCTATCTGTCTATCTATTGTAATATACATCATGACAGAAACAGTTCATCTATCTATCTATCTATCTATCTATCTATCTATCTGGTTATCTATCTATCTATCTATCTATCTATCTATCTATCTATCTATCTATCTATCTATCTATCTATCTTATCTATCTATCTAGCTCGTCTTGTCTATCTATCTATCTATCTATCTATCTATCTATCTATCTATCTATCTATCTATCTATCTATCTATCTATCTATCTATCTATCTATCTATCTATCTATCTATCTATCTATCTATCTATCTATCTATCTATCCATCCATCTATCTATCTATCCATCCATCTATCTATCTGATCCATCCATCCATCTATCTATCTCCATCCATCTGTCAGGTTTGTCCAAAAAATACATCCATGCAATGGCATAATATCCATGTTGTTTCTGCTGGCAGTTGTTTCGCATTGTGTAGTATGTATTGACACGATCCCACAATCGCTTTTGTGATGGTTCATTGTGCTTTTGGTTAAGGCTGAATGGAGTGTGCATCATCAATTAATGGATCGATTTATTATTTTTGATCAAAATAAAAAAATAACCAAACAACTCATTATGAGTAAAACTTCATTTAAACTTAATCTACAGTTTCAAGCTAAATGAGCTATGTCTCTCTATCCTAATGGTTTTAGCCATGGGCAATTGGGCATAACGATATACCTAAACCTGAAGAATGGCTATCTATGTTGTAAAAAATGCAAATCAAATGACTCTACATAATTTTAATGACAGTATGTTTGAAGTCTTCAGTTAGGTTGCTTCTGAATAACAAAATGGCAGACTCCTCTTGGACAAAATGTTCTCTACACTTACCACGATAACATTGACCCTAATCTTCCGACACCTCTCGCTGAAGTGTCCCAATCTATCACGATTCATAACACCTATAGATAATAATTCGCTTATTGAAAATTAGTACGTTGACAAACCGCAACTTAATTACATGGTAAGGAAATGTCTCACGAGCAATTCTCTCGGTTTCTGCCAGGTAGGTATACACAGGCGAGAAATATTTACTTAAGTAGAGGGCAAATACTTTGAACGACTCTAAAACTGTTTCGAAGAGATAGGCCCTATTTGTTTGAACACTACCTCACCTCAACGACTATAGCCTTCATATATGATTTTGTAACTAATGTGATAAATAAATTTATATAGCGCCCTATTTGGAATTTCAGCCGAGAAAATTTCGTCGGTCGCAATTGCATGGAAAACGGATGGAATAGACCTAGCCAACCGAAATAACTCAACACGTATTAGCGCCTTTTACTGCACCGTTTCAAAATCACACAGAAAGCTTTCTTACAAACGTTGATGTTCTCATAATCGTTAGTTAGTTATGCCTTCGACATCGGCGTTACACTAGTTGTTAATCAACAATTGACCCTGCTCTCAGCGATACCCTAAAATCATCACTGTTTACAAAATCGCTTAGAGCGAAATAGTACAGAAATGATGCAGAAACAATTATGCGAAATTACTTTTTGGAAATGATACTACACAGAGAGGAGCTACACCGAGCGTCTAGTTAATTACTGTACATGTCAACGTCTAAACGACTTACCTTTGTGGTAGGTAGCTAGGTGCTTAAGTTATCACACCTTGACGGCAGTCATCATCTCCGACCGTAGCTCTGCAGTTGATTGCTTGTATCTTTAGTCTGCTCTCCATTGTTCGTTCGAACTCCATTGTCAGGCGTTTCCTCTGCTGTAAACAGATGCACAGATATTATAAAGCGGGTTCACGACACCTGTGGGTGCTGCTGGAACAGAACCTAATCAGAGGGGCTCGCTTAAACGTCTCAAAAATCTATAACTTTCTAGCGACAATCAATGTTTCTGGTTATTTTCCATATAATATTGCTAGATTATTAAAAAACCGTTTTGGGTTTATGATACACGCGTAACTGAATGTCTGTTGATTCATTCGATGTATAGCCTAGTAGCGACTCTAGTGGACGTTTGCCCAACAGCGCCATCGTCATCGTATAAACACGCTGATATATTTATAAGAAATGGGAGACGATACATCACGCAGGAGTCCCAGTATTGTGAAAGTGAACTAACCGAACACTGCGCGCACCAAACCGATCGCCAAAATAAACAGGCAGTTGTCATGTACACCGGTCTATGGCATTAGACAAGACATTTTCATTAGCCGCATGTTTAATTGTACTCAATATAGATACCCAATCCACGAATGTTAGCGTCATACTAAAATTGTAAAAAGAAAAGGGCAAAAATACAAAAAAACGGCAAAAGAGACGGTCGCCAATTTGCAGGTCATATGACCTTCATTCAGCGTTAACTTACATTATTAAAATCTTCCATTTTTAAATAGCGTAGTCATAATGCCTCATTGAGCTAGATCATTGTACTAGTCTAAGAGATGCATAAGATATAGAGATTATAGATATAGCTTAGATGATAAACAACCGAGGTCAATGGAAAACATTTGTTCGTACCGATCGCCGCCAAATGGCCAAATGGCCGGCGTCAGGAACCAATGATGATGATGGTGGTGATGATGATGATGATGTGATGATGATGACAAGGCCTTTATCATGACGGGGCGTTTCTCAAGTGTATGCTACTAATTGTTCGTCATCATTAATTATCTCCGGCTTGCAAGCGTCCCGGCCTGTAGGCCAAATGAAATGCAAATCCTGTTTGCAACGTTGACAGTGTACATGTATGCCCACGCGGCTCTGACGCCGTAATATAATTCCATCTGAAAATAGCCGATCTGGGAATATACACTTTATACATGTATTTACTTAGGGGCCTCTAGCCTACGTAGAGGAAACATTAAAGATTTTGATGATTTGAGATTTCAACCAGGTTAGAAATATCGAAATTTAACAACGATTTCCAATCTGTGGAAATACAGCGAGGTAGGTATTTGAGTCTTGTTGATATTGAACTGAGGTTTCCTTTTAATGTAATGTAATTTAATGTAAATTATGTAAACCTTCATAATTTTTAGAGCCACACAAAAGCCGCGTCCGGGAGGCCACCTTATTAACCGGCATATATCAAATCAGGTTCGCAGTAGCCAGGTTGTTTTGTCCGCTCCGGTGCCAGGTCAGATTCCGGGAGGTCAAACCGAGTTGCGGCGTATGGCATCGACTCTTCGGCCAGTATCTTATAAAACGATATCAATCGCGAGCATTAATCGAAACTTTATTAAGTGCTTGGGAACATCCGGTGGCGAGGGAGGGACTGGCCCACCACGACCTCAGATACGGATAAAATAAGAAATTTGAAATCGCTAACACTTCATATCTACCACTGCCTCTCATGAAATCTCAAGGGCTGTCCTTTTTTTCTTTTCTTTTAAGTCTAGACCTCTCTTAAGACTAGACCTCTAAGACCCTTGAAATCGGAAGACCGTCCCAGCAATTACACTGGTTCGGGTCGGGAGCGCCACTGATGCTTCTTAGACGTGGCACTTCATAGATTTTCGATTACAATTACAATTATTATTCGAACAGTGAGCAATTAAGGTGATTTTTAGCAATTGATATGGGTGATAACTAGACTTCTCTTCCTTCTGCTGCTGCTCATGATGATGATAATAGTAATGGTGTTGAGTTTTAAGGATGGAGATTGTTTTTCATTTAGGATGACGAAATATGCGGATAAATCGAATGAAGAACTGGCATCTGCGTTCATTGTTAGCACTTGTCGAATGCTTCCAAAGTCGTTTCCTGTTTTTTCCGATCACATGCATGACTTATTGGCGTCCCGGAGCTCTACGCCAACAGATTATTCAATTCTCTGTGGAAGCGCTATGGAGTTCTATATCCGACCGCTGAATACATGCATTGACGACACTGATATCTTAGTCGCCAACGCTGGGGAACTGGCCTTCAGCGGTGAGTGTTTAGTGTTGCCAAGTGATATGAGTGGCCTAGCCGATACAATCAATTGCCTCAAGATTGAATCAAACGACATGTATCCAGGTTTTGTTCGATTACGACTTTGTGGGAAAATGATCTATAATTGGAAATATAAGAAGTACGAATTTAACCATACAGCTCATATAAATAGTTACATGTCGCTAAATATGGATCGCCTTGCAACTGGGTTTACCCCTAGAGCAGGCGATGGGAATGCCTTGCCAAACATTATCAGTGGTCCAGCAATTAAGAGTCAAGCAGAGAGGTCACCTGGTCATATTTTCAAAAGTGATCTCGTCAAGTGCGTGTGGTGCCCTCGATGGCCTAAAGAAGCCCAAGGTTGGCTTAAACGACCTAGGAATAACGGATGGCCGACCATTGATACAATTGCCGAGGTTGTTCAAAATGGTTGTCATGTTGTCTACGTTCAGCATCGTTCTTGCAGAGACGATAAATAACAGTGGAGAATGTCATTTTCAGTTGCGGAGGTAATCTTACTTCAGAGTTGGACTCAAATTCAACAGATTGTTTACCATTTACTGAGATTCTTCGCTAAAAGAGAATTGATACAGAAGGATTGTCCAAAGGAGGATGAGGTTCTCTGTCCGTATCATTTAAAGACGCTGATGTTATGGACTTGTGAAGACATGTCACCAGAATGGTGGAATTCCTCTTCTGTTATTGCGATCTGCTGTGAGTTGCTAAAAAAGCTTTCAGAATGGCTAAAGAGGAGACACTGTCCAAACTATTTTATTCCTGAAGCAAATTTATTTCATCAGCCATCGAACTGCACGATCCTTGACAATGCTGAAAGACAATTGAATGTATTCTGCCAATCTGGAATTCTTTGTAATTGGTTCGTGGAAAATTACATACTGTTATTCATTCACAAACATTTCGATGTTAAAAGACCTCCGAAAGAAACGACACATTTTATGGATTACATGCTGCCTCTTATTGAAGTTTGGAAAGCGACTGATTCAGAATCACTGGATTTTTTATTTTATTGCACATTCACATTTTCTCATGATAACAGTCATGATATAATAAAGAAAGGGTTCAGTTCAGGACTGCACAACAGTTTAACATTTGGATATTATACAAGATGTTTTGCGTTGAGGAATTACAATCGATCAATAAATCTTCTGACAATACAGAACGTCTCATGTTTCACGTACTATGATATCCTACTGCATCTTTTGAATGCTGCATATGGCTTAGGATGCGGAGAGATTTCATGGGATAGCAGTCTCTTTGTGGAACTTGTAAGCGCAATTTCGATGCAACGCAAAATTACAAGGTCTAAGTTTCATAACTTTCCGAAAGCGTACACAGCACAAAGTAGTCAGTTTCAATTCCTGCGAGCTCAGGGTCTCATGGAAAATTTAACTGGATCAAATAGCCGTTCAGAATTTCAACTAGTGTCTCTGATGTCAAAAGAGTTTCTTAGAAAGGCTTTACAATATGGCGACTCTAAATCAAATGGCGTTGCTCCTGCTGCTTTGGCATATCTGGCTGCTCTTCATTTCGGCACATCAGATTACCAGATAGCAGTAGGCTACTGCTTGGCAGTTCTTGTGGATCAGACTTCTCAAAAGGATAAGGAAACACTGAATGCAGGTTGTTTGTTGTTTATTGACGATGTCGCAAGAATCGTTGGATTGTATGTGCTTTACAGGAAGATTACTAATAATCTTCGTTACACTGGCAGGCGGCTTTATCTTGATCTGCGTCTTTCACCAGAGGTGTTTGCTCATTATTTAACTGTATTGTCCACCAACAGAACATCCAGACATTTAAATTTGCCTCGTGATTTTCCGGATTCAGCATTCCCTATGGACGAATATTTGAAGAATTTATTAAAACCGCGATGTATTGATTCGATGAAGTCAGGTTATCATTTCAATGCTGCCAGACGGAGAGTTTATCGCAGAACAGATTCATTTACAGAAAGCGAGTCTTCAAGTTTGAGTTCCATGGTTGTTAAAGAAAGAGTAATTGGTGCTCTAATGGAATGTGCTTTAGATAATATGACTTCATTCTACAGTGTGATTCGAAACGACTTTGGCATCCAGTGCAACACACCTGACTGCTATCGTGCTTTGTATCTTTACAAGAGTCGTCAATACGATGAAATGTTGCATTTATGTGAACGAATTCTACAGCAACCTGAACTTCAGAGCGACCTGAAGAAATTTTCATTTGCCAATGTCTTGGTGTTGCCACCGCTTGATTCTTTCTTCGATGGAGACGTACAGTCTTTGCTTGGATTTCACACACTCTTTTATTATTTATCACCTCTGAATGACGATATGGGGAAAGATAAGTTAACTACCGAATCAACGTTTGACCAATGGTTTGCCCGATTTGTATATCATAATAGGCGTGCGTGAACTTTTTTCTCTTGAAGTTCACTGCCGCATAATGCGTCATTATTTTCTTGGAAGACATTTTGTTGCAAGATATTTGAAAGTCAGATGTTGTATGGACTGCAATCTTCCATATGAAGAAGCAGTGACTGAATTTGCTGCTAAGAAAGTCAATCTTCCGTTTGAGCACATCATTCGCAGATTTCTTATACGAAAGCTACATATTATTATTAAAAAATAGTTCCAGGGTTTCATCGTATCAGCGTCCAAAATTCTGTTTTCATGTGAATGTATGATTTTTGTGATATGTTAAGCTGAATACAGAAACCTTCATCTAAAGTATTGTCGCGTGACCGGGCTATCGACGGTTGTCAGCGAAGAGCCAAGCCAGTCTAGAAGATTTTCGCGCTTCTAGTTTGGAAAACATACACTCTGTTTTGTCAGTGCTGGAATTGGAAACTCGGCTGACAGGATCTGCAAACCCAAACAGTAAAAGCCAGTTTCATTGCAATGGAGGAAGGACCGTTCGCACCTTCTTGCAATGCGCCACAAGAGCATTGGAGGGAAGGACTCAGAATTTCGGCACCACGGTATCGGCGACATTCGAGCAGCGAGTTTATCTGAGTTCGGTCCCTGTTGCTCCTCACAGCTGCTCCACAGAACATCGTAATTGTAATCGTAATCGCAATCTCCAAACTTTTAAAGCGCCACTTGAAAACCAAGCGCAGGGCATTAGCCTATTCACGAGCGCTGCATCGAGTCAGAGAGGTTGTCCAAAGGGAAGACTGAAGGACGTCAGAGTTCTATTTCCAGAGAGTCAGGGGGCAGAGTAGATGTAAAGGTGAATGTCGTTTCGGTCAAGAATTGTAAGGTTGAGGATTTGGTGAGTCGAGGTAGGCATAGTTGTAAAAAACGTTTTTTTCGTTTTTTATTATTTTCCAAGAAACGTCGTTTTTTCCGTTTTTTATTTCTCGTCCCGTTTTTTTCGTTTTTTATTTTTTTTTGCAACTTTATTTACTATCTGTTATTATTTGTTTAATTTTATTCTTGTCTGATATCCCTTACGTTGTCTCCGTCATTTTAAGGATTCATCTAATTTACGTCACTATTTAGTGTCATCAGTTGAGAAATAAATAGGGTATGCGGACTGTTCATCAAAGGACGATTCATCAAGGGGCTATTCATCACGGACTATTCATCAAGGGACTGTTCATCAAAGGTCTTTTCGTCAAGGGACTGTTCATCAAGATGTTTATTGAATTGATGAAAGAATTCTTGCTAAAATTGAAGTTAGATTGTTGAAAGGAATTTTTGCTTAAATGGAGGCTGGATTGATGCAAATAATTACTGCTTATATAGAAGTTGGAATGATGCAAATTATTTTGCTTAAATCGAAGCTGGATTGATTAAGAGAATTAATATTTAAATAGAAGTTGGAATGTTGAAAAGAATTCTTGCTTAAATAGAAGCTGGATTATTGAAAGGAATTTTTGCTTAAATGGAGGCTGGATTGATGAAAATAATTACTGCTTAAATAGAAGTTGGAATGATGAAAATTATTTTGCTTAAATCGAAGCTGGATTGATTAAGAGAATTGATGTTTATAAAGAAGTTGGAATGATGAAAAGAATTCTTGCTTAAATAGAAGCTGGATTGATTAAAGGAATTTTTGCTTAAATGGAGGCTGGCTTGATGAAAATAATCATTGCTTAAATAGAAGTTGGAATGATGAAAATAATTTTTATAGGAAAGTGAAAGTTGGATTGATGAAAATAATTTCTTATGAAACTAGAAGCTGCCTTGATGAAAATAATACTTGCGTAAATAGAAGCTGGAATGATGAGTGTTATCATGGACATTGGTATTAAAATTTCATACAATATGAAACGGTGAAGCGATATGTTATATTGCGCACATATTAACGCTAAAACTATAAATGTTCTTGTGATGAACAGTCCCTTGATGAAAATACCTTTGATGAACAGTCCCTTGATGAATCGTCCGTGATGAATAGTCCCTTGATGAATCGTCCTTTGATGAACAGTCCTAGAACCATAAATAGCACAGTAGGCCCTACAGGAAATAAAATTTATAAAAGTTATTTCAATTTCTAAGTTATCTAAACTGCGATATGTTGTCTTTGTAAACAGTAATCTCTGATTGACTTATAAACTGACTGAAATTACTCAATATTAAGTTCTTACATAAGTCAAAATTGTAAGTATAATTATTAATTAAGTAGGTCTAGATTTGAATATTTTTAATTTCTCAAGTTTTTACTAAACCAGACTTAGGAAAAAAAGAAAATAATTGTTGTAGATTAATGTTACTTGGTGTTTAGGCCTAACAGTAAAGTTATGCTATTTACTGATTAGAATTAAATTGTGTAAACAAGGCTTTACTTTTAAAATGCAGTAAAAGATGTAAGAATTAGTTAAATTATTTTCTTGTCCGTTTGTTCTCGTTTTTTTCGTTTTTTATTTTTTCGAAAAAAAAGGTTTTTCCCGTTTTTTATTTTGCTTCTACAGTTTTTTATAACTATGGAGGTAGGTATCTTGAAGAGGTGAAACTTTAGTTTTGAGTTGACAGCCCGAGGGCTGATGGATAGAGGAGCCTGAGGCAGATGATGGTGGGTGATTTACAATGATGATCCAGTTGGACTTATAAAGGTCAATCATTTGTCATTTTACATTTGTCTCATGATACAAGGGCGACACTAATAAGCGGTACCATTGTCTCTTCTGGGTCTTCCTGTTGTATCCCAACGTTACTGTTTATTGGGCTGATTGTCATCTGTTGATTGTACTGGGAACAATAAACGATTGATTGATTGATTGATTGATTGATTGATTGATGGCGGAACCTCAGCACTTGCTGCAGACAAGCAACAAAGGGAAAACCTTGTAGACTAGTTTGTCTCTCCCCTTCGTAATATGCTCTGTTCACGTTGACTTGTCGATTATGACCGCTTTATGAAGAATTGCTAATGAATCATGACAGCAGTTAGAGCGTATTCGTTATCTATATAATTGCTAATCTGTATTCACCTTGTTATGATATAATTTAGATTAGCCACGTCTATGAATTTGATGATTTTTATAATCTTGGCATTTGGTAGCTTTGCAGGGACATCATCTACGTGTTTAAATATGATTAGCCGTACTAGGCTAATCATTTTGTAATACTACTACGTTGTGTAACTTTTAATCAGAGCGAAATAAATGATGCCTGAAAATGAAGATACTGTCATTTTTAATGAAAGATCTGCATTGACAGCCAAGCAAAGGCTAATCATTTTGTACTGATTAATGCAACTTCTAAATGTTGCCGAAGTAAACAATGTTTCTTGCCCGGATGCTATACAAATAAACAATGTATCATGACAGCAGTTAGAGCGTATTCGTTGTCTATATAATTGCTAATCTGAGATCCTGAGTGGCCGAGTGGGTTGGTGCCCGCTCGCCGCGCTGGCGCCCCGGGTTCGCTTCCCGGTCGGGTCGGTTTATCAGAGATTAATTTCTCGGATCTTTACTGCGGGTGGCTCGGTCGCATTATAAACGGGGAGTACAATACAACACACAACACAACACAATATACTGGGGCGCGGTGGTATAGGGGTATGTTCGGTGCCTTGCAGCTGGAGGGTTGCGGGTTCGAATCCACCTCAAAGCCGTCGCGTAGGGACCCTGGGCAAGTCCTTCACTCGCAATTGCTCATGCGCTTCGGCGTGAAACTCCGACTACAGCAGTAGTCGGGAGCGCCTCTGAATGGGAAATCTGGTAGAGGCGCTATAACAAGTGTTCAAATACAATACAATACAATAATCTGTATTCACCTTGTTATGATATGATATAGAATTGCCACGTTTATGAATTTGATGATTTTTTTATTATCTTGGCATTTAGTAGCTTTGCAGGGACATCATCTACGTGTTTAAATATGATTAGCCGTACTAGGTTAATCATTTTCTAATACTACTACTTTATGTAACTTTTAATCAGAGCGAAATAAATAATGCCTGAACTTAAACATACTGTCATTTTTAATGGGAGATCTGCATTGACAGCCAAGCAAAGGCTAATCATTTTGTACTGATTAATGCAACTTTCACATGTTGACAAAGTAAACAATGTACTCTCACTATGTCAATCTGTCTATATACCTATCTGTCTGTCTGTCTGTCTGTCTGTCTGTCTGTCTGTCTGTCTGTCTGTCTATCTATCTATCTATCGATCTATCGATCTATCGATCTATCTATCTATCTATCTATCTATCTATCTATCTATCTATCTATCTATCTATCTATCTATCTATCTATCTATCTATCTATCTATCTATCTATCTATCTATCTATCTATCTATCTATCTATCTTACTATCTATCTATCTATCTATCTATCTATCTATCTATCTATCTATCTATCTATCTATCTATCTATCTATCTATCTATCTATCTATCTATCTATCTATCTATCTATCTATCTATCTATCTATCTATCTATCTATCTATCTATCTATCTATCTATCTATCTATCTATCTATCTATCTATCTATCTATCTATCTACCTACCTACCTAACTACCTACCTACCTACCTATCTACCTATCTATCTACCTACCTACCTACCTACCTACCTACCTACCTACCTACCTACCTACCTGCCTACCTACCTATCTACCTACCTACCTACCTACCTACCTACCTACCTACCTACCTACCTACCTATCTATCTATCCATCCATCCATCCATCCATCCATCCATCCATCCATCCATCCATCCATCCATCCATCCATCCGTCCGTCCGTCTATCCATCCATCCATCCATCCATCCATCCATCTATCTATCTATCTATCTATCTATCTATCTATCTATCTATCTATCTATCTATCTATCTATCTATCTATCTATCTATCTATCTATCTATCTATCTATCTATCTATCTATCTATCTATCTATCTACCTATCTACATATCCACCCATCCATCCATCCATTCATTCATCCGTCCATCCATCCATTCAGCTATCTATCTATCTATCAATTCGTTTCATATACAATTGGATTGTTCACTATAGCATGTCGTTGATTCGAGTATTTTTGATATTTTTTAAGCAATTCTTGAACATGAAATAATCTTACAACGCAAGTCTTTTCACTTTGTTAATAAGGCTTATTTTGTCAAAAAAAAACTGAAGCTATCGTGGCACTGTTCATTACCAAAATGGACTAACAGTTGGTGAAGCCACAAAAGGCAACAATAGTCGCAGCGTTGGTAATTCTTGGAAAGGCTAGAATGCCCTCACAGCGTGTTGATTCGGTGTTCACAAGCTCTGGAAGTTGTCTGATCCAAGATTTAAAAAGTAACAATTTGAGGACGATTTATATTAACTCTTTCAGTCTCTGGTACTTCTCCGAGCATACTAAAATTGTAAAAAGAAAAGGACAAAGGTAAAAAAACGGCAAAAGAGACGGTCGCCAATTTGTAGGTCATGTGGCCTTCATTCAGCATTAATTTACATTACTAAAATCTTCCATTTTTAAATAGCGTAGCCATAATGCCTCATTGAGCTAGGTCTCTGTACTACTCTAAGAGATGCATAAGATATAGAGACTTTAGATATAGATGATTAACGACAGAGGACAACGGAAAACATTTGTTCGTACCGATCGCCGCCAAATGGCCGGCGTCAGGAACCAATGATGATAATGGTGGTGATGATGACAAGGCCTTTACCATGACGGGGCGTTTCTTATGTGTATGCTACTAATTGTGCGTCATCATTAATTATCTCCGGCTTGCCAACGTCCCTACATGTAGGCCAAATGAAATGCAAATCCTGTTTGCAACGTTGACAGTGTACATGTATGCCCACGCTGCTCTGACGCCGTAATATACATGTAATTCCATCTGAAAATAGCCCATCTGGGAATATACACTTTACACATGTAGGCTATTTACTTAGGGGCCTCTAGCCTACGTAGAGGAAACATTACAGATTTTGATGATTTGAGATTTCAACCAGGTTAGAAATATCGATATTTAACAACGATTTCCAATCTGTGAAAATACAGCTGTGGCGGACAGGCCACAAGACAGAATGAAGGCTGTATGATCTATAAATAGCTTTATA
This sequence comes from Aporrectodea caliginosa, assembly GCA_020284085.1. NCBI lineage: Eukaryota > Metazoa > Annelida > Clitellata > Crassiclitellata > Lumbricidae > Aporrectodea > Aporrectodea caliginosa. The sequence continues at coordinate 3,517 of JACEVL010000050.1, read as the reverse complement.
ATATTGACGTGTTCAATACACAGCGTCGCGCCTCTGAATCGCTAGATGGCGTTTAATCAGCGATCGATTCGAGTTGTAATAAATATAATTAAATTATACGGTCGTTTAATTTTGGCTATTTTAACGTTTTAATATATTAATTAAATAAAAGTACATCTTCCCACGTCCTATAGTTGATGACTAAAGATAGGCATCGCCTAAATTAATACTTAGGAGCTCTATCTCTTAGACACCTACCCTTTGTTAAGAACTTTTGTAAGGACGCATTTATAAGCGTTGAGAGCTACATCATAAATGGTCAATAGATGAATATAGGCTGCCTCATGGTGTTTTGCCTATAATGTAGAGTGGTTGTGCACTGCTCTACACATAGCGACACGGTTCTTTAGTGTCGTTGGTTCGGGAAAGTTACGGGCGATACGCGTCCAACATAAGACAAGTCTAATCTGTGCGCTCCCGAGTGACAGCCGCTCACACGGTCGGGCCAATGCCGGCTATCGCTGATCTGACGGGGTAGGGCCCATCTCGTTGTTGATCGCGAGCCGGCCCGAGCTTTGATCGTGGGAAGCTGATCGGGGAAAGACCGATCGTGAGATAAAGGCTCACAGGTCTAATACGGGGAAGGTGTCACCCCGTTGGTGTCGTTCGGAAAGTACGCGGAGATACCGACAGGTATGTAACGAAAAATAAAAGTCATGTTTCCGCGTAAAGTGCGGAGTACGTGAGTTACGGGGAAAATCAGTCAACGGCGAGTGAAAAATCAAAGTCCGGTTTCCGCGTAAAGTTCGGAGAGCGTGGAGAGACCGAGAAATCAGTTAACGGAGAGTGCGTAAATACGGGGAAAATTCCTCGCTGGCCCGGTTCGATCAAATACGGGGAGGGTGACCCCGTTGGTGACAGATAAATACGGGGAAAGCTCCCCAGGAGTTACCGTTCGATAAATGCTGCACACCAGTGTGGTAAAGTACGGGGAAGATGGTGACCCCGTTGATACCGTTCGTAAAACAATTGCGGATCTACCCGCATATTCTTTTCCACTTGCGGGTCTACCGCACCTTTTCTACTTACGGGGCGGACCAAAAAATCTCAATCCGCGGTTTCCCCGCGGATTATCATTCGTCGCGTACCTAACGTCGTTCATAGTTAATTCCGCGGTTTCTTCGTGGAATATCTTTTTTTTGTACTTACTCCCGCGGTTTCCCCGCGGATTATCTTTCTTTGCGTATCTAGCGTCGTTCATAGTAACTTCCGCGGTTTTCTTGCGGATAATCTTTCTTTGCGTACTTTACGTCGGTTGTACTTATTACCGCGGTTTCTCCGCGGTATATATCTACTTGCGGGACTAGCCGCATTATCTTTATTCGCGGTTTCCCTTCGGATTCTATCTGTACTCGCGGGACTAGCCACATACCTCTCTCTGTTCAGGGAACTACCCGACAGATCTGACCGTGGTTCGTTCAGGTGTGAGAGACAGTACAATTCCCTAACAGGGAAGTAAATACACAGGTCTGTGAGAAACAAAGGGGTAACGTTAGTGACACTTACCCCTGGTTCCTGTGAGTCCGTGCGCTCCCGGGCACAACCGTAACGCTCGCTATCTGATTCGGAAAGTTTGATTCAAGGGATACCTGAGGCGGAGTAAGGGCCCACTCTCGTTGGCAGGTCTCGGATCAGATTGTTTCGGATGGCGGGAAGAAAGGTTGTGTAAGACTTAAGCCGGGGAAGGGTGTACTCGCGAGACACGGCGAGTCAACGCCCTTGGTGAGGAGTACGAAAACCCCAGGTGGGGAGATCAACGCAGACCAAGAGAGTTACCGATACGTGGAAGTCCGGGTATTCGGGTACCCAGATCAAAGTAATATTAACGCAGACCAAGAAAGTGATTGATACGTGTACGTTCGGATAGTCGGGTACCCACGTAGATACATATTTGCTTGTCGCAACACACAGCTCTGAGAACTGACTGAAGTGCGAGGCTGGGCCCCTCGTGCGTAGGTTGGAACGAAGTTCTGTGTGTAGATAGCGAAGGTTATAGAGAAAGGACCTTCACTATCAGAGTCTGTAGATACCTTACCAGTGTTTCTTTCTTTCTAAGCAGAATTCTTACTGTGTTGGTCGTTCTTTGCCAACACAGAGGCGAGTGTACCTTATATCTTAAGAAGCAGAATTCTTACTGTGTTGGTCGTTCTTTGCCTTCACAGTCCGTGAGATCCTACCGGTGTCTTTCTTTTTCTTTCGAAGCAGAATTTATCACTGTGTTGGTCGTTCTTTGCCAACACAGATACGAGTGTTTCTTTTTCGTTTGAAGCAGAATTTATCAGTGTTGGTCGTTCTTTGCCGACACAGAGACGGGTAAGGGAACTTACTCCGTCAATTGTGGTGCATGACAATATACGTGGGAGGCCGCATGCCAAACACGGAAATGGACAGAGAGACACATGACGGTAGGAAGACACGTTGCCCCATGGACAAATGTTTAGGACAAGGTGACGTGGTGTCCCCAGTATGGTCTAAGGCGAGAAGACGTAGAGAGCTGCTATCGGTAGTGTCTAGGACGAGTTGAAGTAGAGAGGTGTTTCAGTATTGTCTAGGATGACAGGTCGTAGAGAGTTGTTACGGGTATTGTCTAGGGCGAAATGATGTAGCGACTTGTCATAAGTATTCCTGGTCTCCGGAACTTAGAGAACGTTTGGTGTCCCTTTTTATTGGCGATGGTTTAAGAGTCACGAGATGTAGAATGGTGAGTCGAAGTTCAGATCAGGTAGAGGGAAGAGGAAGCGCGTAGCTAAGAAGGTAAACACGAAGAGAAAGACTCGTGCTAGTAAAAGAACGAACCCTGTTCTGAGAGACGGCCATCCTCAGGACGTTGCCCATTCGAGACCGTGGAAGAAGCAGAGTCTGACTGAGATAAAGCTGTATAGTGTCACCTCTCTTGGAGAAGCGACCCATCCTAAACCTCCCCTGATAGGAACGGTCACCCTGGGTAGAGATGGAGAACAGCCATTTACATTGAAGTAGACAAGGCAGGCTCCAGACGGACAGTGGGCTGGAGCCGACGCCGTCCCGTGAGCACAGAGAGAGAGGTAGAGCGTGCGGGGCGGCGGTCGCCACACAGCGAAGTAGGTATTTGAGTCTTGTTGATATTGAACTGAGGTTTCCTTTCAATGTAATATAAATTATGTAAAACTTCACCTTATTAAACAGGAACTGATGCTTCTTAGACGTGAGAAAAGGCCAAAAATAAAAATAACGGAAAAAGAGACGGTCGGTAATTTGTAGGTCATGTGACCTTCATTCAGCGTTAACTTATATTACTAAAATCTTCCATTTTCAAATAGCGTATGCCCATAACTCCTCATTGAGCTTGGTCTTTGTACTAGTCTAAGAGATGCATAAGATATAGAGATTATAGGCATAGATGATAAACAACCGAGGACAACGGAAAACATTTGTTCGTACCGATCGCCGCCAAATGGCCGACGTCAGGTACCGATGATGATGATGGTGGTGATGGTGA
>JACEVL010000049.1:0-136090 GCA_020284085.1 Aporrectodea caliginosa | reverse complement strand
CATCTAGAAACATAGGCTACACAATACATGCATACATTTCAACGAACATTGTTTATTAGTAGACAATTAAATCGGTAGGCATTGCGGCTTCACAAAATATCGTGTGTGCTTTTTCCAAACATGACTTTATAATTGTAGAAATTAACTGTGTCATGTCCCAGCGTAGGCCTATTATTTTATTTTTGTCGGACATTTTCTGTTTGTCCAATTGCAACATAAAGCCACACTAATATCGTAAAGATTGAATTTCCATATTTCGAGTCCTTTATATTTTGAGCAGTCTAACCAAAGACCTTAGTCTAAGACTGAGACTAAGTCTAAGACAAGACTCTAAGGTCTTTGGTTTTACTGCATTACACTCTGTTATTTCATTCGTCGATATTGTTGGTGTAGGTTGAGTTGTGAATCTAAAATCAGATATTCCAACTAAACAGACATTTGTCGCATTGCAATCATTTCTAAATTTTACTGTATTTTTTCATCCAGCTGTTTACTCGTATGATATCAACGTGCCTGAGGAAGGCAGAGGAAGAGAATATGAGGAGCATTGCATTTCCAACAGTCGGCTGCGGGAAACTTCAGTACAAAAGTCGCGATGTTGTAAACTGTTTTGTCGAAGCAGCCTCAGGATCAAAGCTTCAGGTATTATTCAATCGAACTGCATCTTTTAACAGTAAACGATACAGCTCGTTCTAGCAATAATATGTTCTGCTTAGCATAACCTGCATCTCGTTTAGATCAGTTGGTCTTGTGCGCTGCTCTTTCAGAGTACCTAATGTTTTGATGCTATTGTGTTGATCTTAATTATTGCAGTGCAGCTTTCCTGTAATCGACATCGATCCATTATTTTCTGCTTCTATTTTAATCAGTAACATAGGCATTAGGCATATTCGAATCTGAGAGTCCTTTTTAAAAACTTCCTTAGATTCCTAATAGGTTTATGATAACATCGATTAAAGTTCACAGCTTAAATTATTAAACAATAACTGTTTCATCAAACAAACACTTGTGAATGTTCTGTTAACTTGCATGTACAATTAGAAATGCGATCTCAGATGATTTTGTGATGTTTCTGTTTTATTAGATATACATAGTCGCCTTTACCGATGAACTGTATGAGGAGTTTCGAAAGTACTTAACGGCCCTTGATGAGCCAGGTAAAGGTAATAGCATTATTTAGTTATTTATTTAGTTTATTTATTTTATCTATTTATTTTCTATATGTATTTTATTTATTGCACTTATTACGCACATAAGGTTAGCAATTCGGAATATAGGACGGAGATCAAATGTGCATGGCCAATTGTCCATGGTTTTTGCATGGAGTTAGCAGTTACATTTTCACTCAGGGGGCTCGAACCTGCAATCGTTGGATTAAACGCTCAGTGCTCTTCTATACTGAACAATGTGCCACACCGATATAATTCATGGATTATTTATCCACTTTTTAGTTGATGGTGTGTGACTCTTAGAGCCTTTATTACTTTCAGATGTGAACCAATTAGCCTCAACAGTTAACGCTGGTGCCAATACTCCAGAAAGACCAAAATCTGTTCTTCACATTTTCACCCTGGATGCAAGCACGTTTACGAAAGTAAAAGAGGAGCTCAAATGCAGATGGCGTCCGCAACCACCTGTTCCTCGAGTGACCACGGATGTTCTGATCGAAATGCCAATTGTTCACCCTGCAATAGCGGCTCTTGCTGACGAAATAATCCGCAGAATTCAATCTTTGCAAACGAGTGAACTCCGAGTTACAGTCGGTGAGTTAAGATTTTTGTGAAAAACTGATTTTGGTTTACATTTCATGCGAGCATCATGTAACAACAGCCGTAGGTGCGCAATTTAGCCTATTCATCCGGATTTTTTCATAAGATGGTTAACGCTGCTTCTATCTAGCGATTTACTAGGAAAAAAGTATATCGCTATAAAAGGCAATATCGTGAGGGTGAAGTTGTCAAAATGGATCTGTTTGACAATTGATTTTATTGGTCGTAGCTAACGGGCATTTTTCATAAAGTATTGTTGCCAAAATAGCGTTGTTATTGTGAATATGAGAGACTATGGTGTAACGCGAAGACAAAAGGGCGCCGTCAAAAGTATAGACTACAGGACTGTACTATCCGTTTCAATAATAAACTTCAAGCATTTCCCACCGCTCTTTTTATTAATTTACCAACACTAAAAACGGGTGTGCTCACTCGAAGACGGCAACTTAATATACCGTGGGTCAATTAAATAATTATTGCATAAATTATATTAAGTTGACATCTTCGAGTGAGCACACACATCTTGATAATTGATAGTTTTAGCGCTCTAAAAATTAATGTTCGCCCATTATATGGGTAAAACCGAGTTTTAGCGTCGAAAATTATACCTGATGGAATAGAAGTTGGATTGATGAAAAGAATTCTTGCTAAATAGAAGTTGGATTGATGAAAGATTTTCTTGATTAAATCGGAGTTGGATTGATGAAAACTAATAATGCCAGAGGAATAATTTAGAACGCTAAAACGATAAATTACCAATTATTTAACGTTTTGCGCGCTGTTGTCTTATTAATTACAGAAAGAGTTATTTTAGTTCTGTATGCCTCAGAGTCTCGATGTACGCGCGCTATTGTCGGCGCGCATTTGTCTTGTGCACAACTGACGGTGCGCGCCTTTGACGGCGCGCTTTTGTCCTGCGCGCTATGGACGGGGTGCCAGAGGCTATACTTAGCCTTAAAACGATTGAGACTTAACTCAAAATTTACAAGATAAATCTAGCTAATAACTAGATTTACTGATACCGCTGAGAAGTCCTTTGATGAACCTTTCCAAACCAGGCAACAGCAAGCTACCAGCAAAATGACCTAAATGTGAACATGGGTTGTATGTTACCGTTGTAGATGCAAAACACTCAACTGTCACTCTCACTGGCAAACGAAAACAGGACATCGGCGAAGTTAAACAGCGCATTCTAAAACTTTTAACGGAACATGAACTGCAACAAAGAAACCTGTTGTACATCAAGAAGACGAGGGGTCGTGAGGCTTATCTTATTGCGTTGTCCACAACGCAGTACTTAGGGTTTCCATATTACTGGACAAACTACGGAATCACGGACCTGTCTAAGACCGTGGAGACACGACAACCACTAACCAGGGGTTCTTGGCTATATAACACTGTGGCGGCGATCGTACGGGAAACGTGGATACCGAGCTTAGCAAGACTAGGACAAGACGCCAAAAATCTCAAGCATGCCAGTATTGAAGTGATGAATATTTGGGTCAACGAAAATCCACAGCATTACACGAATTACCAGTTCAAGCTGAAATCTTTGGCTGTGAGAGCGGCTAAAATGCCTTTCAAGTCCATCGTTGATCTATCAGGAGAGCCGGAACTCATGATCAAGCGGCTCCAAGGTAGGACAAAGTTTACACCTGGTACTTTTGCGCTTCTACTCCTATAGTCATGCGACGTATTGGACTAATCGTGGTCGCAATTGTAAACTGAAAATTTATAAAAGCGTTAGGCGTATTGAAAGTTATGCGTAAGTCAATGTCAGCTTATTCACAAGTGCTGCATCGAGTCAGATTAGAGAGCACTTTAACAAAACCTGGGAGGAGGAGACCAAAGAGGGAAAGAGACGGAGGAGTTGTTAGGGTGGGTTGAGAGGTCATATTCGAATTACGTGAAGTGAACCAGTCTGGTCTGAAAATTACCTAGACAAGCCTTATGAAGTTGCAGGAAGGCTCTAAAAATCCAAATATAGAGACAATGCTACTGCAGTTATGCCGAAATATATAATTGTGCAGATATAGGACGCATGTCTCGGCAGCAGTTTTCATCGTTCATAAAATACCCTCCTCTAACACCGTTAATCATCAGAGGCACGGTTATATCTCCGAGTGGAATAGGATATTTCGACTGCAGCGAAGACGCAACATTAATGCAACACATGGAAGACCTGGTAGGCATCCTTAGAAAACGAAAATGTATCACCTTAATTGTCCTCTTCTGCCCAAACGTTGCTAATCTGGCACAAAATAAGATAAACTGGATAGCTCTTGACCTTTTAAATCGAATCTTTGTGGAATTCTGCACATTATGCACGTTTTCAGATAGCTGTTGATCCCGGAATGTAGGGTTTTACGCCTGCGCTGTACGCACTCCTGGAAGAAACGACTCGTAACCAGTTGGTAGTTGCCCAGTTAGAAGAAATTTGTGTTGTTACTTGCATCCGAACCCAATAAACATGTGAAATCCACTCGTTTTCCGCTGTCTTAACCGTCTCTTTTACTTTTATATAAAATTGGATCCGCTTCCTTAGTTTCGAATGCGTTGATTCTTGCCTCCTGAGTTTTTTAATGGTCCAGCTCTCACAGCCATACATTGCAACTGGCCACAGAAGAACCTTCATGAAAATGCATTTTATAAATTCGTGTGAATAGAAGTTTCTTGGAGAGTTTTCTTGGAAATAGATGTACCTTGGAGATTGAACTCTTTTGATTAAATTATAGGGCCTATTTCAAGAAATCAAAAGATTTCCTGTCTCTACTTAAGATAAATGCTTCGCTACGAATTCAAAATTCAAATTCAAATTTTATTAGAATCGATTCCATGAACAGTGAATACAATTTACACGTATGAATACAGTTATTAACAGTTTTCATTTCGTAAATGCCATTAGTAGGTAACAGATATTGAAGAGGTCATAGTCTAACAGGTTAAGTAGTAAAATCGATTCGTGGGGAGAAGAAGCCCATGGGGCTTATCTAGTCTTCCCCACTATGATAGAACAAATTGGTTGGACTTGAAAGGGAACATGAGTCAATTTTTCAAATCTGCAATTCGAAGCTCGATCGTCTCGAAGCTCTGCAGATCGCCTACATTTATAACCATAACCATAACCAAAAATTTTATTCCTTCAAGTAGGCAACATCACAACATCACAAATATAATTATTATAGAAACGCCAACAAAAAGAAAAGGGAGAGAAACCCTTAAGGGACCAGGGTCCCGCTAACAGGGTTACCCATGTACATGGGAAACGTGGCAGCAGGTTATGCATGAGGGTACCAAAAATTTTACATCTTAACTAGTTAACTAAATATCAAAAATTACACACAGTGAGTGTCTGCAACGAGCACAGTATGTACGAATTTGAGCATGTACGGCAGGTAATAGCAGGGGAAGCATGGTGGGAGTCAGGGATCCACAGACAGTAAGTGATGATGGAGTTTCTTTTTAGCGCATCTATGGTGTCTATATGTCTCTCTCGCAAAGCTCTTTGAGGGAGGGAGATGAATAAGCAGTGTATACATTTCAGGGTCCGTGAACGACCTCAATGATCAGCTGATCAGTGAAGTGAATGAAGTGTATCTCCTTCACGGTACGAGCCATGTTGACGAAATCGTAAAGAACGGCATTGACAGTCGATTCTCTGGGGACAAGGTTCTCTTCGGAAGAGGCGCTTACTTTGCTGAGAGCTCCACAAAAGCAAATCAGTATGCAGGTATGCCGCACCCATACTTAAGAGCCGTAGCTTGGAATAGGTGAGTATTTACCTCGGCATTTAGAAGTATGTATGAGCACTTGTTATAGCGTCCCTTCAAGATTTCTACTCAGAGGCGCTCCCGACTACATACAGCGCGGATACTGAATCGGAGTTTCACGTCGAAGCGCATGAGCAATTGCTAGTGAAGGACTTGCCCAGGGTCCCTACGCGGCGGCTTGAGGTGGATTCGAACCCGCAACCCTCCGGCTGCAAGGCACGACCATACCCCTACACCACCGCGCCCCACAAATGGAGTCTTTTATTACAAAAGCGATGTGCTCATAAAGCTGAATGGTGAGAAAATTTTGTTTAGAACTGTAAGTTAATAATATTTAAACAAATAATGCTCAGCTTAATGGTAAATGTTAACTTGTAAGAATAGCTACTGACGGACTTTTGCAGATGTGTAGACCACAGTAGCTCATGCTCGTGTTCTTTATTTCGTGATCTTTCCATAATAACTGACGTGAACTAATAGTTCAATTATAACAGTTAGCAGACAGTTAGTTATCGTTTATATAAAATCTCAACCACTATATAATATAGCGTTTCTGGGTAGGAATCTTGAAGTGGCGCTATATATATGTTTAGCATGAATGAATGAATGAATTACTCATATTTAACTAATAATAGTTTCTATAATAAGATCACAAATAATTTTATTGCTAGTGATTTAATCATTAATGATTTTTTTTAACCAGTAATAATATTGATAATGATTTACCTAGTGATGGTAATTTGTTAGCATATTAATGAGTATTCGCTTATGTAATTATTTTAGCTATAATCGCTTCGTTAATCGTTTAACTAACTAACTACTCTAATTTGTTTCTCTTAAAACAAACGCTCCTGTAGGGTTGATGGTTTGCAGATCATTTAGATGCCATTCGGATACGAATACATTTCAAGTACATGCTCTATTCGCGTAATCAATATCGCACCAAACGATAAATTTATAACTTGATTACGTAACGTAATCTACTCACATGACTACACTACAGTTTAAGCAGCACAACAGATTGCAAGTTAAAGATTACTGTCATTCTGGATGTCAGTCGGTAGACTAATTCTATAATAACTAAGTGACTAAAACATTTGTATCTTACCTTGCTCAGTCTACGAATTATATAGCCGCGTTCTGCCTAAACATATAAGACTTACCTGCTATATCCCGCAAGGTTGCCAGATGGTTCCTTCGAAAATACCCAGTGACACTGCTGATACTGATCTTATATATATAATCTAACATTACACCCTAGATATATGACGACGGCCAGTCTGTCTCCGTGTGCATGTGTCTGGTCCTTCAGTCTAAACCACATAACGCTTACCTGCTATATACCATCACCCCACTCGTAAAACAAGAAGACTTACATTCCTGTGTTGCTTCACTTCCTATGCGACAGACTGTATGATTATCCTGGTCAATCAAACCAGATCTGCACATCATCGGTCAAACCTACAGGTCTACATTCGCTTCCAAAGCTCTCATTTGCATACAACCATAAATAAATCACAACAGCTTAGTTATCAAATCACTAAATCTATTATACTGTGATACTTTACAGATTCCCATTTTAAACCGCTGTAATGCTAACCATTAAGCAAATCTTCAGTGTGTTAGCCATCGTTCGATCAATATCTCAGTAGTCGTTTGCTAAATAGGTGGTTTTGCAGGTGATTTATAGAAAGTTTGGAGATGCTCGATAGTGCACTGGTTAGTACACTGGACTGTCAATCGAGAGGTCGGGGGTTCAAATCCTCGCCAGGGCGGAAACTTTGGTTCGAGATTTCTGTTCCACCGGCACCCCTAGCCAACTCAGCTATAATGAGTACACGGACCGTACATTGTCGGTGGGAAGAAGAAACGGTGAGGGAGAGGCGGTGAGGGAGAGGATTGGCCACCCGTCCTCATATGCCGAGGCTAAGAAAATGAAGTCGCTGACACTTCATACCCATGGATGCCTCAGGGCTAGCTTAAGGAACTGCTCTTCTTTTTCTGTAGAAGTTTAATAAATATTGCTGTGTCTTATTTCTCTCATTATCAACTTCGTATTTCATATAAAGTACTTATTTAAATGGAACTGTCAGATCAAAAAAATCGACGAACTGAAGGAGACCAGCTACTGTACATGTTCCTGGCCCGTGTCCTGCTGGGAGAGCCGTTCTTATGTCAGGAAGCCAGACCAGATTTGAAAAAAGCGCCTTGCTCAACTTTTGGCTGCAAAAGCGATAGCTGTGCAAAGCATCCAATGTGTGACTCCGTCGTTGGAACTCACCGACACGTTGGCATCCCTTTACTATTCCGTGAATTCATCGTCTATCACCCAGAACAGTGTTATCCAGAATTTCTTGTGCAGTACAAAAGAATTTAGGAATTTATTCCAGTTCACGTCAAATAGAACGTAACAGATTGCCACTTTTAATGATCTAAAGTAGCTAACACGTGCTTATAGAGCAATACAAGTCAATACTATGTCCTCATTTTTCGAAACCGAGAAAAGAACGATTTCTTAGATTTACTGAGGAAAATCTTTTATGCGCTATTTCATTGATGGCAATTAAATTAACATTTTTAGATGACATTGCTTTCCCCTAGTATGAATATATGTGTATTTCGATCATATTATAAACCGAGTATGAGTAATTTTGAAATAATTATGGCAGTGATGACTATTTTTCGTCGTTGTCTCCGTATAATATTGCATATCTGCATGAAATCAAAGCTATGTTGTTAGGCTATGTGATAAATTTCTTTTACATTGCAATTAATAGAGCTCTACTCGCTAAAAATGATCCTCTCACTTGTTGCATTCTTGCCATACTAGGCCTAAACATGCTGGAAGCTATAATTATTTGAAACTATTGTTAATAGTTGCCTAATTCTTCACTCATCAGTACCACAGATTTAGATAGATCAGTATAATTCTCAGAATTATGGACTTCTACTGTGCTACGAATTGTGTTGCTTTGTTGAACATTGTTGATGATACGTATTATAAAGTTACAAGTCCACAAGGCACGTGGCAGAAACGCATCTGGGATTGGCTATCAACATAGCGCCTTATAATCTACATGTAAGCCGACGTCGTTTAACCGTGAGGGACGTAGTGTCTGTCTGCCACGTGTGGACAAGTTACGAATACTAATCGATGTGGACTTGTACCTTTGTATAGTCGTTTAATACTGTCTTAATTTCTATACATGGAGCGATGTAGTACTCACAAATAGCGCTTAAGAAAACGTCTCTAGTTAAGCTTTAATATTCAGGACATAGCACACGTCATCCTGATAACGGACACAGTTTTAGGTTGATTTTTTAAGTGGACATAGACCTGTATAGTTTTATAGACATGAACTGCAAAATGCAAAAATGTTTTTGTAATTCACTGAATTTGCGCTGGCTTCCTGACTTCTTCCCTCTTTCTTCCTTCCTTCCTTCCTTCTTTTCTTTCTACCTTTCTTTCTTCTTTTCTTTCTTCCTTCCTTCCTTCCTTCCTTCCTTTCTTTCTGCCTTCCTTCCTGTCTTCCTTCCTTTCTTCCTTCCTTCCTTTCCTCTATCACACTCTGTCTCTGGTCTTTCGACAGCTGGATCTTATACATGTACTTCCTAAAGTATCTCTGGATAACTTCTATTACTTGATGCATCGCTTATGCATAAGCTTATGTCAGCATTTTAAGTACCGCATTAGAAAGTTAGAGTACGATTCACGATTTCATAGGAAGACAATATTTGTCAGTGAATAAAGTTGATTCGCTAGAGAAGAACTGTGTATTTAATGGAACTGCGTATCTTGGTTTCAGTTTCGTTAATTTTGTAAGCAACAACGAAAAAAGTAGTTTTGCATTTTTTTCATTTTCATTCTGATCTGGTCTACCGGGTTCCAACTCCTCACAGGTCTAATGCAGGATGGGACCACCTTGGCCAGGATGCCGATGATTACTGCATTCCATAGTTATCGTAATCATAATCACAAGATTACTACAGCGCCAAAAAAGCAAAGTCGCGAGAATCAACTTATTCACAGGCGCTTAGTCAAAACAAAATCGATAGACAGAGGGGTCAAATCGGTTCCAGGTCAACATCCAGAAGGTCAGGCAGACCGACAATTCAGACGGCCACGGTGGATGGTGTTTAGATTTGAAGCTGCGAGGGAGGAAAGGGGACGAGGGTGACCTGGGAGCCTGATAATAACTAATTATCCTGTTTCTTCCATCATAGACGCATATGGAAAGTCGAGAGAAGCCTAAAAGAAAAATGTCTCCGCACACTGACACAGGCCTTAGTCATCTCTAGAATTGATTATTGCAACTCAGTCCTCTGTGGCCTGATTGGCCTCTCTGCATCCACCCTTCGACCTCTAACCACAGTTCTCCATTATGCTGCAAAGCTTATTAAAAATTTAACTCCTCGTGTTCACGTCAACATCCCCCGGTGTGAACTACACTCGCTTCCCATACAAGCCCGCATAAATTTCAAAATCTGTCAACCAATTTACCGAATCCACAGAAATTCATCAACTTCTTATGTGTCCTCACTTGTCATACCCTGTTCAACGTTCATCTCTATAATCCAGACGAGGCCTACGATCTTCATCTCAAGCTGACTTTGTTGCCACTTACACGCCTCTGTAGAGACTCATTAGAAGCCAGGAGTGAGTTTCATCATGCAGAGACGCGGCTTTAAAGACTTCAAGACGAAGGGACTTTTGCTTGAAGCAGGGACAAATTGCAGTATTATTAGCCAGACATCTTTCAGCCGTCATTTCTTAAAACCACAAACCACGTCGTAAGCGTATTGCATTTATAATAATAATAATATAATAATATCTTTCTTTAATAAGCGCCTGACAAACGCACTGCGCTGTACATTTACATGTTATGCAATTGAAACAATCTTAACTATTATCAGAACAGACAGCCTGCAATACACGGCGCTAATAGCAGCCTACAAAGCACGTCCGCCCTACGGGGCTCGAACTCGGTACCTCTCGCTCTCTACGCCAGATGGTATCTAATGCGCTATCGGGCCCCCGATATGGAAGCTGTCATTTGATTAGGCCTACATTAGCCCCCGAGATTTTGCAGTTTGCAGTTGGGGGCCGTCCATAAATGCCGTCACAAAAAATTGACCCCATTCCGCTCTCGTCACAGTTCAAGCAATGCACCCAACACATATTCGTTACATCCAGTGAATTACACCATTATGCCAAGTTTTTTTCGGGATTTCACCGTAAAATGTTGACTTTTTAAGGGTGCAAAGACGATTAGAATTATAGATTGCACATGAAACTTATAGTTCTCTAGATTACAAAGACACATGGATGAGAGAAACTTAGGACTTTATGTTGCAAAGACTCTTTGATTCATGAGACGGCGATTTGAATGCAAAATTGCGACTCTTAGATTGCTGAGATACATGGAATTTGCAAAATTACAACTTTGCCAACATTACAACTTAGGAAACTTGCAAATTGAGAAACTTGTAACTTTTGAACACTTCAAACTTTTACAAAATTTAAATCTTTGCGAAACTTGAGAAACGTAAAACTTGAGTAACATACAACTTGAGAAACTTACAACTTTGAAAACTTATAGTTTGTGAAATTTTAAACTTTTAGAGAACTTATAACTTTTAGAAAACTTACAACTCTTAGAAAACTTGAAACTTGAGAAACCTAAACGTTTAGAAAACTTCAAACTGTTAGCAAACTTCAAACTTTGTGATACTCGCAATTTTGTGCGAAATTTGATAAACCTAAGACTTGAGAAACTTGCAACTTTGAAAACTTACAGTTTGTGAAATTTAAAGCTTTTAGAGACCATAAGACTTTTAGAAAACTTACAACTCTTAGAAATACTGAACCTTGAGATATTTCAATCTTATAGAAAACTTCAAACTGTTACAAAACATCAAACTTTGTTAAACTCGCAATCTTTGCGAAACTTGAGAAGTCTGAAACTTTAGAACCCTACAACTTGGGAACCTTACAAATTGAGAAACGTAGAGATTTAACACAATCATGTCAAACCGAAAACTTGAGAAACTTACAACTTTGAAAACTTATAGCTTGTGAACTTTAAAACTTTAATAAACTTAATACTTTGGTAAACTTACAGCTCTTAGAAAATTTGAAACTTTAGAAACTGAAAACTCAGAAACTCAGAATCTTTGCGAAACTAGAACACTTAGGAATTTACAAACTTGCAAACTTTGTGAAACTTGAGAACTAGACAACTTAGGAACCTAGGAATTCGCAATTGGTAGAATGCAGAGTTTGTATTGGAAACAGGCAGCTCGTACAGTGCATGGAGATGTTCGCACTGGGAAATTACGCTTTCAAACACATCAGAGTTAGAGGAAACTGAAGATTTTCATAGCATATCGGCATCTTTATGATGTCATGGGTTAATGTAATGAGAAAACACTTAGCAGACTCGGTTACACAGACTCACGATATAATGGTTTCTTACTTAATTATAGCGTGCATAGATGTATGAGAGACCACCTTGCGAAGTGAAATTGAAACGGTTAGGGTAAAATGGTGGTTGGAATGAGTATCTGTATAGTTCACATTGGAATTTTAGGGTGCAATAGGTAGAAGATTGAAAGTTTAGCAAACAAACATCTTGTACAGAGCATAGAGAGGTTCGAACAGTGAAAATTAAGTTCTTCAATATTGCAGAACTTGAGGAAACTGAAGATTTTCATAGTATAATTACTATGTGCGTCTGTTTTATGTCAAGAAAAGAAGTGATGAGAGTTTACTTAGCCGACAAGCTCTCAAACTCTCAAAGACTCAGCAGATTACGGTATCTTACTTAAAATTATAGCTGCATAGGGCGTAGAGATGCACGAGAGACTGCCGTGCATAGTGAAGGGCATAATGGTGGTTGGAATGAGTGCTTGTATAGTTCACGCGTGAATTTTAGGATGCAAAAGGTAGAAGATTGAGCGTTTGCATAACAAACCTGTGACTTTTGTTGCAAAATCCGTATAGCAAACGCGTGCAATTTTAGAATGCGAGGCGAGACGAGAGTCGGCTTAACAGACTTATGGTTTTCTATTTTGCATGGAGAAATATGTTAAGAGTTTACTTAGCGGACTTACGGTTTTCTATTTTGCATGGAGAAATATGTTAAGAGTTTACTTAGCGGACTTATGGTTTTCTATTTTGCATGGAGAAATATGTTAAGAGTTTACTTAGCGGACTTACGGTTTTCTATTTTGCATGGAGAAATATGTTAAGAGTTTACTTAGCGGACTTATGGTTTTCTATTTTGCATGGAGAAATATGTTAAGAGTTTACTTAGCGGACTTACGGTTTTCTATTTTGCATGGAGAAATATGTTAAGAGTTTACTTAGCGGACTTATGGTTTTCTATTTTGCATGGAGAAATATGTTAAGAGTTTACTTAGCGGACTTATGGTTTTCTATTTTGCATGGAGAAATATGTTAAGAGTTTACTTAGCGGACTTATGGTTTTCTATTTTGCATGGAGAAATATGTTAAGAGTTTACTTAGCGGACTTATGGTTTTCTATTTTGCATGGAGAAATATGTTAAGAGTTTACTTAGCGGACTTACGACTGTTGGGTTGCAAACACTCTCGATATTAAGGTTTGTCCGTTAAAATTACGGTCGCATAGGCACCAAAGATGCACGAGATGGCAGAAAGACAAACAGACGGAGAGAGAGAGAGAGAGAGAGAGAGAGAGAGAGAGAGAGACACACACACACACACACACACAGACAGACAGACAGAGACCGAGACCGAGACCGAGACCGAGACCGAGACAGAGACAGAGACAGAGACAGAGACAGAGACAGAGACAGAGACAGAGACAGAGACCGAGACAGAGACAGAGACAGAGACAGAGACAGAGACAGAGACAGAGACAGAGACAGAGAGTCAGATTAGAGTAAAGTCCTGGTGCAGCTCGAGCCTGTATTTCTTCCTACTCAGAACAAATTCTTGCTTGGCAGTACATCTGGCAGTCCACATCTAAAAAACACGCCAGTCCAGCCAGCAGGCCTATAGCGGAAGCAGGAACCTCTTGGCTGGGGATATTCCAAAGGAATACATAATATACATACATGTATACACACATACACACACATTATATATATATATCGCCATCAGTTCCTGACGTCAGCCATTTGGCGGCGAAGTATACATTAGAGCAGCGTTTCCCAAACTTTTTGGCCTTGGAACCCTTCGCATCTTAATATTTTTTGACGGAACCCCGATCTCAACTACGCCCTATGTAGACTTGAATCCCGATCTCAACTAAGCGTATCAACATAGCGCCTGAGAATCATACTAATATAGTCCTAACTAAACACACACTCATTTTGGCAGTTTATTTTTTTTAATTCTTCACTTATATGAAAAAATAAAGTGCACTGCTTTTAAAACCACGACTTTTGGAGCACAATTTTGGGATACATGTATGTATGTATAAGCACTTGTTATAGCGCCCCTTCAAGATTGCTACTCAGAGGCGCTCCCGACTACAGCGCGGACACTGAATCGGAGTTTCACGCCGAAGCGCATGAGCAATTGCGAGGGTCCCTACGCGGCGGCTTGAGGTGGATTCGAACCGGCAACCCTCCGGCTGCAAAGCACCGAACATACCCCTACTCCACAGCGCCCAAAGTTTGAATGTGTACAGCGCTTTTGTTTCTTCTCATTTTTTGTATTTGGCTTGATGCTAAAAAGCTGGATTCGTATATCAGGTATATCATTTCTGATCTCATAGGAAATCACCCCCACACCAGAAGGGAAAAGTCCAAATAGACACTACTGACTTCCCTGAAGTAAAACTTTTAAAATTCCTAGGAGTCTACGTAGACCAAAATCTTACCTGGAACAATCATATTGAGCAAATAGCACTAAAAATAGCCAAAAATATAGGAATACTAACACGTATATCTTACCTGCTACCTACAAAACATTATGTTCACCTTATACTATTCCATGATTAATCCATACATTACCTATTGTAACATGATATGGGCATCGAACTACAATTCTCGACTCCACAGAATATGTTTTGCAAAAAAGAGTCGTTAGATTAATAGCTGGCTCCCCTTATAATTCTCAGACAATGCAATTATTATTCATTCAGCTCGGGATTATAAAAATTGCACAAATCAAACAACTGCAGATTAATGAATACATGCATCGATATACTTACAACACACTGCCTAGCGCCCAAGCCAACTTCTATAGCCTAGCCTCGGACATTAACTCACATAATACAAGAATCTTAGCCTCATACAGAAGTGAATCTGTACGCTCGAACACTCGTAAATTCTCGATCAGATGTGTTGGCCCAGAGGAATGGAACAGAATACCCCAAGAATTTCGCAGTATATCAAATTTAAAGCTATCGAAACATCAGTTACGTCTATGGTTAACTCATCAGAACGATTAGTTGGTTTTAACCCCTCATTCTGTTTTTTTTTCTTAGTTAAGGTTAAATGCCTTTTACCAGTACGTTAATAATTGTACACGTACTAGATACTTATTATTTGAATGCACTGTACTAGATAACCTCTGTTAACCATCTAGCAACAGACTACGTATATAGGTGGCCCTAACCAGCGGGACCCTGGTCCCTTCTGGGTTCCCTTTTGTGACCAGCAGATCTTTATTCTTTGTACAGCGAAATGTTACTTTGTCAATGTTCATCATCATCATCAGGGATCCATGGGCCGAAGGCCTGTAGGTGTCCAACGCTTGCATCGGATCCATGGGCCGAGGCCCTTTTGGAGTCCAATGCTTGCATTGGATTTCATTCGTATTTGTTCTTTACGAACGGAGTATCTGCACCCATCCGTTCGACCTTCGCGCTTCTCCCTTAAAGAGAGTTCCAGGCTTAGGACTGGCTCTGATATCCACATGTGGTATCAAAGGCGGCGATGCCGCCCACGTTTGCCAGCTTTTTTCAGGGTTCCTGCTGAGCCTGTCCACCTCGCGTAGCGCCCTAAGGTGGTACTTCAGCCAAGACCTTCACCACTGATGGCATAGCCTCAGCAGGCACTCCCCTACTGACTGTTTCCACCCCCTCACCACGTTAAGGTGTTAGTCGGACTTTGTCAATGTTAGGAGTAATAAATTGTAATTGTAATTGTAATTACGACGATTTATATAGCGTTGTTGTAGCAAGCTACTTCTAGAACGCTTAACAAGACTGTCTACTGTCAGCGCAAATGTTAGTGCTCGTGATTAACTAATAAATGCAGTTTTAACTGTTTTTTGAAAAATTGATTGTTATGGTTATGGTTAAGGTATTCCACATTACTAGATTCAACACAAGAGGTCTAGAACCCCTGCTTACGTGACAGTTACTCAATTTTGGCAAATTTTTATTTCATTCATTCAAAAATTTATATAGCGCCCCTTCAAGGTAACTAGGGCCTACTCAAAAGCGCTCCCAACTCCAGCCCGCGTAAAAAGGTAAGTTTTCCAGCAAAATAAAATAATTAATTGCAAATACTGCTGTTCGATTATCTGACTCGGCGGTACTTTTTAAACTTTTGCGTTTAATCGTGTTCGGCCTAGTTTCGTCGAGATAACGATAACGAAGATGGCTACGTCCCTATTCAGGCATACAGCTCTGAGTCAGCCTACGTATGTCCGTGCAGTGATGTCTATAAATAGTTACTGGATTCCTAATGGACATTGAAAGTTCGGAATATCGCTCACTGGTGCAAACACAGAAGACGACTGACGGCAATTTTAAGCTTAAAAAACTTCTTGTGTACTTTAAGAACCTATTTTTTAATGTTTTATTCCAATAAAATTCTCAATAAAATTTCTTTTCGTTACAACTTTTCGCGGAACCCTTATGTTCACCCCACGGAACCCTTGGGTTCCGCAGCCTTGGGTTCTACGGAACCCACTTTGGGAAACACTGCAATATAGGATTGGAAACTCGTGCAAACAGTTGTGCATATACGTGCACCAACTCGTCACACGAAGTTGATTATGTGGTTACCAGTTCAGTGTAATATTTGTCCTTGGGCTGAACCATAATTAGTTATCAATTTTTCTGTAAAAAAAACTTATAGATAAAATACGATTTACTTTGAAACTGCAGAGCATTTGTTATACATGTAAACATGCCAGGGCATATTTTAACCGTTTAAGTGGTGGGACAAATGTCCCACCACTGCTCGGATTTGTCCCACCACTGATTTGAATGAATGTATCGCGCGTGAGTGCGGGAAAAAATTTTCACCCTTTTTTCAATTACAATTTTTACTCTCACCAGGTATTTGTCCCACCACTTCAAATTCACTAAAATATGCTATGAAACATGCCGTATCTCTGATTAAGTGTTGGACTTGTTAAAGCGCCCTTTTAACGGCATGTGCCGTATTACGGCGCTGTAGAAATTGTCGTAGTCATTCATTCATTCATGACGCGACAGTTTCTGATCGCCATACGTTTAGCAAAGAGTTCCCAGTAGGCCCTACTTTCATGGTTTTGGGATATTCGTTGGGAAATACCTTGTCGGGAAATTCCTTAATGTGAAAGCAAGGACCGTATTAACAGTTCCAATTCATTTGAGCGATTTTTAGTAAGACTGTTGTTACATTGACGGTTAGTCAGCGAACATATTTTAGTCTTTCATTTTAACAAATATTGTTGATGTTTGCCAATAATAGGCCACCGAAGATTTGCGCTTTGAGTCTTTGGAACATCATTTCACAAATCATATCCTGGTTCATGCACCTCATTCTCTTGCGTCTCTCGCCACTTCAGTTTTAAACACCATCCACCATTATAGCCGTCTGACTCTATGTCTGCCAGCCATAGATTCGAATATTTGGATTTTGACCCTCTGCCTATCGATTTTGTCTTGACTGAGCGCCTGTGAATAAGGGACTTGGCTTTTGTGGGATCTGTAGAAATTTTAAGTTTATGATCACAATAATACGATACGATTACTTCAGTTAATACTGTCAGCATTTATGAAATTGCCTGAGGAGCAGTTTTTCTCTTAGTTGTTCACTCCGTCACTGCGATGACGCGCAAGCTTTGGAGCTTCAAATTTAAAGCTTCCAAGGTATTTAATCTCAGATGAATTTAATGTAAGGTAGGCCGACTTAATCCAAGCTAAATTGACAATAATTATTAATTTAGTGTAGGACCTAAGCGGAATTTATGGGTAACATCTATAGATTTATTTAATCTCAACTGAAGTTTGAGAAAACTATTTAACCTCAGCTGAATTTCAAATAAGTCTAAGGAATTTTATATAAGCTACATATTATATATGCTTTAGAATAAGCTAAATGCAAACTGTATAACCTTGGCAAAATTTAAAGTTGCATATGACCTAATTTAGAACACCCTGCAGAGCTAGATTAATGTCACCTTAAATTTAAGGCAAGTTCCTGTACAAGTTTCGGGCAAACTGCTCAGCGTTCTTCCTGTTTTAGGCTATACTTAGACGACTTTGTGAAAAGTCTATACACTGAGGTAGTGACGGTGGCTACAGATTGATATTGGCTTAGGCTACATTCGTGACTATACAACGGCCGCGAATGGCTTCGGAATCAATGCATAGAATAGGATGTACAGGCTTCGTTTAACTGCTTTGCATTCATCCAAGGGTGGCCTAGCCGTTGTTGTAATGCATGGCTGCGTGTAGTCGTTCCGCTAGCCGCTAGATGTATGCGTCGCGGTATTCGGTCCGCCTTGCGTTTTATGAACGTTTCGACCTTTTAGACCCTGCTTATCAGCTGACTTTGTCTAACGACGACCCTATAAGAGAAGTTTGTTAGTGCACCCTTGTCCCGTGCCGTACAATACAATACAACACAATACAACTGGGGCGCGGTGGTGTAGGGGTATGTTCGGTGCCTTGCAGCTGGATGGTTGCGGGTTCGAATCCACCTCAAAGCTGCCGCGTAGGGACCCTGGGCAAGTTCTTCACTCGCAATTGCTCATGCGCTTCGGCGTGAAACTCCGATTCAGCGTCCGCGCAGTAGTCGGGAGCGCCTCTGAATGGGCAATCTGGTAGGGGCACTATAACAAGTGTTCAAATACAATACAATACAATACAATGCCTTACACTAGCACTTTTGCAGTTACCCGCACAATAAGTGCAATAAAAGATAAATGTGTGCGGAAAATGGTTCGCTCCTTTTAACTGCCTTGAATGTGATATTAGTTGCCTTGCACGCTCCCAAATCAATTATATGGAAAGTGGGCAATTATTGTTTTAATCTGATTCGATATGGTCAATATTATTGTGTAGGTTGCTCATAGTCTAAGCATAGGCCTACATAGACCTACATTATAAGCCTAGTATGCTTATTCATATACTTGCATGCACGCAAACATCCATGCACACATACATGTATAGGTCTACTCTACATGCATACATAATACAGAAATGCATACACACTTTCACACACTTGTTGTAGTTTGGGAAGCAACAAAAATCATTTTTAATGTCAATCATTCTGATAATTTGGTTACTTGGTAATTATAACTTTTCCGTTTTTACAGGTTGCAGTGAGACGTGGACACGATGGCGAGCAGTCTACTCAGAGTTCAGTTCGAACCGTTACCCGCTGGTAAAACCAGGGAAGAGGTCTTCCGTTTCTTCGACTCTGCAGATGGTAGAATCACAGACGTCGACTTATCGACCGACGGCGTCGCAATTATTACCTTTAAAACGACAGATGGTAGGTTTTCTTGTTTCGTCTTTGAAGACGTAAGGTAAGGCAGGGAAATGAAACCGCAAGGAAAGGTTAGGCATGCATAATGCGAGATAAGGTAATATAAGGTTATGGAAGTTAAGGCATTGTAAGCTGATTTGGTTATCAAAGTCAAGGTAATGTAGTTTGAACCAGGTTAGGCTAGGTTAGGCTAGGTAAGAGAATGTAGGAAAGTTAACAAGGTAAAGAATGCAAGACATGGTACAACTACACGGTGTCATAAAAAACCGTGTCCCTAAATCTTTAACTTTAACTTCGTCATATATCATTTTATGTGAAAGAAATGTTATGTAAAGATAGAGAAGTTAATACTGAGCATTCGGAAAGATAAGATCGCATCTCGGTAATCTTGTCCATTGACCTTTAGCACCCGTACAATGCATTTGCGGCATATCGTCCTGGCTAGGTACCAGCGATTCAACCTATTCAAAATTGTCGACCGTTCTGGTCGTTCGCGAACGGTCGCTACCTGGTTGAAAATGAAAAGACCCAGTTTTATCGATCTCTGAAATGGGAGCATTTACGACTAATCCACCATTAATCTGAAAATTCCTTTAAAAAACGTTTCGCAGTGTCAGTTTTTTCCTTAAACATTTTATTATGTGCTTTGCCTTCTTCGGTAAACGTGACGTCATTATAGTTTAGGCTGTTTCAGCTTTTTATAAGAAACAAAATATATAGCACTTGGCTAGACCATCAAGAGTCATTATTATCAAATTTCACTAAACTTGATGGTTGTTTACATGAGTCATGTTATATTATGTAGGGACACGGTTTTTTTATAATTCACCGTGTAGATAGGGTGAGGTTGGGTCATGTAAGGCAATATCTAATTTAAGCGGAAGTTAAGGAAAGGCAAATAATCTAATCTCAACGTAAGTTGATGCCTAATTTAATCAAACCAACGCTTAAGGAGAGGCATTTCATCTCAATTCGAGATCATGCGTTTAATCGGAGTGCTTCTGAATCGGCTACGCTGGGAGAAAAGCTGTAAAATGGTCAAATACAATACAGTACAACGATGATGAGTCCTCTACCCGAAGGCTGGTCCATTGGCTTTTATGCCATCAGAGGGATGAGATGAGTGAGGTGGTTTCCCCTTGCCTTCCTCACGGACAATTGTAAGTGCATGAGCAACTTGTCCAGGATCGCTACGCAGTGGCTTCAGGCAGATTCGAACCTGCGGCCTTGCGGTTACAAGGCACAGAACAGAACGCTACACCACCGCAATGACAATACTATAATAATAATAATAATAATAATAATAATAATAATAATAATAATAATAATAATAACAAAATAACAAAAATAATACACACAAAAAAAAAAATAAAAAAATAATAATAATAATAATAATAATAATAATAATAATAATAATAATAATAATAAATAATAATAATAATAATAATAATAATAATAATAATATCTTAAATTTAGGTGATCCTACAATGCCTTAAATTTCAACTTACATGTAGATTATTATATACATGTACGGCGCTATGTTCATAGCCAATCCCAGGTGCGTTTCTGCCACGTGCCTTGGTCTTGTAACTTTCTAATACGTATCATCAACAATGTTCAACAAAGCAACACAATTCGTAGCACAGGAGAAGTCCATAATTCTGAGAATTATACTGATCTAGCTGAAACTGTGGTACTTATGAATGAAGAAGTAGGCAACTATTAACAATAGTTTCAAATAATTATAGCTTCCAACATGTTTAATATGGAAAGAATGCAACAACTGAGAGGATCATTTTTAGCGAGTAGAGCTCTATTAACTGCAATGTAAAAGAAATTGATCACATAGCCTAATAGCATAGCTCTGATTTCATGCAGATGTGCAATATTATACGGAGACAACGACGAAAAATAGTCATCACTGCCATAACTATTTCAAAATTTCTCATACTCGGTTAATAATAATTATGATCGAAATACACATATATTAATTTCATACTAGGGGAAAGCAATGTTATCTAAAAATGTTAATTTAATTGCCATCAATGAAATAGCGCATAAAAGATTTTCCTCAGTAAATCTAAGAAATCGTTCTTTTCTCGGTTTCGAAAAATGAGGACATAGTATTGACTTGTAGGCCTATTGCTCTATAAGCACGTGTTAGCTACTTTAGATCATTAAAAGTGGCAATCTGTTACGTTCTATTTGACGTGAACTGGAATAAATTCCTAAATTCTTTTGTACTGCACAAGAAATTCTGGATAACACTGCTCTGGGTGATAGACGATAAATTCACGGAATAGTAAAGGCGTGTTAACGTATCCGTGAGTTCCAACGACGGAGTCACACATTGGATGCTTTGTACAGCTATCGCTTTTGCAGCCAAAAGTTGAGCAAGGCGCTTTTTTCAAATCTGGTCTGGCTTCCTGACATAAGAACGGCTCTCCAAGCAGCACACGAGCCAGGAACATGTACAGTGGCTGGTCTCCTTCAGTTCGTCGATTTCTTGGATCTGACAGTTCCATTTAAATAAGTTTATATCAAATACAGAGTTGATAATGAGAGACAAATAAGACACAGCAATATTTATTAAACTTCTACAGAAAAAGAAGATCAGTTCCTTAAGCTAGCCCTGAAGCAGCCATGGGTATGAAGTGCTAGCGACTTCAATTTCTTAGCCTCGGCATATGAGGGCGCGTGGCCAATCCTCTCCCTCACCGCCTCTCCGTCACCGTTTCTTCTTCCCACCGACAATGTACGGTCAGTGTACTCATTATAGCTGAGTTGGCTAGGGGGTGCCGGTGGAACAGAAATCTCGAACCAAAGTTTCTGACCTGGCGAGGATTTGAACCCCCCGACCTCTCGATTGACAGTCCAGTGTATACTAACCAGTGCACTATCGAGCATCCCCAAACTTTCTATAGATCACCTGCAAAACCACCTATTTAGCAAACGACTACTGAGATATTGGTCGAACGATGGCTAACACACTGAAGATTTGCGTAATGGTTAGCATTACAGCGGTTTTAAATGGGAATCTGTAGAAGTATCACAGTATAATAGATTTAGTGATTAGATAAATAAGCTGTTGTGATTTATTTATTGTTGTATGCAAATAAGAGCTTTTGGAAGCTAATGTAGACCTGTAGGTTTGACCGATGATGTGCAGATCTGGTTTGATTGACCAGGATAATCATACAGTCTGTCGCATAGGAAGTGAAGCAACACAGGGATGTAAGTCTTCTTGTTTTACGAGTGGGGTGATGGTATATAGCAGGTAAGCTTTATGTGGTTTAGACTGAAGGACCAGACACATGCACACGGAGACAGACTGGCCGTCGTCATATATCTAGGGTGTAATGTTAGATTATATATATATATATATATATATAAGATCAGTATCAGCAGTGTCACTGGGGTATTTTTTGAAGGAACCATCTGGCAACCTTGCGGGATATAGCAGGTAAGTCTTATATGTTTAGGCAGAACGCGGCTATATAATTCGTAGACTGAGCAAGGTAAGATACAAAATAATGTGTTAGTCACTTAGTTATTCTAGGATTAATCTACCGATTGTCATCCAGAATGACAGTAATCTTTAACTTGCAATCTGTTGTGCTGATTAAACTGTAGTGTAGCCATGTGAGTAGATTACGTTACGTGGTCAAGTTACAAATTTATCGTTTGGTGCGATATTGATTACGCGAATAGAGCATGTACTTGAAAGGTATTCGTATCCGAATGGCATCTAAATGATGTGCAAACCATCAACCTACAGGAGCGTTTGTCTTAGGTGAAATAAATTAGAGTAATTAGCTAGTTAAACGATTAATGAAGCGATTATAACTTAAATTATTACATAAGCGAGTACTCATTAATATGCTTACAAATTATCATCACTAGGTAAAGCATTATCAATATTATTACTGGTTAGAAAAATCATTACTGATTAAATCACTAGCAATAAAATTATTTGTTATCTTATTATAGAAACTATTTTTAGTTAAATATGAGCAATTCATTCATTCATTCATGCCAAAAATATATATAGCGCCACTTCAAGATTCCTACCCAGAAGCGCTATATTATATAGTGGTTGAAATTTTAAATAAACGATAACTAACTGTCTGCTAACTGTTATAATTGAGCTATTAGTTCACGTCAGTTATTAGATCACGAAATAAAGAACACGAGCATGAGCTACTGTGGTCTACACATCTGCAAAAGTCTGCCAGTAGCTATTCTTACAAGTTAACATTTATCATTAAGCTGAGCATTATTTGTTTAAATATTATTAACTTACAGTTCTAAACAAAATTTTCTCACCATTCAGCTTTATGAGCACATCGCTTTTGTAATAAAAGACTCCACTTCTAAATGCCGAGGTAAATACTCACCTATTCCAAGCTACGGCTCTTAAGTATGGGTGCGACTTGCCTGCATACTGATTTGCTTTTGTGGAGCTCTCAGCAAAGTAAGCGCCTCTTCCGAAGAGAACCTTGTCCCCTGAAAACCGACTGTCAATGCCGTTCTTGACGATTTCGTCAACGTGGCTCGTACCGTGAAGCAGGTACACTTCATTCACTTCACTGATCAGCTGATCATTAAGGTCGTTCACGGACCCTGAAATGTATACACTGCTTATTCATCTCCCTCCCACCAAAGAGCTTTGCGAGAGAGACCTATAGACACCATAGATGCGCTATATAAATGTAGGCGATCTGCAGAGCTTCGAGACGATCGAGCTTCGAATTGCAGATTTGAAAAACTGACTCATGTTTCCTTTCAAGTCCAACCAATTTGTTCTATCATAGTGGGGAAGACTAGATAAGCCCCATGGGCTTCTTCTCCCCACGAATCGATTTTACTACTTAACTTGTTAGACTATGACGTCTTCATTTCTGTTACCTACTAAGGGCATTTACGAAATAAAACCTGTTAATGACTGTATTCATACGTGTAAATTGTATTCACTGTTCATGGAATCGACCAGACGATTCTAATAAAATTTGAATTTGAATTTTGAATTTGTAGCGAAGCATTTATCTTAAGTAGAGACAGGAAATCTTTTGAGTTCTTGAAAAATATTTTAATCAAAAGCGTTCAATCTCCAAGGTACATCTATCTCCAAGAAAACTCTCCAAGAAACTTCTATTCACACGAATTTATAAAATGCATTTTCATGAAGGTTCTTGTGTGGCCAGTTGCAATGTATGTCTGTGAGAGCTGGACCATTAAAAAACTCAGGAGGCAAGAATCAACGCATTCGAAACTAAGGAAGCGGATCCAATTTTATATAAAAGTAAAAGAGACGGTTAAGACAGCGGAAAACGAGTGGATTTCACATGTTTATTGGGTTCGGATGCAAGTAACAACACAAATTTCTTCTAACTGGGCAACTGCCAACTGGTTACGAGTCGTTTCTTCCAGGAGTGAGTACAGCGCAGGCGTTGACAATTAGGCCCTACATTCCGGGATCAACAGCTATCTGAAAACGTGCATAATGTGCAGAATTCCACAAAGATTCGATTTAAAAGGTCAAGAGCTATTCAGTTGATTTTATTTTGTGCCAGATTAGCAACGTTTGGGCAGGAGAGGACAATTAAAGGTGATACATTTTCGTTTTCTAAGGATGCCTACCAGGTCTTCCATGTGTTGCATTTATGTTGCGTCTTTGCTGCAGTCGAAATATCCTTTTCCACTCGGAGATATAACCGTGCCTCTGATGATTAACGGTGTTAGAGGAGGGTATTTTATGAACGATGTTCTGCAGAAATCTTACTACATTCTGAAAACTGCTGCCGAGACATGCGTCCTATAACTGCACTATTATATATTTCGGCATAACTGCAGTAGCATTGTCTCTATATTTGGTTTTTAGAGCCTTCCGGCAACTTCATAAGGCTTGTCTAGGTAATTTTCAGACCAGACGTAATTCGAATATGACCTCAACCAACCGTAATAACTCCTCCGTCTCTTTCCCTCTTTGGTCTCCCGGCAACCAGGTTTTGTTAAAGTGCTCTCTCATCTGACTCGATGCAGCACTTGTGAATAAGCTGACATTGACTTACGCATAACTTTCAATACGCCTAACGCTTTTATAAATTTTCAGTTTACAATAATATTGCGACCACGATTAGTCCAATACGTCGCATGACTATAGGAGTAGAAGCGCAAAAGTACCAGGTGTAAACTTTGTCCTACCTTGGAGCCGCTTGATCATGATTTCCGGCTCTCCTGATAGATCAACGATGGACTTGAAAGTCATTTTAGCCGCTCTCACAGCCAAAGATTTCAACTTGAACTGGTAATTCGTGTAATGCTGTGGATTTTCGTTGACCCAAATATTCATCACTTCAATACTGTTATGCTTGAGATTTTTGGCGTCTTGTCCTAGTCTTGCTAAGCTCGGTATCCACGTTTCCCGTACGATCGCCGCGACAGTGTTATATAGCCAAGAACCTCTGGTTAGTGGTTGTCGTGTCTCCACGGTCTTAGACAGGTCCGTGATTCCATAGTTTGTCCAGTAATATGGAAACCCTAAGTACTGCGTTGCGGACAACGCCATCAGATAAGCCTCACGACCCCTCGTCTTCTTGATGTACGGCAGGTTCCTTTGTTGCAGTATGTCTTCCGTTATCAGTTTTAGAATACGTTGTTTAACCTCGCTGATGTCTTGTTTTCGTTTCCCAGTGAGAGTGACAGTTGACTGTTTTGCATCTACAACGGTAACATACAACCCATGTTCAAATTTAGGTCATTTTGCTGGTAGCTTGCTGTTTCCTGGTTTGGAAAAGTTCATCAAAGGACTTCTCAGCAATATCAGTAAATCTAGTTATTAGCTAGATTTATCTTGTAAATTTTGAGTTAAGTCTCAATCGTTTTAAGGCTAAGTATAGCCTCTGGCACCCCGTCCTTAGCGCGCAGGACAAAAGCGCGCCGTCAAAGGCGCGCACCGTCAAAGGCGCGCACCGTCAGTTGCGCACAAGACAAATGCGCGCCGACAATAGCGCGCGTACATCTGAGGCATACAGAACTAAAATAACTCTTTGTGTAATTAATAAGACAACAGCGCGCAAAACGTTAAATAATTGGTAATCTATCGTTTTAGCGTTCTAAATTATTCCCCTGGCATTATTAGTTTTCATCAATCCAACTTCGATTTAATCAAGAACATTTTTCATCAATCCAACTTCTATTTAGCAAGAATTCTTTTCATCAATCCAACTTCTATTCCATCAAGTATAATTTTCGACGCTAAAACTCGGTTTTACCCATACAATGGGCGAAAATTTTAGAATGCTAAAACTATCAATTATCAAGATGTGTGTGCTCACTCGAAGATGTCAACTTAATATAATTTATGCAATAATTATGTAATTGACCCACGGTATATTAAGTTGCAGTCTTCGAGTGAGCACACACATTTTTAGTGTTTGTAAATTAATAATAAGCGGGGTGGGAAAAGCTTGAAGTTTATCATTGAAAGGGATAGTACAGTCCTGTAGTCTATACTTTTGACGGCGCGCTTTTGTCTTCGCGCTACACCATAGCCTCTCATATTCACAATAACAACGCTATTTTGGCAAACAATACTTTATGAAAAAATGCCCGTTAGCTACGAGCAATAAAATCAATTGCCAAACAGATCCATTTTCACAACTTCACCCTCACGATATCGCCTTTTATAGCGATATACTTTTCTCCTATTAATCGCTAGATAGAAGCAGCGTTGACCATCTTATGAAAAAATCCTGATGAATAAATTGCGCACCTACGGCTGTTGTTACACGATGCTTGCATGAAATGTAAACCAAAATCAGTTTTTAACAAAAATCTTAACTCACCGACTGTAACTCGGAGTTCACTCGTGTGCAAAGATTGAATTCTCCGGATTATTTCGTCAGCAAGAGCCGCTATTGCAGGGTGAACAATTGGCATTTCGATCAGAACATCCGTGGTCACTTGAGGAACAGGTGGCTGCGGACGCCATCTGCATTTGAGCTCCTCTTTTACTTTCGTAAACGTGCTTGCATCCAGGGTGAAAATGTGGAGAACAGATTTTGGTCTTTCTGGAGTATTGGCATCAGCGTTAACTGTTGAGGCTAATTGGTTCACATCTGAAAGTAACTAAGGTTATAAGAGTCACACACCGTCAACTGAAAAGTGGATAAAAGATCACTGAATTATATCGGTGTGGCACATTGTCTGAGTCTCAGTCTGAGTTAATTTCTACATAGTCTGTCTCTGAACTGTTCAGCTCCTACGAAACTGTGATGACCGAGACCATAGACGCCTTCTTACCATCGCCCTCTCTCTCCGTGGTTCAATGCGGAGTGCAGAGCGCTCCGTCGACAAGCCCGGCGCTTGGAGAGGATCTATAGAAGAACGCGCTATCCACAAAATCGAACCGCTTGGATTCATTTCGTCCGGAGGATGCACTCCACTGACCGGGAGAGGGAGCGTGAGTACTGGGAGACTATCATCACTCGCCAGTCTACGGAACCAAAGAAGCTATGGTCTACTTTTAACAACCTCCTCGATCGTCGATCAGCCAGCCATCAGTCTCAATCTCTGCCGCCGTTTACTGCGGACGCATTCCTCGAGCGGCATACAGCCAAGGTTTCAGCCATACGTGACGCTACCTCAGCTGCTGCTCTGCCAGAATTCTCTGTCACCGATCACCGTCTTACTGTACTGAATGAGGTCACTGGACTAGAGTTACGTAAGCTCATTCTAGCCTCTGCACCAAAAACCTGTGAACTGGACCCTGTTCCTACATTTGTCGTGCAAGAACTCATAGGTGACTTTCTGCCGTTCTTCACTACGTTGTGCAACCGGTCGATTCACTTCTACTTCCAGTCTTGAAGCGAGATGGTCTGGACTCAACTGATCCAGCCAACTACCGACCAATTGCCAATGTTACGTTCTTGTCTAAAATTTTAGAACGCATTGTAGCCAACCAATAAATTGCATATTTAGACATGCATGAGTTGCTTCCCTTTCAGCTAACGGATTTCCGGAGGAATCATTCCACAGAGACTCTTTTGGTTCGTCTTCTGTCCGACCATGGTCAGGTCACACTCTTAGCTCTATTTGACGTTAGTGCAGCATTTGATTCAGTTGATCATTCTATCTTGCTCCAACGTCTCTCTATTTCCTTTGGGTTGGCAAGCGCCCCCTTAGAATGGCTTCGCTCCTTTCTGTCTGAGCGCCCTAACAGTGTGGTTGTGGGGGCTTCTAGGTCCCGTTGGTCCCAGCCCCTTTTGGTGTGCCACAGGGCTCAGTGTTGGGCCCTTTACTGTACATTCTCTACACAGCTGGTATTAGTTCCTTGCTGTCTACTTGTGGCCTCCTGCACCAACTCTATGCTGATGATGTGCAGGCCTATGCTCACTGCCATGCTGCTGATGCGATTTCTTCTGTATCGTTAATGTCTCATGCCATTGAAGCTCTATCAACATGGATGGCCTCAAATCGTTTACTTTTGAACCCCTCTAAAACCCAATTCATCTGGCTCGGTACCCGCAGACAATTGGCATCCATTGACCTGCACCTACTAGCGGAGACTTTCCCTCATATCTCTTTCTCTCACAGTTCGAGACCTCGGAGTCACTTTGGATCAAGAGCTCAATTTCTCACAGCATATTAATTCGATCACTCGTAGTTGCTACTATCAGCTTCGTCAACTCCGAGTTGTCTCACGATCCCTCACTCATAATGCTACTGCTACTCTTGTGCATGCCTTTGTCACTAGTAGACTTGATCAATGCAGTTCGGTACTTGTAGGTCTACCATTGGCGCTAATTGGGCGCCTTGATCGAGTTCTGCGTTCCGCTGCTCGCCTCATTGGCCACCTGCCTAAATTTGCTCCTGTCTCTGTCTATATGCGTGATGTTCTTCACTGGCTCCCTGTTTCTCATCTCCTATCGAGTTGCTGCACTTGTATGGAGGTGCCTTCTTGGCTGTGCTCCATCCTACTTGTCAGATCTTAGTCGACCTGTCTCTGACCTCGTCGCTCGTAGATCTCTGCGTTCTGCAGAAAGGGGAGAGCTTTTGGTCCGCGAGCTCACACTTCCATTAGACAGCGTCGAGCCTTTTCGATTGTGGGTCCCTCCATCTGGAATGGCCTCCCACTAGACTTGCGATTGATGCCTCGGCTAGATTCGCCTGCCTTTTTATAAGTATCTCAAATCACACTTTTTTTAGCCGTGGCTGGGCTGGGAGCGCCTCTGAGTAGGTTTCTTGAAGAGGCGCTACATAAATTCTCGGAATGAATGAATGAATTTTTCAATATAGAAGAGCACCGAGTGTTTAATCCAACGATTGCAGGTTCGAGCCTCCTGAGTGAAAATGTAACTGCTAACTCCATGCAAAAACAGTAACAGTAACTTCCTTAGATTCCTATAGGTCTATGATAACATCGATTAAAGTTGACAATTGGCCATGCACATTTGATCTCCGTCTTATATTCCGAATTGCTAACCGTATGTGCGTAATAAGTGCAATAAATAAAATACATATAGAAAATAAATAGATAAAATAAATTAAATAAATAAATAACTAAATAATGCTATTACCTTTACCTGGCTTATCAGAGGCTGTTAAGTATTTTCGAAACTCCTCATACAATTTGTCAGTAAAGGCGACTATGTATATCTGATAACACAGAAACATTAAAAAATCATCTGAGATCGCATTTCTAATTGTACATGCAAGTTAACAGAACATTCGCAAGTGTTCGTTTGATGAAACAGTTATTGTTTAATAATTTAAGCTGTGAACTTTAATCGATGTTATCATAGACCTATAGGAATCTAAGGAAGTTTTTAAAAAGGACTCTCAGATTCGAATATGCCTATGTTACTGATTAAAATAGAAGCAGAAAATTATGGATCGATGTCGATTACAGGAAACCTGCACTGCAATAATTATGATCAACACAATAGCATCAAAACATTAGGTACTCTGAAAGAGCAGCGCACAAGACCAACTGATCTAAACGAGATGCAGGTTAAGCAGAAAATATTATTGCTAGAACGAGCTGTATCGTTTACTATTAAAAGAGGCAGCTCGATTGAATAATACCTGAAGCTTTGATCCTGAGGCTGCTTCGACAAAACAGTTTACAACATCGCGACTTTTGTACTGAAGTTTCCCGCAGCCGACTGTTGGAAATGCAATGCTCCTCATATTCTCTTCCTCTGCCTTCCTCAGGCATGTTGATATCATACGAGTAAACAGCTGGATGAAAAAATACAGAAAAATTTAGAAATTATTGCAATACTACAAATTTCTATTTGGTTCGAATATCTGATTTTAAGATTCACAACTCAACCTACACCAACAATATCGACGAATGAAATAACAGTGTAATGCAGTAAAACTAAAGATCTTAGAGTCTAAGACTTTAGTCTAAGACTCTAAGATCTTTGGTTAGACTGCTCAAACTATAAATGACTCCAATTATGGAAATTCATTCTTGACGATATTAATGTGGCTTTATGTTGCAATCGGACAAACAGGCCTAATGTCCGACTGCAGGCAAAACTAAAATAATACGCTGGGACATGACACAGTTAATTCCTACAATTATAAAAGTCATGTTTGGAAAAAGTATACACAATATTTTGTGTAGTCGCAATGCTTACCGATTTAATTATCTACTAATAAACAACGTTCGTTGAAACGTATGCATGTATGTATTATTGTGTAGCCTATGTTTCTAGGTGTCTATTATATTTACATATGTATGACCGTGTGTATACGTATGCAAGTACGCATGCATAAAAGCCTATGTATGTGTATTAGGGTGTGTTTAAAAATTGAAGTTTCAAAATTAATATCGGCCTTGTTGTTTTTGTGTTCCGCCTTGAGGAAGATTGTCATTTGCCAAATTAGACAAAAATCGGAACAGATTTAGAACTGGCGCAAAGCCCCGGAAGATTTATCACTTAGAAAACAATGTAATACATTGTCATTTTCAAAGATCCAAACGACTTTTAACACTTAAACATAAAATATAAGGCAAACGCAAAAGAAGAACCGTCAGTTATTTGTCATTTCTTTATTCCCTTTAGTGCTTTTGGGAACTTGTTTCGATGGTACTCCACCATTTACAGAACAAACTGTTTTTCTTCCTCATTTCGGACCAGGGCTTCATTGAAGGACTGCATGAGAGCCACTCCTTTCTCCGCCAAATCGTTCGTCACTTTTAGGGCGGATATGATATTTTTGCCTCACTGTATGATTGTTCTGACTCCCATTGTTGCGGGTCTCGATCAAGAAAAGAGTCATCCAATCCGAGGATCTGGAATATTTTGGTGGTAGAAGTGGTGAAGAAATCGTTAAGTGCTTTTGTAGGTGGATTAAGTATTGGAGGAAGTCTCTTGGAGGTTCATCGGATCCCTGATTGTTTCGCATGCTGTAGACCATGCGCTGTTTTTCGTCGAAGGTGACTGAATCATCAAAAGGCTGAGACCTACCAGGGTCTCCGACAGATACAAAAGGTGTTGAAAAAAGCTGTTAGGGCTACCTGTGAGACTTCCTTGTCAGGGTACGTATGGATTGTCTTCAGGAATTGAAGATCGTTCCTTGGGGCTTCAGCAGCTGGTGACTTACAGGTGAACCAGTACTTCACGTAAGTTGTTGTCACAAAAAGGGACACTCGAAGTAAATGATTCCACACCTTTTGAGAGTAGGATTGTCGAGATGCCCTCTCTGAGCTCTGGCGTTGTTGAATGGGAAACTGATCCCTGAAAAGCCACATCTTGATCGCATAGATCTCACGTGCCATCCAACGCGCGCGGTGAAATGCCTCTGGGTACCTGAACTTTATTCCTTTCGGTGGAATTCCGCCTAGAAAAAATGACTGTTAGTTCTAGTAGCTCTTTGTAGTCGTCTCTGTGGTTTTCGGTACTCAGTTGCTGCAATGCGAAGGTGATCACATCGTCTCGAATTTCTGTGACACGCTGTGCTGCATCTTTATCATCCATTGCTATGCGATACTTGGCCTGATCGATTTGCGGCCAGAAGTCACGGAAATGACTGAATAGTTCCAATTTTGGAGACCTTGCAGAATCATGCAGTGAAAACACCTTTTCTAGAACAATTTCAGAAACAGTCATGATGTCTACAGGCAAGGTTCAAGAGGTCCGTTCCTAATTCCGCTTCCGGCTTGATGCACACGCCGCCCTTGCAACCCGTGTTACTCGCCGTTGTGTCGAAACACATGGTCACGATTCTGTCTTCCAATCCCCAACTTCTTATCTCAGCCAAACATGCATCTGACATGACTGCAGCTGTCCCGGATTTGAGTTTGGGGATGGCCAATAGCTTGGTCACATCCTTGCCAGATACCATTATTGTTAATATATTATAATCGACTGGTTGATGCTAGATGCTTGAGGTGAGAGTCGTCTCGTTTGCAAAGAGCTTATAAATAGATGGCTAGTGTTATACCTTATTTACGTTTAATTAACTGTCAAACGAGAGATCAGCCACACAGTCTTTTATTTTGTTACGTGCAATTATTTAGCAAGCAGTTCATTGACAACAGAATTTCAGAGTTCGACATAAACGAGACAAGAATCTATCTCGGATTTTAGTAAATCACTTTCAACAAAATCCTTTCGCGTTCTTTTAACAATGCTTGAGACTACCTTCATATGCTTTGCCCGCCAAGAAAGCAGACCAGAGCAGAATGCTCTTAACCTTTCCGTAGCTCATCACAATATCAGCGTGACGTTTCCAGCGCGAGCCCCATGTGATGTAATGCGTACCAGCCAACGTTATGCCACCTTCAAGCATGTGATGCGTGGCCCCATGGCGCATCCAGTGCAACCGCTAACGCATGATCAATGCCTGCGCAAGAAGTAAACAACCCGATGACGTCTCAGTGTGACGTCATCGAAATGTTCCAATCGAGCACGCTTTAGAAACTTTTTCTCTAGCGACTTTAATTTTAATCAGACAGATACATGTAAGTCGAACTTCAACGCATTTCTTCAGCTCTGCGTTTTATTAGTAGGCTAATCGTATCAGAACCTTAATGCTTTTCTCGTTTCGGTATATTCTGATGGCTGGGTGGAAGATCTTCTTTGCCTGAATTGTTCCAGCTGGACCCGTAACTGTCACATCACTGCCAAACCAAATCGGCGCACCAGCCTCTTTAAACTCCTAGTTTCAAAAAGCAATCAACATTTAGGTGAAACCATGAAACTCTATCACAGTCTAACCTTATCTAGTTGCTACAACGTGATACGGAAATTCAACAAGAAAATAATGTGTTTCCGTATCTGGACAGTTCTAAAGCATTTCCACTGATCCTACTGCCTTCTTCTCTTGCCTGACGCCCTTAATTGGCATACGTTTATAGGGTAAGAAAGCAATTAGTATATTGTGCTAAGCGACAATGGTTAAGGAAGCACGGTTCGTTAAGCAAAAATATTCTTCCACAATAAAAACATTCGATAAATCGTAAATTAGCCTATCGTCATTTATTAATTTATTTATTCCAATTAAATTCGATCGAGATCAGTAAGTCTGAGAAGCGAGACAAGTATGAGACCTGTTGTAGGGTTTCACTTCCTGCTTTCATGAACATCAGTGAAACAACACCAGCCTTTCTCAAGTCGCTCGTTTCAGCTGCTATCGGATTCACCAGAACATCAGCATCCTGTGAAAAATCATCAGATTACTTCAATTCTACTAATTTGTTGCATTCTAAGGTGGGAGAAAGACAATTTACAAAAACATTGGCTTTCATTTTTGAAATCTCTGACAGACGGCTAAGTGAAATATTATAAATTTAATTGATATTAGTTCTACATAAAATTTAGTGTAGTTGTTTTCAATAGGGCCTATATATGCAGAGGCTGTACGATTCGACCAAGCTGAGAGATATCTTATTTGGTGTTACAAATATTCGACCATCTACTTCTAAAATCACCCAATCGACAGCGATCAACATTGATAGCAATCAGTTCAAGAAAACAGTTGGTAAGTTCTAATGAATGCGTTCATCGTAAAGAAAACTTAAACATAATTATGTCATCAACATGTAGAGCTTAGGTGAATAAAACGACTAAGACAGCGCTAGTAAAAATCAACAGGATGTTGAACTGGGTATGAAAAAATCCTTTCTTTATAGGAATACAGTGACAAAAAACCTTCAAAACGGAGATTGAACAAAAGACGAAAACCCTCACTCACTGGAATAGGTTATAAGAAGGCGCTAAGTGTAGGCCAAGCTGCTTGATCTTTATTTCCAAAAATGCTGTTTAGGTGAAGTTTCAGAGGCCACTTAAATTATACTTATTTATATTGATGGTGTTTCATACTTTAACGACGAGAGTGTAATAAAGGTGTCTGGGAAACCAATGTAGCGCGTCGTAAAAGTGTCAACGTAGGCCTAAATGAGTAGACTTTAGTGATTTCTCAAGTTTAGCGCCATGTGGTTATTTTCCAAAAATAGAGCTTTGGGTCCTTTCCACTAGCACTTGTTAGAATGACAGCTGAACACGAGTAAACCATACAATACTAGCTTATACAAGATTTATATGAAACCAATTTAAGGTAGACAACTTACAAAACAGTTCACGTGAATTCTCTTGAGGCAACTGGCACATACTTTGCTAGGGTTTTATTCGTAAAATACGACGATCCTCACTTATAAGAAAAATTTAGAGTGTTTACTTCCATCACTACGTGTCCTGGCTACCTTTGATGTATGTGCGAACTTTTCATAGGATTTAGCCTACAGTATCGAACTTATTGGCACATGTTACTACAATGTCATTGTAGTCTGGCCACCTAACATCACCAATTTTGCCATCACATGCTTAATAAGAGGCACCTCTGCCTCCTTTTGCACATATTTCTTAGGTGCTTTTTCTAGTTTCATCATAACCGAATGTACACGATGCCCTAATCCCCATATTTTTCAGGTTAGACAGAAGTTTGTAATAGTAAAATTGGTCGAGGTACGGTGTTCACCAAAGAAACTAATAACATCTATTCAGATTCACAGGTGACCTGCAAGAGTAATATGAACTGTTATTTACAAAATGAACAACGAGCTTCTTGAAGAATAGTTGCTGATTGTGAGAATAATAGGTAGATGAATAATAAGCGACAAAGAAAAACAGCGAGTGAAAACAAAGAGCAACGTCTTAAGAAATAAAAATTCAATAAATAAAATAAATTGATTGATTGAATCCATTGTGATTAAAACATAAAAATAATATCAATAATTAAAAATGAAAAAAAAGTTATTTCAGAACAAATGAATAAAAAGGCATTAGTAATAACGGTCAGTTACTAGTATATTAGAAATAATTTTACTATCATTTTAGTTGTTTCTTCCAATTCCGTTGACTTCATTGGGAGAATCGACGTCGAAAGAAATGAAAATGTGTGTGGAGTGACTAAACTGCGAAATGAAATCTACGTCCTCTGTCGATCACAATATGATGTGGTCTTAAGTGTAGCTTGTGTCTTCGAGGATAAAAGTACATTTCGTTTTCAGAAGAAATTCATAATAAAACAAATTAAATCCCCCCAAGACATTGAATCGAGTGAGAAGAAAAATTGTCTCTATGTTTCTGACAACGAAGAGAAATGCGTCTGGAAGATAACAAGAGAAACAGATGATCAATGCAGAATCATCAACTGGCTGACCACTGATTATAGACCACGTACTCTGTCAATGTCCAGTGATGGTCAGTTGTTGGTTGTCAGTTGGACATCGTCCACTCCGATGATCTACGGATCAGACGCAGAACTTATTCGATCCATTAAGTTACCAAAAGACATCGTGAAACCAATTCATGCAGTGGAAACATCCATCGGAAATTTCATCATCCTTCACGAGTGGATGGAAGAGGAGAAGAATGGAAAGTTTGGGTCAAGTGAGAGATGGGGGAAATGGGTTTGGGGCATCACTGAAGTGACCAGAGATGGACAGGTGATCGTCCGTAGTCTTAGCCCTTCAAACGAAACACAGAAACTGAATGTTCCTGAATATATATCACTCGATTCGGACGATCAAGTGGTTGTGGCGGACACAGGGAATAGTAGAGCGATACTCCTGGATTCCGATCTTATGTGGAATCGAATTCTTTGTCCAACAAAAGAAGAAGGAGAGTTGAGTATCCGGCACCCAGGTAGATTGTGTTACGACGATAGAAAGAAGCAACTGATAGTAGGAGACGTTGGTGCTAATGTCAACATTAGATTGTCTTACGAAGACAGAAAAAAGACACTGTTAGTAGGAGACGTTGGTGCTAATGTTTACACTATAAGGCCAAAATAAACAGAATTTTCATCCACAGATTCCGACAAACAAAAATCCCGTTTAATCTGTCCGATAATTACTATCAGATTTAGGGCTTGTGCGATCAATCTACGAATATCCAGTTACATCGTGATGGACCAGCCCTACTTCACTTCCTGCGGATCTCGAATCCCAATGTATGACATAAAAACGAGGCCTTGGCCTTCTGTTCTTTTTCGGGAGCCACAGTAAATTGCTAGTCAGAAAATGGGTTCGGTAGTTCCTCATTGGCCGGAATGACTGATGAGATGTCGAGTATGAAGAGTCTCTGCACATGCAGGTAGCGCCTAGCAGTGACGTCTTTTGTTTTCTGTATAGAAGGGACCATTCTTGTTAGCCTAAATGGAAGTTGGATTGATTAAATTAAGTCTTTACTTCAATTACATAGACGCTGGATCGATTACATTGTTTTGCTTAAATAGAGTGACGAAATTGTTTTAGCCTAAATAGAAGTTTAATTGATGAAAGTAAACAGAATTTGTATTGATGACAAAAATTCTTGCTTAAACTGAGGAAAATCTTTTATGCGCTATTTCATTGATGGCAATTAAATTAACATTTTTAGATAACATTGCTTTCCCCTAGTATGAAATTAATATATGTGTATTTCGATCATAATTATTATTAACCGAGTATGAGAAATTTTGAAATAGTTATGGCAGTGATGACTATTTTTCGTCGTTGTCTCCGTATAATATTGCACATCTGCATGAAATCAGAGCTATGCTATTAGGCTATGTGATCAATTTCTTTTACATTGCAGTTAATAGAGCTCTACTCGCTAAAAATGATCCTCTCAGTTGTTGCATTCTTTCCATATTAAACATGTTGGAAGCTATAATTATTTGAAACTATTGTTAATAGTTGCCTACTTCTTCATTCATAAGTACCACAGTTTCAGCTAGATCAGTATAATTCTCAGAATTATGGACTTCTCCTGTGCTACGAATTGTGTTGCTTTGTTGAACATTGTTGATGATACGTATTAGAAAGTTACAAGACCAAGGCACGTGGCAGAAACGCACCTGGGATTGGCTATGAACATAGCGCCGTACATGTATATAATAATCTACATGTAAGCCGACGTCGTTTAACCGTGAGGGACGTAGTGTCTGCCACGTGTGGACAAGTTACGAATACTAATCGATGCGAACGTGTACCTTTGTAGTTGTTTAATACTGTCTTAATTTCTGTACATGGATGCTTAAGAAAGCATCTCTAGTTAAGCTTTAATATTCAGGACATAGCACACGTCATCCTGATAACGGACACAGTTTTAGGTTGATTTTTTAAGTGGACATAGACCTGTATAGTTTTATAGACATGAACTGCAAAATGCAAAAATGTTTTTGTAATTCACTGAATTTGCGCTGGCGTCTTCACTTCTTCCCTCTTTCTTCCTTCCTTCCTTCCTTCTTCTTTCTTTCTTCCTTCCTTTTTTCCTTCCTTCCTTTCTTCCTTCCTTCCTTTCTTTCTGCCTTCCTTCCTGTCTCCCTTCCATTCTTCCTTCCTTCCTTTCCTCTGTCACACTCTGTCTCTGGTCTTCCGACAGCTGGATCTTATATATGTGCTTCCTAAAGTATCTCTGGATAACTTTTATTACTTGATGCATCGCTCATTCATAAGCTTATATCAGGCGTTTAGCTTTCTTAAGTACCGCGTCAGAATTTTAGAGTACGATTCACGATTTCATAGAAAGACAATATTTGTCAGTGAATAAAGTTGATTCGCTAGAGAAGGACTGTGTATTTAATGGAACTGCGTATCTTGGTTACAGTTTCGTTAATTTTGTAAACAACAAGGAAAAGTATTGTTGCGTTCTCCCATTTTCATTCTGATCTGGTCAACCGGGTTCCAATTCCTCACAGGTCAAATGCAAGATGGGACCGTCTTGGCCAGGATGCCGATGATTACTGCATCTC
The DNA here is from genome assembly GCA_020284085.1 of Aporrectodea caliginosa. Taxonomy (NCBI): domain Eukaryota; kingdom Metazoa; phylum Annelida; class Clitellata; order Crassiclitellata; family Lumbricidae; genus Aporrectodea; species Aporrectodea caliginosa. Next base: position 97,587 of record JACEVL010000049.1, on the reverse strand, counting down.
AGAGTTATCGTAATCATAATCTCGAGATTACTACAGCGCCAAAAAAGCCAAGTCGCGGGAATCAGCTTATTTGCAGGCACTTAATCAAAAACAAAATCGATAGGGAGAGGGGTCAAATCGATTCCAGGTCAAGGTCCAAAAGGTCAGGCAGACAGACAATTCAGACGGATACGGTGGATGGTGCTTAGATTTGAAGCGGCGAGGGAGGTAAGGGGACGAGGGTGACCTGGTTGCCTGATAATAACTAATAATCCTGTTTCTTCGATCATAGACGCACGCTGACACAGACCTTGGTCATCTCTAGAATTGATTATTGCAACTTAGTCCTCTATGGCCTGATTGGCCTCCCTGCATCCACCTTTCGACCTCTTACCACAGTTCTCCATTATGCTGCAAAGCTTATTAAAAATTTAACTGCTCGTGTTCACGTCAACCCCACCCTTTGTGAACTACAATCGCTTCCCATACAAGCCCGCATAAATTTACCGAATCCACACAAATTCAACAACTTCTTGTGTGTCCTCACTTGTCATACCTAGTTCAATGTTCATCTCTATAATCCAGACGAGGGCTACGATCTTCATCTCATGCTGACTTTATTGTCACTTACACGCCTCTGTAGATGTAGAGACTCCTTAGAAGCGAGCAGTGAGTTTCATCATGCAGAGACGCGGCTTTAAAACTTCAAGACGAAGGGACTTTTGCTTGAAGCAGGGACAAATTGCAGTATAATTATTAGCCAGACATCTTTCAGCCGTTATTTCTTAAAACCACAAACCATGTCGTAAGCCTATTGCATTTATGGAAGCTGTCATTTGATTAGGCCTATATTAGCCCCCGAGATTTTGCAGTTTGCAGTTGGGGGCCGTCCATAAATGACGTAACACTATTTTGGCACAAAAAATTGACCCCATTCCGCTCTCGTCACAGTTCAAGCAATACACCCAACACAGATTCGCTACATCCAGTGAATTACATCATTACGTCAAGGTGTTTTGGGCTTTCACCGTAAAATGTTGACTTTTTAAGGGTGCAAAGACTATTAGGATTATAGATTTCATATGGTTCTTATAGTTCTCTAGATTGCAAAGACACATGGATGAGAGAAACTTAGGACTTTATGTTGCGAAGACGCTTAGATTCATGAGACGGCGTCTTGAATGCAAAATAATATTGCGACTCTTAGATTGCTGAGATACATGGAATTTGAAAATTACAACTTTGCCAACATTACAACTTAGGAAACTTGCAAATTGAGAAACTTATAATTTTTGAACACTTCAAGATGTTCGCACTGGGAAATTACGCTTTCTAACACATCAGAGTTAAAGGAAACTGAAGATTTTCATAGCATACCGGCATCTTTTTGATGTCATGGGTAAACGTAATGAGAATACACTTAGCAGACTAGGTTACACAGACTCACGATATAATGGTTTCTTACTTAACATTTTAGCCTCATAGGGTGCATAGATGTATGAGAGACCACCTTGCGAAGTGAAATTGAAACTGTTAGGGTAAAATGGTGGTTGGAATGAGTATCTGTATAGTTCACATTGGAATTTTAGGGTGCAATAGGTAGAAGATTGAAAGTTTGTATATCAAACAAACATCTTGTACAGAGCATAGAGAGGTTCGAACAGTGAAAATTAAGTTCTTCAATATTGCAGAACTGGAGGAAACTGGAGATTTTCATAGAATAATTACAATGTGCGTCTGTTTTATGTCAAGAAAAGAAGTGGTGAGAGTTTACTTAGCCGACAAGCTCTCAAAGACTCAGCAGATTACGGTTTCTTACTTCTTAAAATTATAGCTGCATAGGGCGTAGAGATGCATGAGAGACTGCCGTGCATAGTCTCTGGGCATAATGGTGGTTGGAATGAGTGCCTGTATAGTTCACGTGTGAATTTTAGGATGCAAAAGGTAGAAGATTGAGCGTTTGTATAACAAACCTGTGACTTTTGTTGCAAAATCTGTGTAGCAAACGTGTGCAATTTTAGAATGCGAGGCGAGATAAGAGTCGGCTTAACAGACTTATGGTTTTCTATTTTGCATGGAGAAATATGTTAAGAGTTTACTTAGCGGACTTGTGGTTTTCTTTGTTACATGGAGAGTTGCGTTGAGAGTTTACTTAACGGACTTACGACTGTTGGGTTGCAAAAACTCTCGATACCGGTATTAAGGTTTGTCCGTTAAAATTACGGTCGCATAGGCAGCAAAGATGCATGAGATGGCAGAAAGACAAACAGACGGAGAGAGAGACAGACAGACAGAGAGACAGATTAGAGTAAAGTCCTGGTACAGCGCGAGCATGTATTTCTTCCTACTCAGAACAAATTCTTGCTTGGCAGTACATCTGGAAGTCCACATCTAAAAAACATACCAGTCCAGCCAGCAGGCCTAGAGCGGAAGCAGGAACCTCTTGGCTGGGGAAATTCCAAAGGAATACAGAATATACATACAAGTATACACACATGCACACACATTATATATATATCGCCATCAGTTCCTGACGTCAGCCATTTGGCGGCGAAGTATACATTAGAGCAGCGTTTCCCAAACTTTTTGGCCATGGAACCCTTCGCATCTTAATATTTGTTGACGGAACCCAGATCTCAACTACGCCCTATGCAGACTATTGAATCCCGATCTCAACTAAGCGTATCAACATAGCGCCTGAGAATCATACTAACATAGTCCTAACCAAAGCTCGAGGGTACGTACCATACGTATTCTATTTTTTGAAAGGTACGTACGTTTTTAACGTACCCTATTTTAGGGTACGTAAACAATACAAAAATACGTTAACCACGTCATTGCTCATTATAAGAATGTTCAATTTAATTTAAGCAAACAATCACAGCCCAGTATTATACAGCGTAGTAAATTGCTGCACTGCTATAATTATTGTAGGTCTATGTTTATCCAGCATACATTGCACTTAATGCACTAATGTCAGTCGGTCGGCTCAGTTCTGCTGCAGCATTTCAAAGTCCAACTCCAAGCAAAAGGTTGAACAGTTGAACAACTGCTACTTGACTTAATGTAATGTACACTAATCTGAACTGCTACTCCCCGAATGCATTTTCGCCGATCCCAGGTGAGTAGAGCAATATGGACTGATATCCGCTAATCTGATTGGCCCGTGTCCTAAACGACCTTATTGACGGCAACCTGATTCGCTGCAATTCTAAACGTCCTGAATGGATGAAGTTACGCTGAAAAAGACATTAGTTGCGAGTCAACATAGCGTATAAAATAATTATTATAATTTAATGGTAACCATCTCAAACAAAGTTAACATTTCGGTAATGCCAAAGTTTGTTTTGGAGTGCGGTAATTCTTGAGCAATACTTAGAATAAGTTATTAGTTATCACAATATCACATACAATTCCGAAGTAAAGAGAAACAGAGGTAGAACAAGACTACGCTGGATATAATAATAGGCCTAAAATTAATGAGGACATAATATCACTTCGTTTAATACCAAGAGGAGGAATGAGTAAACGTGTAGTTTAGCGTCGTTAATTATTCGTCCATTGTAGCATTATTATTATTTGATTAATCCAACTTCTACTTTTGGCAAGAATCCTTTTAACCTATCCCGCTTCTTTTTAGGCAAGAATTCGTTTAATCGATCCAGCTTCTATTTAAGCACCAGTTACTTCTCATCAATACAACTTCTATCCAATTAAAAATCATTTTTTTCATCTATCCAGCTTCTATTTAAGGAAGATTCTTTTCATCAATCCCACTTCCACTTAAAAAAAGTTATTTTCATCAATCCGACTTCTATTTAGCAAGAATACTTTTTGTCAATGCAACTTGCATTCAACGAATGCTGAAACCCATGCAATGGCGAATAATTTACAACACTAAACTACACCTTTACCAAGCAATGGACTTGACAAATGACCAAGGACCATGGAGTTTATTTATTTGCACTCATCACCGCCAGATGGCTGGCATCAGGAACTGATGACGATGATGATGATGAATTTGATGATGATGATGATGCAACACAATGCATCATTTCCCAAATTGGCCTCATTGCTGATGGGCAAGTTGTTTTCAGTAGGCCTAATTTACTGAAGCAGGTTATCTGACATACATAAAAACTAACTGCAGATTTATAACACAGCCCATCTGTAGGAGACAGCACTTCTGAGTGTACTCATATGGAACTGAATAATGACCACAGCCAGTGGAATACAAAATAATGAAGACATTACATATCTTGGACTGACACTAAGGGGAGTATTAAACTTGTAAAATGGCCGAGGAAAATTATGGAGATAACTTAAGTACGTAAGTAAGTATATTCTTTATTATTGTGCCAGTTGCATATCCGCACTTTGGTGTATATACAATTATACATCTATTCGTACCCATCACCGCCAAATGGCTGGCATAAAGAACCGATGATGATAATTAAGACAATCGTGATGGGCAAGTTGTGTGCAGTGCAACAGACCTAACTGCAGCAGCTGATAAAGCACTAACTGTGGCTCTTAGATTGATGACAGCACAATCTGTAGGCAAACAGCACTTGTAGGCAGACAGCACTTGGAAGTGTACCTAGTGTATTATATACCAGGTACTAGCAACACTGCCAGTATCGCTGCGTTAAAGCTTTCTTCATTATAGTATTGATACAGAAATGTTTTAATGGAAAACTGGTTATCTGATCATAGGAATGGTTCAGAACATGCTTGCAATGACTGGCCTAATTATTGCCCATTTCGATTGATAACAACTAAACAATAGTCACTGCATTGATTCCTCTGGAGTAGAGTATTACTTTGTTAAAAGTTCTGATTTCAAAAGTGGCTAGCCGAGTGCTTGCTGTCTCTTCCTCCTCAGCAGTTTTTTTAGCAGTCTGATTGTAGTTAGACTATATATATCCTTCTGTCTAATTGCACCAATAACTTGAATTGACCAAAATGCAAATCTGTTGGAGCACCATCGATTGGTGCCTAGTGGATTAATATTATGGTGCAACAGAAGTTCTTATATTAGAAACATTGGTAATTAGCCAAACAAAACGTTTATTTCCCAAAACTGATACAAGTAAAGGCTATGTTAAATGCACAGTGCATCACTAAAAATCATTAGAAATTCATTACACATGGCACAATGTTTATGCCATTGCCAAGTCATGGCATACTACATTACAACATAAACATCTTTTGGACATAGTAAATTATTTGGACATCATTAAGCTGAAACGAAATCAGATGAGAGTCAAGTTGTACAAATCTTTAAACTCTTTGTATAGTAAACGTTGCAAATTCACTCAGCCAGAATTTGAATCTTATTAAAGCTTCACCTTCTTAACACAGCCAAGTCCAGTGTCACGATAGACACAAGCCTGCAAATTGTGCGGTGCTTTGCGCTTGTGTGCTGGCAGATTACCAAACGATGTGTAGTCATGCGACTCAAGACCTCGTGGGACAGTGGCCTTGCCATCCTGTCTCAACCGACCTGGACCAAGTCGTCTCCGACCTGTAAGGCAGAGCTTTCGGCGACCGATGGCAGTCGGCTGGACTCCAATTTTGGCACCAAAACGGCGGCGATGAGCAGCTGGTACGCCACTGTACTTTCCAAACGTACTTATGGCACTTACCAGACCTGTTTCTGTTGCAGCATGGTGGTCAATATTAATCAACATTTTTCTAACTGCTGGTATAAACACGTCTGGATTTGATGCCAGACCACCTGCAGCATCGACCATTACCAGTTCACTGGTCTGTATTACCTTCTGGTGAGCTCTAGCCATCACTGGTGAACAAATGGCAACAAAGTACTGGCTGTCAAAACGTCCAAATTTCGCTGTGCCACCATCATTTTTGTCACAGTAGTCTTCAAGCAGTTTCTCCAAATCAGAGAACATGTGTTCACCAGACATTGCACCATACTCTTTCTTGAATTCAGAATCGTACAGCTTCTGGACTCGGCTAACTGAGGGCGCCGAGTGACCATCAGCAGCAACACGGAAGTATTCATCACCATGTTTCAGCAGCAAGTCAGTTTTCAGACAGTGCAATGCTGATGATGCATTGTGACCATGGTGAAACAGATCCAACAAAGTCTGCTTTGTGTCTGGGCTCATGTCGCGGAACTTCAGAGCAGCAGCGTTGTCGATGGAGTGATTGTGACTGCGATCTATCCTGACAATAGTCGGATAGGCGCTATTCTTGGCTGCACTACGACTTCTTGAGTACTTCACAATCCTAAATAATACAATATTTTTTGTCAATCCAATGCATATTCCTAATAGTAATCTGAAAATTTCTGCAGGGCCCAAAAACGAAGTCATGGGAACCAGCTTATTCACAGGTGCTTAATGAAACCTTTCTATCTTCTGCATATCTACTCTACCTCCCTATCATGTAACTTGCTGAACGGTTTGTCAGTCTGTTCTATTAAATGAAGCTATAAAAAACAGAATCGATAGGCAGAGGGTCAATATCCAAAGGGTCACGCAGGCAGAGCGGTCACAGTGGGGGTGGTGTCAAGATGGGGTGGTCGTGGTGTTTAGAGTTGAAACGGCACGGGAAAGAGGATGAATCAGAGTAAGATTTGTGAGAAGCAGTTTTCTTTCAGTTTTAACACTATAACATAAATAAATAAACTGCAATGAGACTCAATATGCAGAACACAATACTCAGCAGAGCACTCACAAAGAGCAGAAGTTATTACTCTCGCTAAGAAGTAATGGTAATTCTAAGAACAATAATAATAATAAAATAATCCTAATAATAATAATAATTATTATTATTCTAATTATAATAGTACGCTAACAATAGTCATAGGAGAAGAAGAAGAGCAGTCTACTAAGCTAGTCCTGAGGCAGCCATGGGTATGAAGTGTTAGCGACTTCATTCTCTTAGCCTCAGCATATGAGTGTGGGTGGCTAGACCTCTCCTTCGCCTTCTCATCTTCCCACCAGCAATGTCCATTATGGCCGAGTTGACTAGGCTGTGCAGATGGAGTATAAATTTTAAACCACTGACAATAATCAAAAGAATACTAATAATATAAATAATAATTATATATCTAGAGGAAATATGAAAATAAGTACTGCAATTTTAGTACCCAATTGTAATATATAACAAATACACTTCTCACCTCTTAACCACAATGTGCAGTGAAGCAGGACAACCAGTGTGCTTGTGCGGACGCTTAGTATGCTGAGCTCGTGAGTCAGTTTTGTGCTGACACCTCATATCGAGTTGGAAGAGGTTGAGACGGCCTGAACGAGGATACGTTTTGCTGACTCTCCATGTGATGCAACTTACGGCTTGCAGTTCCTTCATCCAAGCCTGGCATAAAACAAACCCATATTTAATTTTTACTTGCAGCGTTGCACTTTCACATGTCTGCTCTATCATATCATTAAGTCTTCGATTTACCTTTATCTGCATACAATAAACACCAGAACTGTTCTAGGAGCCCAGTTGTTTTGTTGTTGAACCCTGAATCCTGGCTAGGGTCTTTCAGTTGGCTAATCCACAGGACACTGTCTCTTTGTCACTAACATAACATGTACTGCTTTATGCATCACAAACACCATAGGCCTACAGTATTGCCGATTATTATTATTAAAATGCGTAACCTAGTTAATATTTGTAAATTTCAGTTGTACTTACCCTGGCACCGGCTTCATCGTGAATTTCGGCTATCCGTACTTTCAACGTTCCTTCGCTGTTTTCCATTAGATATGTGTAGCCTTCCGGTAACACAGAAAGACTTGACATTCTTGACTAAATTAACATAACATAACATAGGTTTTTTATTGCTCCCAAAAGACAAGAAATACAATAACACATAATCAGCTATCAGATATATATTAAGTGGGGATACAAAAGGGCCTAATGGCATCACTAACTTTGGGAGACAAGTCTCATGTATTGCATTTTGGATCCATGTTCAGTTGTTCACGTCTCATTTAGGCTAATATGTAAGAATTCATGTTTTAATGAACTGCATTACAGTTCAGTTTTCGTATAATATACGAAAACTGAACTGTAATGCAGTTCATTTGTTTTAATGAACTGCATTACAGTTCAGTTTTCGTATATGTGTATTGGAAAACGAACTGGATATTAATAATCTGTCAAAAGCAGTCTCTTCCTCAATGACCACAAACAGAATAGTTATTCCATCTGGAAAATGGGATCAAATGGTGAATCTTACACCAATAATTTTCAATTTCTTGAAACTCAACCCTTCAGATTTACCCAAAACGGAAACAAGTTTTGTCCCATTTATCTCATACTCTACACAGATTTCAACCAGCTAAATAGAAGACGAGAGTCTCTTCCTCACATGATTTAGCCATCAAGCCAGAGGTTGATCAACATAAGAAACAGATTAATAAAATAACAGGTTAATCGATAAAATGCTATAAAACACAGAGGCAATATAAAAAAGCATTTATTTGATTACGCATTTGATAAATACCAATATTTTTATTCGAATACAAGGCGAAAATGTGTCTCTGTTAAAAAAAACTTTGAACAACCACCTCTACTGTTAGTCTATTTTTAGCATGACCTATATACAGCCAATAACGAGACGAAAGTTTATCATGACTCCGCCTATTTGCTCTACTCACCTGAGATCGGCGAAAATGCTCCCCGAATCTCACTCTGAAGTAGCGGTTTCAATGACGCATACGGTTGACGTCAGATTATACGTAGGCTATAATGGGTCGCCGAGTAAACCATTTTCGTGTATGATACGTGCCATACGCGTATTCTATTTTTGAAAGGTACGTACGTATTTTAACGTATTCTATTTTAGGGTACGCGTACCCTCGAGCTCTGGTCCTAACTAAACACACACTCATTTAGGCAGTTTTTTTTAAATTCTTCACTTATATTAAAAAATAAAGTGCACTGCTTTTAAAACCACGACTTTTGGAGCACAATTTTGGGATACATGTATGTATGTATAAGCACTTGTTATAGCGCCCCTTCAAGATTGCTACTCAGAGGCGCTCCCGACTACAGCGCGGACACTGAATCGGAGTTTCACGCCGAAGCGCATGAGCAATTGCGAGGGTCCCTACGCGGCGGCTTGAGGTGGATTCGAACCGGCAACCCTCCGGCTGCAAAGCACCGAACATACCCCTACACCACGGCGCCCAAAGTTTGAATGTGTACAGCGCTTTTGTTTCTTCTCGTTTTTTATATTTGGCTTGATGCTAAACAGCTGGATTCGTATATCATGTATATCACTTCTGATCTCATAGGAAATCAACCCCACAACAGAAGGGAAAAGTCCAAATAGACACTACTGACATCCCTGAAGTAAAATCTGTAAAATTCCTAGGAGTCTACGTAGACCAAAATCTTACCTGGAACAATCATATTGAGCAAATAGCACTAAAAATAGCCAAAAATATAGGAATACTAACACGGATATCTTACCTGCTACCTACAAAACATTATGCTCACCTTATACTATTCCATGATTAATCCATACATTACCTATTGTAACATGATATGGGCATCAAACTACAATTCTCGACTCCACAGAATATGTTTTGCAAAAAAAGAGTGGTTAGATTAATAGCTGGCTCCCCTTATAATTCTCAGACAATGCAATTATTCATTCAGCTCGGGATTATAAAAATTGCACAGATCAAACAACTGCAGATTAATGAATACATGCATCGATATACTTACAACACACTGCCTAGCGCCCAAGCCAACTTCTATAGCCTAGCCTCGGACATGAACTCACATAATACAAGAATCTTAGCCTCATACAGAAGTGAGTTTGCACGTACAAACACTCGTAAATTATCGATCAGATGTGTTGGCCCCGAAGAATAGAATAGAATACCCCAAGACCTTTGCAGTATCTTGAATTTAAAGCTATTTAAACATCAGTTACGCCGATGGTTAACTCATCAGAACGATTAGTTTGGTTCTAACCCCTCATTCTATTTTTTTCTTAGTTAAGGTTTAATGCCTTGTACTAATACGTTAATAATTGTACGTGTACTAGATACCTATTATATGAATGCACTGTGCTAGATAACCTCGGTTAACCATCTTAGCAACAGACTATGTATATAGGTGGCCCTAACCAGCTGGACCCAGGTCCCTTCTGAGTTCCCTTTTGTAATCTTCTTCTCCGGTTTTAATATTCACGCGCCCCATAGTACAAGTGAGAACTAAATTGGTCTTTATTTGTCGATTCTGAGAGAGTAGGCTAACTACTCGCGACTCTACGGCTTTAAGAAAAGACTCGGTATCGATTCCGTCAATTCCATCAATCGTGTGTTGTTTGGTAAATCCCTTAATAGCCGACGCAGTCTCTCGAATCTCGAACTTATTTTTATTGATTTTGTTAAAAATACTCGAAACCTTTAACTTCAACGAGTCTAATTTTTCATTCACGGGTTTCTTTTCTCGAGGAGCTACGTAATTAATCAACCAATCCGCAAAAGTGTTAAGTTTCGACCTAACCTTGTTCTTCACTTCAGTCAAAACATTATTAAAACGAGATTTCCAAGGAGGTGTATACTTACCTGGAACAAGCGTTGGAACATCAATGACTGGAACTGGAGCGTCTAGTAGTTTGCTTTCGTGTACAGTCTTAACGCTTTGCAAAAGTCTCGATGATACTAATGTCATGAGATCCGCTTTTCGCAGTCCCGAATATCTAACCAAGCCATTCTCTTTGGCAATATTTCGTAATTGTTTTACTGTTTTCGTTGAGCAATCCATTTTATATATAGAAGATTTGTCTTTAAGTCAAAAATGAGATAACATTTTTCGACCGTGTGACGGCTCATCATCAAAACTGACGACTGATCGAAACTGTTGGGAACTTACGCGACCTTTGACTCATCGATCGATACCTTGGGGATTTCCGATAGTTTCAATCGATGAGTCATAGCGAGAACTTGGGTATTATATATAAATGTAGTTTCTTATAGGTTGAATTTTTGTAATAATCAATAGTTTGGGTGGTTATTGGGTGGTTGTTCCAGTTAAGAACATTTACTACTACTGACGTAGGCTATATATATCGACACTCGAAAACCACGCCGTCAAAACATAGGGCCTACAACATGCAGAAACGACCAATAATTCCAGTACACAAATTCAGCGTCAGTAGGTCTTTGGTCAGCCAATCTGACCCCACTTGACCCTAAAGTGACTTGAAGTCGACTTAAAGTCGACAACTTGGAGCCAAAACGACTTGATCCGACTTGGCAGAAAAACAACCAACTTCCGACTTAAAGTCGACTTCTGACATGGTAATAACGATTACGTACGGCCAATGATACAAAATGTCATGCCAATTTGCGTGGCAAGCATTAATTTCTAATACCTCCGCCAGTTCACGTAGGCCGGGTCGCATGTACAATGGAAAAAGGGAGGATCCCCAACTCGATTTCCTAGAGGTACCAGAAAGAAAAAGAGAGAAGGATCCACCCAGGCAGTCGACGCATAACCTTGGAGGCTGACTGAACAAAAAATAACGAGTGTTATGATGAGACACTATAGGGGACGTCAAGTTTACGTTAATTTCAGCAGAGATTCTGATAAATATAGATACAGAATCTTCGTTTATTCATAACACATTGTCAGAACGCAATGCGATTACAAGAAAAACAAAAAAAATAAAAATGTGTAGGCGTTGGCTATTCCGTTTAAAGTTTGGTCCAGGATATTATTGGCTATTATTTTATGTTAAAGGGTCTTATGTTTAATAGATGTGCTTGTAAAGCAGCCTAGGAATAAAGTTTTTGGTGTCCTTAGGTGGGAGTGAGAATTGGTGAGGCCTAGGACGGAGGTGTACGTAGTCTCCCGGAGTCGAGGGCACAGACGGCGTAGAACATGATGGTCATTAGTTCTGATCGCATTGAACAGTCGGTCGTCAGCTTTGCTCGCCATTTCGGCCACAGTTGGAGCATCATGGAGGAGTACCATTACACCACATGTAACAAGACATTTAATATAGCATCTTTTATGGTCTTTGCACCAGAGTATCTAGGCTTTCTAAATGGTAGATCCAGAGTTTGCATTTCGCTGGCCGCATGTTCTTCCAGCTTGCAGAATTTTTCTTTAGAGTCGTGAGTAGAGTTGACTACTCCAACTGAGTGCGATTGTAAAAACGAAGGCAAATGTAACAAAATTGTTTACACGCCTTTTGATTCCTCAGGAGCATAAAGGTAATGGAACAATTCGTGTGTACACGCCTTTTTGCAAACTCCTTTGAAGCATAAAGGAAGAGCATAGTCCTGAGGTCAAAGGGTCATTCGCCCGAGGGCAAACACGGCCACAGCAATTGAACGACATACCCTTCCAACATGTAATGGTACTCATTTAACTTCTGAGCTTCTGCAACGTTATATCAAGAAAACCAAACCTGTTCAGTTTCACTTCGAAGTGATGTTTTGCATTATTCTGACAGTTGGACTTAACTGAGGCATATGCTTGGATTGGGCTATATTAGATAAGGTACACAATTTGGGTGCATTCCTTATCTTTGATTGAATTCACGTTTGTCTGGTTGTAATCATAGACTGACAAAGCAGAACAACGCGCACAAAACCAACACTGATAATAGTTTATGCATATTAGACATACCTGTGATACGCATAAACGATTATAATAAACATTTGCACTTGTGTAGCCTACATAAGAGACTTATTGGACGTATAATATGCATATGTACGTTAAGTGAAAAACCGGGGCGGGAGGAAATTGGGGGGTCTAGATAGAACTCTAGAGAAGAGACATAGACAGAGAGAAAGAGACAGACAGAGACAGAGACAGACAGAGACAGACAGAGAGACGATTATCAAACTAATAAATCTTAGTGTTGTGGCAACGGCTGACAAGTTTGGACACGGCAACGCTGTAACCAGAGGAATGCCAAAGATGATTAGACTACATGTAAATTGACGATACGCGTTCTTCTAATTAGTGACAGGCTTGCAGTGGCGAACAAATATGTGAAAATGTGAGAGCACGGTATTGTTGATTCTGCAGGGTCGTGAGCCCACACAGAGGACAGACTTCCTCAAAATCCTGGACTTCGGTACCAAATCAATCACAATGTCGGATACTTTCTCCAAGCCTGCCACACATTGACCTGTGTTGGGCATTCTATCTATTTCGAAGCCCGAGTCGTCTGGTCGGCCGTCACCCACTCCCACTCACCGCTGATGCTAAGGCCGAAATCCGACTACGGATGGCATTGGTGACGAGGACTAGCAAACACAACAAACTTAACCTTGGATCGGTTTGCTGTGAGGACGGGTTTGCAGTTGTAGGTCGCTAACAACTGGGGTATTGTTTAAATCCATTTATTGCTTTATCAGAACACAGCGAATAGCAAGTATCAGTGATAGAATCGCCAGGTTCAATTAAGTTTAAAATTTGCACAACTTGGATATTCACCACCTCTGGACGAGCAATTCAACGACTAGACTTTATCTTAAAATATTAGACATCGAAACATCCGAGCATTGGATAGTGGACTGCAAGAAAACAGACGTCGCTATCTGCTACAGGGTAAGATGACCTAAAGTTAATTCTTGGTTATAGAATTTGACTTAAACCAAAAATTCGAATCATGCAGCCACTAAATATCTCTAAGTCACAACTGAATTATTACGATTTTAGTTTTGACTGAGCGTCAGCAAATAAGTTGGATCCCAGGATTTAGCTTTTCAAACGATAAACAAATGCGGAGCTTACGATTACGATATATCGTCTAGTGTACAAATGGAGGAGATACACAGGAGGACAGCGATGAGCCTTGCACAACTATGGGACGCGGTACGAAGCAGGGAGGATTGGAGGAAGCTGGTCACGACGGTCGCTAGAGTTCCACGAACTGACGGCACAAGGTGACAAGTGTACAAAAGGCGCTTCGTTAATTTCCAAATCAAATTTTCGTCAAACTTTCTTGGCAGCACTCCACAATTTGATTCTTATCGTTAATATTGCAGTTTCATACTTAATGAAATTGCAAATATTAATGTAGCCTAAATTAGGCTCAGTGTATTAATGAGTGTCAGCGGCTATAAAAATTTAAGTTAATATTTATAACATTCATTAATTCATAAATTTATATAGCGCCCCTTCAAGAGGACTTCTCAGAAGCGCTCCCGACTCCAGAACATCAATTGGCACAGTTTTGAGTTTAGTACCTTAGTAAAGAAAGCTGCAGTAAGAGTTCCAGGGAGCAGGCGTATCTCCTGGGGGAGCCCGTTCCAGACCACTGGGCCCACCACGGAAAAGGCTCGATTCTGCACAGTTGCAGTTCGTACACATGTGATTAAGAGCACCCCCTTCTCTGCAGAGCGGAGGGGGCGGCGACCTTGACAAGTGGGAGAAGCGCATTATTTCTCCTTGTCTACTGCTGAGCCTTGTTGTGTTTGCTACGTCTCTGCTGTCTCCCTCTGTCTTTGCTGCCAGCTATTATTCGCTGTTATGCATGTCTTCATTCTCCCATATGTATTTTTTTTAAACATTTAGAAAAATATAGTAAGATCGATATTGGTCTGTAATTTCGAAGTTTTTTCTTGTCACCGTTTTTAAAGATAGGAAATACTTTAGCTGTTTGCATGGACCACACCTGAGGTGATAGAGTAATTGATTATCTGCGCTAGTGGTATCGAAATGGCTTCAACTGAAGATTTAGCAATTTAAGATTAATTTCCCTCACTATAATTTATGTTGTGCGAAATTCTTTGGCCAACAGTGTTATCTCCGGCGCTGAGGCTGCCAATGGAGAGAAGACCGTTGATTTTTTTAGGAATTCGGTAAACGAAGTATCTGTTGAAGCCATACTCTCAGCTAGCTCAGGTCCAATCTCCATAAAAATTTCGTTGAATTTTTTAGCTGTAAGGTTTTTATCGTTGCTTACAGTTCCATGGCTGTAGTTCCATGGCTGTTTAATTTCACTAAGTGTTTTAGGCTTGCGAACTAGTTTTATCAAATATTGCTCGTATAATGAGTTGTATCTTTCTATAAATACTGCATAATAGGCCTTTGCAAGATTAGCATCTCCCCGGTCACATGCTGTGTAACCACGCCTGGTGACTTTCGGCACATTTCTATCGTTCCGGTCCTATCCAGAATGACCGAGCGAGAACTTGTGCGTAGGTATGTGTATCCGCCCTTCACCTCCCCTCCAATGTCTACCCTACTTGCCGATCAATACGCCTTCCGTCCTACAGGTTCAACAACTGCTACCTTGATTTCCATCCTCCAGGCTGTTACAGACCTCCTATCAAAAAAATAACTATGTCACGTTGATTTCCCTGGACTTTTCTAAAGCTTTTGACTCTGTGCGCCATTCCACCCTTGCACAAAAGCTTTCCCAGCTTGAAATCCCAGAGCATATCTACAATTGCCTGGTAGAATTTCTGCAAGACAGAAAACACCTTACACGCTTCTCCAGGCTGAAATCAACCATTGCATTCATCAACGCCAGCGTTGTTCAAGGTTCTGGGGTAGGCCCATCATCATACATCATCCGTTTGCACCCGGTCAATCCTCAGAACTTGATTAGGAAGTATGCGGATGACACTTATTTAATTATAGGAGCCTCCATGAGGAGTTCCACTCCGGAGGAGTTGGAAAACGTATCGGAATGGGCCGCTAGGAACAATCTACGACTGAATTAGAGCAAATCTCAGGAAATGATCATCCACCGTCGATGCGACAAAGGAACATCTGACCCACCAACCTTAGGAATTGTGAGAGTAACATCAATGCTCATGCTTGGAGTGACTATTGCAAACGATCTCAGCGCTTCTTCCCATGTCAACAGGATTCTAAGTGCATGCTCTGGTTCGCTCCACGCTCTCAGAGTCCTCAGGGCACACGGTCTCCTTCCGACAGCGCTCTATGAAGTTGCACGTGCAACTACCATCTCTCGCCTTCTCTATGCCTCCCCCGCTTGGTGGGGATTCACCACCGCAAACGACCGACAAAAACTCCAACGTTTCCTGCAAAGGGCCAAACGACTGGGCTACCTCCCTCCTGAACACCAGGATTTAGACCAAATGATGGAAGATGCAGACGTCAGACTCCTCCAAACGGTCAACCGGAACTCACAACATGTGCTCAGAGGCCTCTTTCCTCCGACCGTACGTAGGCCATATGCTCTGCGCCCTAGGTCTCATGAATATGAACTGCCCAAAATAGATGACCACAATTTCATCTCTAGGGTTCTATTTCGGACCATTCGGGATGTTAAGATTTAACTCTCAATCTGACTAAAGGCATAAACTTATAGTTTTTAATTTCATTCTATCATTATCCCATGTAAACAAGTTGCGGTATGTCAACTTAGTATTTTAATAAACGAAATCTACTACAATTGATCAGTTCACCTCGTTTAAAAGTATGTTAAACGTGCTTATTGCCACCTCAGTGACCTCACTAACACTTCTTTTCGTGTAAGCAGGTGTGTTTTCAGAGTTAGCCGTGGAGTTTTGATTATCACGCAGACAGGCAGATGATCAGCTAAGTCTTCAGTTATTATGACAGAGTCTACGTAGGTGATCTGTGGGTAGGCTACATTGGTGAAGATATTGTCGACGGTTTATATGCAGTATAGTAAAGGCTTGGTCTGCTGATTCAAATTTACATCAAATTTCATCAGCGCATAGGGTCTACACAAGTGCTTTAATAGCATTATAATAGTTAATATCAGGATCAACATCAGGATTGTTAATGACAAAGGAGTGTTTATGATATTCGCCAGCCAAGTTAAGAGCCGTTCAGTTAGCCTGCATTTCAGGCTGCATTTCTAGAATTGGTCGCGAACTCTGTTACTTCAAGTCCCGTTATGTTTACAGTGCTATCCAGCGCGATCCCATCGTCAGTCTCATTAATAGGTACATGTACAGGTATTATCGAGTTTGTACAAGCACTTGTGACTTATTTATATGGTGCTACGAGTGTGTTTGGTGTACCACCTTTAGCACTCTTCTAGGAGCCCACGCTACATATCGCGTCGTTTCCTTCCCCAGCGAGGACGATGGGCAATTGAGATGTCTTTGCTTGCTGATTTAACTCCCAGTCGTTCGTTACAAAGATCCATGACCAGATCGCAGAAGTGTTTTCTTTGAGATTGCTGTCTCATGCACACTGAGATAGACAGAGCTAGTGACGGTGGCTACAGATTGTGGTACCATTGGCTTACATTCGTGACTATTCAACGGCCTCGAATAGCTAAGAATCAAGGCATAGAAGAGGTCAATAGGATGTCTCTGTACAGGCTGTGTCTTCATCCAAAGGTGGTCTAACCGTTGCAATGCATGGCTGGTTAAGTGTGCTAAGTGTAGTCATTCCACTAGATGTGTGAGTCGCGCTTTTCGGTCCGCCTTCGTTCTATGAACGTTTTCGACCTGCATTAAAAGATATAAATTTGTGCGAAACATATTTCGCTCCTTTTGACTGCCTTGAATGTGATATCATTTGCCTTGCATGCTTCCAATTCAGTTAAATGGAAAGTGGGCAATTATTGTTTTAATCTGATCTGATATGGTCTAGTGTAGGTTGCTCTTAGTCTAAGCCAAGGGTTCTCAATCTTTTCTATGCCCCGCACCCCTGGGAAATATTCGACCAATGTCCGCACCCCCTACAAAAGTATTATTACATTTGAAGACGCATACAGAAAATTGTTACTAATGAAACTTGTGCTTACAAGCCTTAGGTTAGCCTTACAGGCTTACAATGTTACATGGAAATAAACTTCTATCTTATGGTCTTACCCATACCTATCCTATGACAGCTAAAAGATTTATAATGAATTATCAATGTATTCTTATAATTCATATTTTCCCTCTCCGTCGCACCCGTAAAATGACATGTCCGCACCCCCTGGGGGTGCCTGCACCCCAGTTTGGGAACCACTGGTCTAAGCATACATACATAGGGCCTAGTATACTTACATATAAACATAAATACATGCATAATTGCATACATGCATGCACACGTACATAGGCCTATATGCATTCATAGTACACAAATACATACACACACGTGCTGTAATTTGAGACGCAACAAAAATCATTTTTAATGTCAATCATTCTGATAATAAGTTACTTGGCAATTATTACGATTCCGTTTTCAAAGGCTTCGGTGAGACGTGGACACGATGTCGAGCAGTTTACTCAGAGTTCAGTTCGAACCGTTACCCGCTGGTAAAACCAGGGACGAGGTCTTCCACTTCTTCGACTCTGCAGATGGTAGAATCACAGACGTCGACTTATCGACCGATGGCGTCGCAATTATTACCTTTAAAACGGCAGATGGTAGGTTTTCTTGTTTCGTATTTGAAAACTTAAGGCAGGAAAAGGAACCACAGGAAAAGGTTAGGCAAGGTGCTGCGAGCTAAAGTAATAAGGTTATGTAAGATAAGGTAATGTAACTTGAGTAGGTACTGAAAGACAAGTTAAGGTATTTTGAGCCAGGTTAGGTTAGGTTAGATAGAGAAATGTAAGGAAATTCAGGTAAAGAATGCAAGACATGGTACAGCTAGAAGAGGTGAGGTCGGGTCATGCAAAGCAATATCTGATTTAAGCGGAACTTAAGGTAAGGCAAATAATTTAATCTTAAATTGATGAATTATTTAAACCTTAAGGAGACGCATTTAATCTAATCTAAATTTTGGGTCATGCATTTAATCGGAGCGCTTCTGAATGGGCTACGCTGGGAGAAGCGCTGTGGAAATGATGGTCAATTATAATTACAATACAATACAATAATCATATCTGAAATTGAGGTGATCTTACGATACCTTTTCAACCGAATGAGTTTCAAGGAATCAGATGAGGAAAATGTTTCGTTTGATTTCTTGCAGACGCTGATAAGCTGCTCAAGAATCCTCCCATTTTCGATGGAGTGCAGCTAACTGCACGACGCTCTTCACCCAAGAGACTGACTGCCTTCATGGGGACCCTTGACCCAACAAAACTTCCGTCGGCTGCGAAAGGTCCAGCGATTCCACGTGAGGCGACATCGACTCCTGTTGGTAAAGCAGCAGATGACACGAAAGGTAGCATTTTAAGAAGGCACTCGGAAAATCCGAGAACGAAACCAAAGCCGAGAGTTCAGAGCTGCAATTATCCAGCAAGTAGACCTAAGCCAGCAGTCGATGTAGGGGAGACCGGGGCATAATGGGATACTTAAGGCATTTTGAGATTTACGCCATATAGTTACTAAAAATTTAGAGTTTTCTTGCACTCAGGTTATGCCAGCAGACCTAATGTACAGCATAGATTAGATTAATCCACT
The DNA here is from genome assembly GCA_020284085.1 of Aporrectodea caliginosa. NCBI lineage: Eukaryota > Metazoa > Annelida > Clitellata > Crassiclitellata > Lumbricidae > Aporrectodea > Aporrectodea caliginosa. The sequence goes on along the minus strand of JACEVL010000049.1, from coordinate 78,294 downwards.
TACGCATCACCCAGACTGAAGATAATGCTATCCTACTATTGTGTCCAAAAATTCCATTATGCCCCACCCTAAGGCGTAAAATGGGATATACTTTTTCCATTATGCTCCATGATAAGTATCATCTAAAAGAGGGAAAATTGGCCAGATTAAAAACTTTATAGCTTGACAAACTGTAACTTTGAACTTATTAAGCTACAACTAACTGTTTAACATAAACCATGAACAACATTTTAATTACAGCATCATAGCAGTAAACTTTAAACTAAAAAATCATTAGAATAATTCCGTTATGAGGTCAGACTTCCCTCATTTGATAAAACGTGCTCCAAGCTGTTACTTGTAGAGGTCACACACAAATTTGATGGCAAAATTATTAGTTTACACCAGCACAACTGTTGTGTGCCCACTTCAAGCACATCTGACATCTGATGCAGCCTTCATCAGAGAACGCCTCACAACAGTGAGGTTGCGGGTTCGAATCCACCTCAAACCGCCGCGTAGGGACCCTGGGCAAGTCCTTCACTCGCAATTGCTCATGCGCTTCGGCGTGAAACTCCGATTCAGTGTCCGCGCTGTAATCGGGAGCGCCTCTGAGTAGAAATCTAGGAGCGCTATAACAAGTGCTCATACATACATACATGCATACATACAACAGTAAAGACACTCATCTGTATCATCGTCATCTACAAGATTGTTGCAGTTCGATATCTTTCTTGGGACATTGCTAGGCCTACTTGTTTTTTCATGATATTTTTACTTTCTCATGTAATCGAAGACATCGGACATTTTAGTTGTCGAGCCGTTGTTAAAAAGGGATTGATGAGTTTCTTTATAGCTTTTTTGTCCAGTTTAGGTATTGTGACCAAACTCTCCAGTTAGCTTTTCTTATACAGAGTCGTCATGACCAACTTTTGTTCAATTTTGTTTGATGACCTTATTTCTGTGCCCATACGGTGCTTTGAGTGGTTTGATAATGGTGGCGGCGACTTCATTAGCCAATGGCTCCGTTGATGTTGACCACGAGGGTGCTTCTCTACTTGCTACGAGCTACCCAAGTCTTCCGCTTTGTACTTCATCAATGGCGCCTGCCATAGCAGAGCACTTCACTTCGATTTTTGCCTGAACAAAGCAGCTGTCTTTCTTTCTTTTCCATATTCAAATCATCTGAAATTTGGAAAACTATCACTTGGCCTATTAGGCTATATGTGTCACTCTTCTACGCATTAGTAGTGAACACATTTTATTGCAAAATAGGGCCTCACAAAAATAAGCAGCTGTCGAATCATAACATGGGGCAAAAAATGGAATATCTGTATCCCATTATGGCCCAAATGGCCGATATAGTAATCCCGCCATTTTGACAAAATATACTGAACTTGCACAAACTTTCTCATGGGGATATGTGACTTTATATATTACGCTAAATATTCATCGTATAAGCTAAATTTAATATAGCTCCACTTTTTTTAGAAAAGCCTTGAAATATCAACGTACCTTACTTTGGACACCCTGAAAATCTACTTTTAGTCATAAAATTAGCAAGGCGCGTCGATATCGCAATTGCCTTTGTCCTTCATCTTGAAAGATGTTTTACTTCCGTTTGATAACGTCTTCGGCAATTAAAAGTGAGTAAGACGGATAATATTCAAGTTTTCCGTTATGCCCCGGTATCCCATTATGCCCGGTCTCCCCTATCTGAATAAGACCATACACGATTGACGAAAGATCAAACAATTTTATTAGGGCACACAAAGGAAGATGCAAATACCATAAACATTTTGACAAACGCGGTCACAGGTGTGCATCAAGTTGAGCAGGCAATATCAGAACCAGACAAACGCGGAAAGTTCGTGAAGGCCTCGACAGAGACATGCACTAAAGAATTGAAGTTGACATCCGAGACGATTGAACTTATCAAGGTTCTGATGAACGTAAATGAGTTGGACCTGGCAGACTATGACTGTCACGTCACATGCGATGAACAAAATGGAAAGATCATTTTAACAGGGCAAAGTTGCAACGAGGTTGAAATCTGGATATTGGAAAAGCTAGGTGCCATGGTTTGGGAGAGGGTTCCCGTGGCAAATCGCTTTTTGCAAACGACAAAAGGAGAAAACTGGATGAGAACTGAATTTCGCAAACTTGGCCTACTGAGTGTCTATTACACCAAGGATGCAGCGTCACTGGTTCTGGCAAAAGATGAAACATGTCTGGTCGAGACAATCACAGTTCTGAGCAATATTTTAGACAGCGAGAAAGTTTTTTTCGGGAACGATTATTTTATAATATCCGAATGGAATAAATTGGAGATAGCATTAAATTCAGAATACATGGTTCTGGTTGAGACTGATTTCGATACGCGGGAAATCACGGTTGAAGGCAGCGCTATTGCGGTAGAAATGGTGACGAGCTTGGTAAATGCATCTATCAAAGATAGCAGCGAATGCTCAAGAAATGTTCCACTGGCTGAGGTAGCAGGCTCACTGTTAAACAAATTTCAAAGTGAAATCCGAGACTCTGTTGACAACGAACTGAGGTATTTCATCATCATTGTTGTTATCATCAGCAGCATCATCAGCATCGTCATAATCATCGTTTTCTTCATCATCATCATCATTTCTTGACTCGTACCATTTGTCGTCGATTGAGACGAATAAATATAGTTATTCAGGTTGCATTGAAAATCACTTACCTGTGGAATTTACCATCAGAGATACTTTTGCAGTGATTCATTCTCTGTTCTGTGCATTCTATGAATCTTTAATGTCAATCAGGTGTAGGTCTACACTTAAGACTCGTCTGCCTTAACTTGCTAAACCACCGTAGCATGACTTTTGGTTTACCTCATCTATCGGATTTCGATCGGACTGCTCCAAAGTATTGCGATTTACGACAAACTGTTTCACTAGAAGGTATACCATCCATTGATGGCTGGTGTGTTATAACAACGCCGCAATGGAAGTCATCAGATAAGATTATAATGTATATTATATGTAATTAAAGTAAAAAAATTGTATATACGTGCACCTTCTTAAGTACAGTTAAATTAAAAGTATTTTATGAATCATTTCAGTCGTTTGCAGCTGAGGGTGAAGGTCATATTTAACCCTCGTGATGTCGAAATTGTCGGTTCGGAGAGAGCTACGGTGGCTGCTGAGAAGATCATCGCAGATCAGTACATCAAATCAATTCAAGAGGACAGCCTAACCGCCGATGATCTGGGTGATTAGTCTGTTCATATTTACAAGTCTTTACGCTAGTAATAGGAAGACGACTCTGTAAGATAGCACCAAGTTAGATACTTAAGGCTAGAGTAAGAAATGTGAAGAGAAAATTATCCATAAGAAGTTTGTAAAAAAATTGTCTAGCGTCTATTAAAGTCTAAGTCAAATATGAGGAGTTTCTTGAAGATAGGCTCTACAAATTTACGAAAACAATTACAAATACTGGCGGTTTTGCAATATAGCCTGTGTAAGAGCTTGGTGGCTATTTTGCAAGAATATAAACCAAGGAGTCTGAAGTTCGAATATCAGAATTATAATTCGAGATTTCTGTTCAACTAGCTCTCGCTAACGAACTTCTTTACAAATCAAGTACTGCGCTTCCTTCTCTTACACCGTGATAGTACTGTCAGTTGGCGGCTAAGACCAGCCATCGGTCCTCATATTAACCAATGCGAAGAAATGGTGGCTAATACTCACGACCGTCTCTTATTATTAGAGGGACTAGTCTGTCAGCGGTCATCTGTGGTTAACGGCTCTTTCGGCTCAAATATGACCACTACATTTATACGACAGTAGCACTTGGTCTGTTATCCAACGATTGCAGGTTTGAGCCTACAAAGCTGACTGCGTGACAACCCTGAACAAGTTATTCGCACAATTACTCGCCTTATAAACAGCTTTACCGACACAGCGCATAAAATATGTTCAATTCGCAAATAAAACAAATAAAAAAAGTGGCATAAAAATGATTTCAGCAAGTTCAACGTATGTACAGGTGGAAGTATCGAAGTTTTCATTAGAAAAGACTCGTACAAAGCTTTCATTCAACAACTTCAAGAGAAATACCGATGTGTAATTCGAGAAGAAGAATCGACCAAACTCGAGTAGGTCTTGCTTTGGTTTATATGTCAGCATAACATTTAAAACACAAAAGCACTAACTTTAAGACGCGAAATATTATAATGTAGTCTAACAAAATGCTGATAGATATGCTGCGACTGTGGTCTTCGCTTACCAATAGGCTATACTTAGGCTACTCTTTCGACATCGACGACGGTCATACTCCAATATCATTCACATTTAATGACTATTTGGAATTAATGCGTGAGAGGTTCATTCCGTCTGCTGCTCCACTGAAGTCACTGCACCGCCAACTTCTCTCCAACTTACTAAAGGATGTCACAGCAACCTTTCAGGCCATCTCACACAAACGGCTTCTTTAACTCCTTCTATCTGCGTCATCGAAGTCATTGAAATCATAAAAGCCTTCAAGAATTTTGTGGATAATTATTTTGTCTTGTCATTTCAAGTGATGGGCACTAAACTAATTCTTTTTAGTTAAACTTCAACAATTTTGCAACTAAAATAAAACAGTTTAGCTAAATGAATGAAGTAACCTTGCTTGCTTGTGACGCGGCCTCTATTACCGTGATTAGACAGTAGTAGAGAATGTCCTGATCATGAACACCGTAACTTGTAACTCAATCCTTGACCCTTCATTGGTTGTAATGTGTTTCACATTATCAATGTCATCCAATAAGAAGTCGGCTCGTTTCATTTTCAATATTAATTATGTATAAGAAAATGTTAATAGATACATAGGCCTATAGTTCAGTTTAATTATGTCTAGGATAATTATGTTAATTTTGTAAGTCTTGTATTCTATATTAAAGCACAGTCTACGCTTAGGTTTTAATTAATTATTATTGAGACCCTAAAATATCTCCCACGATGAATTTGATGAGTCTTTGCACAGCTCCCGTTTCAGCGTGGCCAACACGTCGTTCGTTGATGAGCGTCTTGCCTGCCAACTCAGTGACTGTAAGGATTTTCTACGTCGTGCGTTCCGTGTAGAAACTCACTCTTCCGTAATTCGATGAAGGTTTCGTCGAACAACAAATATTCTTTGGTGTCCAATACAACTGTCTAGGCATTCAATTAAAGTTCCTTCGAGAGTTCGTTCGAATCGTAGCGCTCGAAAACGTGACTTTTCAAGTAACCTATATATCCCTTTGGCAGGATATGTGCGACGGATGTAGTCGACGAGCGTTCTAGTCGAAATTGTGATAATTCATCGACCGATCTGAGATGATTAAACGTTAGAACTCCCGATTGACTTTCATCGTCCAACCGGAGCCGTCTCTCCTCTCCTCTCTACTGCCACGTCATCTGGAACTTCAGTGCGCGTGCGCCGTAGCCGACAGCTGTATCATGACAGTTGGAGTTTAAATTTGGCCAATTAAATGTCTCCAACGCGGCTGTGTAACCATGCAGTTCGTCAAACCCCCCGCAACTTAATCTTGTTATCTCTAAACTGCACGGGTCATTCTGTACTGGTCCATTAATTTGACTATTTACATCAATTGCTATTATTAATTAGCATCTATTCATTGTTCAATCACATAAGAAATAGACGAGAATGTTTGGGTAAGGGTCAAGGGCATCGTTACATTGTTGTTTGATTTGAGTGTGGCCTTTGACGTTGCCGACCATGGTATTCTCTTAGCGAGTCCTGAAACATAGTTCGGTGTGGTGAGATGTCCTCTGCAATAATTGAATTAGTTCCTCTGTTTTGATTCCATCCGGTCGGCCTCGACCCCGGTCTCAATTGCGCTGCCATATGGTTCATTCAACGTGGATTTGTTTTAAATCCCTTATGCTACTGACCTGAGTCATGTTTTTCCCTGCATGGGGTTGCTGTTCACCAGAATGCCGATGATATTCGGACAAATATTCATAGCCAATGTGAAGATGCGTTTGCCTTAGTTGACACGTTTCTCAGGTAGACGTGCAAAATGAATTGCGATTAAGTTTATAACTAATGCTTCATTCAAATGTTTACTTGTTGGAAGAATAAAAGTAGCCTATCAGTTTGTGAGACTAATGTGAAATAATTAATTTTGAAGCGCTAAGGCCGATGAAGCTCTACGTTCAGCATCAACCATAACTGTGGTTAAAGGTGACATCACAAGCTTCTCTGTAAGTTGCTGAAACCATCGATATTGTTTTAATGGGTAAAAGTAAAGAAGGATTTATCTAAATGTTTATAGGTTTGTTATCATAATACAAAGGGCATCAATCGATGGTTGCTTCAGTTGAAACCGTAGTCAGAATTGTTATCTATTGGAGAAGCCTGGTGTTAATCCTATAGACCAGAAGTCAGACTATGGTGGGTAAGTACTAAACAGGCATAAACAAACGAGTGTCAAGTTTAGACTTGAATGACATTGATGAACTGATCGAACACACAGGACTGAGGAGTGAAAGGGAAGTAGGAGAGGTATTGCTCTTCAGCCGTCGATGGTTGAGCCCAAGGTTTGGACAGGAGGCCAGCGCATCACCGTTTACTTCCCAACTTACACCTCTACCAAGTGCTACCATTATCTGACAGAAAGAAATGCTAACAAAGAACTTGCCCACGGTAGTACCACGGAGTCCGCTCAGCATGCTGGAACCCGCATTCGCTGGATTATGGAGCAAGTTGGCTATTGTATAGACCACAACGGTGCATTAATTATATGTTGAAAATGAGCTACACTAAATTTTATGTAATTTAAACTGAATTTATTGTATTTCACTTATAGTCTACTAGCGCTAAACCGTCTGGTTAGAGATTTCAAAAATGGAAATCAATGTTTATAAAAATTCTGTGTTTTGCCACCAGAGTGAAATATAATAGCAGAATTGAAATAATCGGATGATTTTTCACAGGATGCTGATGTTCTGGTGAATCCGATAGCAGCTCAAACGGACGACTTGAGAAAGGCTGGTGTTGTTTCACTGAGGTTCCTGAAAGCTGGAAATGAAGCCTTACAACAGGTCTGCGTCTCTCACGATTTCATGCCTTGTTCACCTGGTGTCTTCATGTAGCATTCTGCTTGATTCGCTTTAGCCATTGTTCAACTGCACAGCATGATAGTGGTCTATTCGGTAGTGATCTGGGTCTAAAATCTAGCGACTGTGGATTCAAGCCTGCTAAGCAGAATCCGTGTTAAAACACTAATTGTTCGGTCACACTCGTTTCGCTTCTCAAATTACAGAGCTGGAGTAAATTTTAATTGCAATAAATAAATGAATAACTCACGATGATTATTTTCGATTCATCGAATCGTTTTTATTATGGAAGTATTTTTGCTTAACTATACATCCTTAACCGATGTTGCTTAGCATAATATACTACTTGCTATCTTTCCTATAAGCGTTTGCCAATTATGGGAGGCAGGCAAGAGAAGAAGGCAATAGGATTATGGAATCACTGGAAATGCTGTTGAACTTTCCAGATGCAGACACACATTATTTTCTTGTTGAATTTAAGTTTTACGTTGCAGCAATTAGATTGGGTAAGACTGTGACGCAGTTTCATGGTTTCAACTAATTGTTCATTGCTTTTTGAAACTAGGAGTTTAAAGAGGCTGGTGCACCAGTTTCGTTTGGCAGTGATGTGACAGTCACGGGGCCAGCTGGAACAATTCAGGCAAAGAAGATCTTTCATGCAGCGATCAGAAAATACCAAAACGAGAACAGCATTAAGGTTCTGATACGATTACTAATGCATAGCGTAGCTGAAGAAAGGCTTTGAAGCGTGACTTGTCTGTTTGATTAAAACTAAAGTCATGTAGCGGATTTTAGGGGTTGACCTCCCCGGGAGTTGGTCTGGCCCGCCTGGTGTCCATGGTCTTCGGACACGGTGGCCGTTTGCTCCTCTCCCCGCCTCGGCTTAAGTTCTGCTGTCCTCTTCCCCTCGGCTTTTGCACGGCCGGCTTCTGCACGCCCTCGGCTCTTGCACGATTGGCTCTTGCACGCCCTCGGCTCTTGCACGATCGGCTTCTGTAATCTGCACGCCCTCGGCTCTTGCACGATTGGCTCTTGCACGCCCTCGGCTCTTGCACGATCGGCTTCTGCACGCCCTCGGCTATTGCACGATTGGCTCTTGTACGTCCTCGGCTTTTGCACGGCCGGCTTCTGCACGCCCTCGGCTCTTGCACGCCCTCGGCTCTTGCACGCCCGGATTCTACACGCCCCCGGCTCTTGCACGGCCGGCTTCTGCACGCCCTCGGCTCTTGCACGATTGGCTCTTGCACGCCCTCGGCTCTTGCACGATCGGCTTCTGCACGCACGCCCTCGGCTCTTGCACGATTGGCTCTTGCACGCCCTCGGCTCTTGCACGATCGGCTTCTGCACGCCCTCGGCTATTGCACGATTGGCTCTTGTACGTCCTCGGCTTTTGCACGGCCGGCTTCTGCACGCCCTCGGCTCTTGCACGCCCTCGGCTCTTGCACGCCCGGATTCTGCACGCCCCCGGCTCTTGCACGCCCCCGGCTCTTGCACGGCCGGCTTCTGCACGCCCTCGGCTCTTGCACGATTGGCTCTTTAACGCCCTCGGCTCTTGCGCGATAGGCTTTTGCAAGCCCCGGCTCTTGCACGGCCGGCTTCTGCACGCCCTCGGCTCTTGCACGATTGGCTCTTGCACGCCCTCGGCTCTTGCACGATCGGCTTCTGCACGCCCTCGGCTATTGAACGATTGGCTCTTGCACGCCCTCGGCTTTTGCACGGCCGGCTTCTGCACGCCCTCGGCTCTTGCACGCCCGGATTCTGCACGACCTCGGCTCTTGCAGGCCCGGCTTCTGCACGCCCTCGGCTCTTGCACGTCCGGCTCTTGCAAAGTGCCTGGCCCGGCGGCGATTGCCTTAAGCCGTTCGAAATACTCCGGACGCCGGACTTGCGCTCCTTCGAGAGACACGCGAGACTGCTGTTATCCTGGGCAGAAACCTCTACCTTCGCAACACGAAGAAGAGTGCTAACTGAGACTGAGGGGTTTTTCGCCACAGTCACTAGACTAGAGAACAAGTTTCAAGCGCGCGCTCGTAGTGAAAATTTCTATGACATCACATCGATGAGTCATCGGATTGCTTATTTTTTTAGCTCGCGTTGATCATTAACTCGATAGGCCCAGCTGACACGTGCCCTGGCCTGCATGTGGGTGGTGTGACGTCGTCAGTTGGCACGCATTATATCGCGAGGTGCCGGTGTCACGAAGTAGAGTATCCCCCATTCACGAGTATCCCCCTTAGTGAAATTGAGTAGGCCTATTCGGTTTAGTTAGCATTTCTGGCGGTTTCTAAGTGCATTCAGTCGTACAATATGGATTTATTGTGCACATAAAATATTTTAACCCTCGGGCTACCAAGGGGGGGGTTACCACCCCCCCCCTACGTTTTTATGCATAATTGTTTTTTCCATATGGAATATAATTTTTGCATTTTAGGTGGCTGTAGCAGATTCATTGGCGCACATTTTGAGGTAAACATCATGGTGGTAGCCCACGCCATTCAAAAGTTATACCTGATATACCCGAGGCACCAGGGGGGGGTGGATACCACCCCCCTTAGTTTTTCGACTATAGCTTATTGACTATTCTTCCTAGAAGAGAAACAATTATACCATTCTTTAGAGGGAATGCAGGGCTTCATTTGCATACCTACATCTTTGTCTTATGAAAACCGGAAGTGATCAAAATAAATAATAATACGCGTAATATGCGTGAAAAATGGCTGAATGGAAGCACTCCCCCTTAGTTTTTTGTCTGTAGCGTATTCATTTGTCTTCCTGGAAGAGAAACAAAGATACCATTCTTTAGAGGGAATGTAGGGCTTCATTTGCATACCTACATCTTTGTCTTTTGAATACCGGAAGTGATCAAAATAAATAATAATACGCGTAATCTGTGTGAAAATGGCTGAATACAGCATTACAACGTAAACCGATATATATATGTATGGATATATATGTATGGATGTACATTTATACTATATAAACATGTGTAGGGATGATTGTGTGTATCTTTTATACATAGATTAGTTTCAAAACACACATAATCTTATATTTGTTTATCCAAAAAGTACAAAATGTACGCAATAATATAAAATATTGCTAATTAATGGGTTCCGTTGTTAAAAGTGATGTAATTTCGAGGTGCATTCACATAATGTACAACTAAATATACCATTCTGTACAGAAATTAATGCTGAATCCATTGCTATATTACAAGTTATGATATGTGAAACCAAACACGAAATCCGGGGGGGTGGTAAAAGCTTGGTAGCCCTAGGGTTAAGTTGCCTATCTTTAGTTTGAACGTCGACCTGAAATTAATTTACTTCGTTTTTGGTGATTTTGACTGGATTTTCGTCTTGGCTATCGTGATGCGTATGACGATGGGGGATAGAATGGTTTATCCCCCCTGATACTCTAAACCGGTTTATTCCATTCGGTGGGATATTCTTTAGGAGAATAGAATATCTCGGGACACCGGAAACGACGCAGTAATGTTGTGATGAGCTACGGCCAGGTTTAAAACAGTGATCTGGTCTGCTGCCCTGGGGCAAAGCCTACAAAGTTAGTCACAGAAGCATTGTTAAAAGAACTTGAGAAGATTTTGTTGAAAGTCTGAGCTATATTCTCCGAGATAGATTCTTGTTAGTAGATAAGTCAATGTCGAACTCTCAACTACTGTTGTCACTGAACGTTTTTTTTTAATAATTACGCGTAATAAAATAATACTATGTGGCAGAGATGTTGCAAGTAGGCTACTTAGGTTGCAAGTAAGAGTACAAGTACACGTGGCTACTGCAAGAACAAAGAGATATTTACTTCTTTTACAAAGCAATGGTGTATTACCACATGCACTCATTTAGAATTGCTTCTGAAAACTATAAGGGATGTTAGCAGCTTCTCATTCAAATTCGTTCGATACAGTTTTAACATTAAACTGCCAAAGCTAAACACACGTCCAACAGGGGCGCTGGACGCAGGCATCCTAAATTCTCTAAGCGCTAGTTGGTTTACAAAACAGCGATTTAAAAACAGCGAGTGCACAAAATTGCGATAGCCAATACAGCGATTTCATAGATCTTATAATATAAGTCTAAGTCTGTTTACGTTGTCCTTCCGTATGTTTGTTTGTCTGTTGTCTAAAGGCTCCGAAACAGAACGCTTTAGCGGTTTGAAAAATTTTACAAAACATTATTACGCCACGTCTAGATCAACGCGACTATTTTCAGCTCGCAATTTTATTTGAACGCCGATATTATGGACATTTTAAATTTCCAACTTTTCAACGAGGCTATACCGGCCATCATCATCATCATCAGGATCCATGGGCCGAAGGCCCGTAGGTGTCCAACGCTTGCATCATATCCATGGGCCGAGGCACGTTGGAGTCCAATGCTTGCATTGGATTTCATTCGTATTTGTTCTTTACGAACGGAGTATCTGCACCCATCCGTTCGACCTTCGCACTTCTCCCTTAAAGAGAGTTCCAGGCTTAGGACTGGCTCTGATATCCACTATCTTGTGGTATCAAAGGCGGCGATGCCGCCCACGTTTGCCAGCTTTTTCAGGGTTCCTGCCATAGTATGGCCATTTGTCCACGTCACGCGGGCTAAATATGCAATCTTACGTCACGCGGGCTATAGGCCTATATGCAATCTTACGTCACGCGGGCTAACGGCCGAACTTCGTCTATTATATTTATCTCGGGGAACAATTAATACGCCCCGCCAATCGCGCGTCGTTAAATAAACGCATTAATACGCCTATTATAATTTAGAGATAGCCCGTGTATTACGGGAACAAATAATACGCCTATTTAAGGTAGAGATAACCCATGTAGTAGCCTACGGGGAATAAATAATATGGCCTATAGATAAGGTAGAGATAGCCTATCCCGTGCAGTACACGGGAAAAGCAACTATGTTCACCTCTAAATATCATTTCCATTCAGATATATGGACTTTTTAAATATTTGAAGCCCATCAGCAAATATAGTAAGTAAGTAGCCTTTATTTGCAGCCGTTAAAAATTACGCTTGGGGAAAACCCGGGCGAACGCCGGGTAAAAAATGCTAGTTTATTAGGCCTATATAAAGTTTCAACTTTCAAATGTATGACGTTGTAGGCTATACATTATAACAAATGTGTAATTTAAAACTTGAAGACTCAAATTATGTCAAATTTGCTTCTTTGAAGTGAATGGGGTAGTAATAATTAAATCATTATGCTGTTTGCAATCAGGGTTCTGGAACGATCGCTCATAGGACTATCGCTTACACGCCGCCAGCAATTAAGTATTCAGTAGTTGGTAATTGATCGTTTTAGCGTTGTTTATTATATAGGCCTGTGTATTATTTTCATCAATCTAACTTCTACTTTCAGCAAACATTATTCTCATCAATTCAACTTCTATTTAAACAAGAACTATTTTCATCAATCCAACTTCCATTTAAGTAGGCCTAAGAATTACAATGCGCAATTTAAAAAAGATCCTGGTGACCGTTTGGCTTGGAATACCCAGCTACGCGCTCTTCATCCTCTCTACCACAACAAGGAGGCTGCCTACTGGGAACAGTTGGTCTCTCGTAACGCCAAGAATCCAAAGCGCCTGTGGTCCTCCATCTCGGATCTTCTTGGTCGACCGTCTCGTCCCTTGGAGACCCCCGCGTTCTCCGCTAATGACTTTCTTGACATGCTTACTACCAAGCCTTCGAGCCTCTACAGCTGATGCTCCTCCTCCAACGTTTACCCCAACAACATCTGCCTTCGAAGGTTTTCGACCCATTATGGACTCGGATCTCCGCTCAGTTTTGACATCTGTAATTTAAAATCATGTGAATTGGACCCTCTTCCCCCTTTTATTATCACAGATATTCTTGATGATATTGCTCCTTTCTTTCTGTATCTCTTTAATAGATCACTCTCAGAGGGCTCCATGCCTGCTTCACAAAAACGAGCTATAGTCTTTCCAGCACTCAAGAAGCCCAACCTAGACCCTAACCTTTGTCAGAACTTCCGACCCATTTCAAACTTATCATTTCTCTCCAAAACCTTAGAACGACTGGTTTCCATGCAGCTTCTCCCCTATCTTGAACATTCAGGACTCCTCCCTTCCCACCAGTCTGGTTAAAGGGCTTATCACTCCACAGAAACAGCCCTCCTCTCTTTACTTTCTGATATCTATTCAGCTGTTGACAGGTCTCAGCTCACTCTTCTTGCTCTTTTTGATGTTTCTTCAGCCTTCGACATGGTCGACCATGAAATTCTACTCCAACGCCTTGAGACCTCCTGTGGACTCAAAGGTTCCCCACTTCTTTGGCTTCGGTCTTACTTGTCTGATCGCACTCAAATGATCATTTCTGGCGACTTCAGGACTCAGTGGGTCCCTGTTAAGTTGGGTGTTCCTCAGGGCTCTGTCCTTGGCCCCCCTCTTATTTATTTTATACACGGCTAGTATTCCTTCCCTTTTCCCAAATCATTCGGCTATCGGCCATCTTTTTGCTGATGATGTCCAGGCATATGTCTGTGGGCCCCCTTCTGCTCAACTCCTTCTTGCTAGTCACATTGACGCTCTTTCCCAGGATCTCCATCTGTGGATGTCCTCTAATCGCCTCTCTTTAAATTCCTCCAAAAAGTCCAATTGCGAAGGAGACGAGACTAGCAGCGTCGAAGCCTCATAGACATCCTACGCATGGTCCGGCTGCGACTTCGGCTTTTAAATGGATATCGTCAGGTTACTACTGCACTACCAATAATAGACATTATAGCAACAATACTCAAATAGTCATTATCAACGCTAAATGGTTATCCCGTAGTTTAGGTTGATAAATTATTTTAATGTCTTCAGTGCCGTACTTGACGCTGCAGTCTACCTATGTCCATGATAATTGTCAAAAATCCAGCTTCCATTTACGAGAAAACATTTCATCAATTGAACTCCTGTTTAAGCAAGAATTATTGTCATCAATCCAACTACTATTTAACCAAGAATTCTTTTATCAATCCAACTTCTCTTTAGGCAAGAATTATTTTCGTCAATCCCATTTCTATTTTAGAAAAACGGTTCATCGATCCAGCTTTTATTGAAGCAAAGGCCTATAGTTTATTCAATCCAGCTTCTATTTACGAAAACAAGTAGCCTACTTCCATCAATCCAACTTCTATTTAAACAAAGAATTAGTTTCATCAATCCAACTTCCATTTAGACCAACAATTATTTTCATCGATCCAGCTTCTATTTTAAATTGACAATATAAAATAATTAACCAGTCGAAAATACGGTTTTACCAGCTAAATTACCATAGACTGCAGTTCGAGCTTACAGCCTACCACCGAAACATGATACATTGCATGCACAATTACAACCTTTTGCGGTCTCTCTACAATGAATCGATCCATTTCCATATGAATTTGATAATTTGACCTTTTACAGAAACAAAATTGATGACGTTACCATATTACGTAAGAAAGGTTGTGTGGACACACTGTGGTGGCCTATATCAGCATTGCCGTCATTGCGATGTTAAGTATGCATGAATAGCCCAGACGGTAGACAGCCAAATGCTTTCAGGTTAAAAAATATATTTCACTGCAGGGCCAAAAGCTGCCAAATAGTGGTGGTGACTATCACCACCACTTTTAAAAGTGGTGGTGACCGGACACCACTGTCACAATAGAAAGTTACGCCTATGCACGACACTACAGTTTCGGTTCCTGTAGCCGTAACGGTGATTATAGTGCCAGCATGAGATTCTTGTGCACCTGTTCCACCACTGCCAAAGAACTTGATACGGTCCCGAACAAAGCATGTGTCTCATTTACATAAGACAGAATCATATCTGTACAAATTAAACAAGAACAAACTAGATGTAGGCAGTTTTTGACTAATGGAGCAACACATAAGATGCACATAACATAACATAACTTATTAATGTGTTTTAAGTAGCAGAGAAAAGTGATTCGCAAATGGCTCTCTAACTAAACTAACTAAGCGCGTTATGAGACAGATCAAGATGTTTCCTTAACAGAGTTAGCCTATATATATGTGCAACATCTCGCGTAAGAAATATGCTAATTAACTTTGTTGAAACTTCGTCCTCAGAGTCGCACTTCGGTGTGACCGTGCGCGCGTTACAAATTTGATTATAATAATAATAAGCTCGCACATGCAGCGGAAGACTGTTCCGAGAGGAATGTGTTCATAGAAAATCACAAGTGAACCTCATTCAAACGTAAACTCCATATATGAGCTATAGGTTCAGTGACTATCAGCAGTCCCATAGTACAAGTCATATATAGATACCTACATTGCAGTATTGCATGTATTGTTTTGTATTTGTTAATTTATATAGCGCCGCTCACAGCAGTGGCCATTCAGTAGCGCTCCCAGTGCGAGAACCCCTATAGAGAAGAAGAAGGTTTTGAGGAGAGAGAAAGCTGTAGGAAGAGACACAGAAAGAATGTTAACACGCAGAGAGGAAGGAAGGGCATTCCATAGGGAGACCGCAATAGTGGCAAAAGATTTAGTTTGGGCCATAGTGGTCCTAAATCGTGGAACAAAAAGAGATAAGTAGGTACCTACTTATATAGATACCTACATAATGTATTGCATACATATATAGGTTGCAATAATCATTATTTATTACGAGACAAATAAATCGGTAAGCATTGCGGCAATACAAATTATTGTGTGTGCTTTTTTATATCAATCAGCCGTTTATTAAATCAACAACAGCACAATTAATTAACAATCAGTCATTTAAAAAAAAATGTTAATCTGCTGATGCCGTCAACAGGACAGCCCTAAAGGATCAAAATAATCCGCTATTGCAGGGCTGCCCCTTTTCCACATTACATTTACTGATGGCAAGACGATTTTTATGATCATGTATTTATAGAAAATTCAACTTAAATAACAATGTTAGGGGCTAAATCATAGCCAAACAACTAAATAACAAAACATTGCAGTACAAGATTTAAAACAAACAAGCAAAAAAAATCAAAACAAAAACAGATTATAATGTTCACTGTTGTACATTATAAACAATCTTAACTGCAGGTACAATCTATCGAGTCATATTCTTTTTATGTGTCCAAGAGATAATGTTTCAGTTGAGCTTTAAATTGAGCTTGTATGTGTAATATATTTATTAAATTTGGAGGAAGAGAATCCCAAAGTGGTGGACCTGAGCATTTAATTGTGAACTGCTTAGTCCTGGTTCGTGCCCCTGGGGTTCGATATTTACAGGGATGCTCTAGTATCATGCCCATGGATAGCTACACCCTTAAGGAAATATTTATCAAACAGTGAAGGAAGAAGCCCATAATGATAACAGTACATGAATAGTCCAATTTGATATTTTATAATGTCATTCAATTTTAGAATATTGTGCTCTTTAAATATTAATTTTTTGTACTATCAGACCATCCCAGTAAGCAAGTCACACGTATGGCACGTTTATGGAGAGTCTCAAGGCGTTTTAATCTAGAGGAGTAGTTTGAGCCCCAGCAGATATTACAGTATGAAAAGTAAGGAAAAAACAGCGTGTAGTATAATTGTTGGAGAACAGGTTTAGTCAGATAATGCTTAATTCGTGACAGAAAACTTATATATTTTGCTAATTTCTTTTATACATGTGTGATATGCTCATTCCATTGCAGATGCCGATCTACAATTCTACATAAACACCAAGAAATTTGGTGCATTCAGTTTGCACTATTTCCTTGTTATCTATCATAATTTCCATTGCTTGTTGGGGAGCTGGTTTATGGTGACCACGGAACAGTATATAACATAGTCCAGATTGAGTGAAAGTTTATTGGCTTTAAACCAATTTGATATTACTTCAAGTTCCTTATTTACTTTCTGCTGCAATACATCTATTGGTTTATCAGTAAAAAACACATTGCTGTCATCAGCAAATAGTATGAAATCAGTTTTATCAGCAATCTGAGGTAAGTCATTTACATGTATATAGATCAAGAACAGTAATGGCCCCATATAGATCCCTGCGGCACTCCACACCGAATGGTTTTATGAACAGACTGATAGCCTTCGTAGAGGACATACTGAGTTCTATTTTCCAAATAATGTTGTAGCCACTGTTGTGCCATGCCTCTAATGTCACAGTGCTCAAGTTGACCCAACAGGATAGTATGATTAACCGTGTCAAACACATTTTTTTGCTTTCCCAAACATTACTTTTATAATTGTAGGAATTAACTGTGTCATATCCTAGCGCATTTCTAAATTTTACTGTATTTTTTTCATCAAGCTGTTTACTCGTATGATATCAACTTGCCTGAGAAAAGCAGAGGAAGAAAATATGACCAGCATTGCATTTCCAACAGTCGGCTGCGGAAAACTTCAGTACAAAAATCGCGATGTTGCAAATTGTTTTGTCGAAGCAGCCTCGGGATCAAAGCTTAAGGTAGGCTATTATTCAATCGAGCGGCCTCTTGGAATATTAAATGATACAGCTCGTTCTAGCAATAATATTTTGTGCTTAGCATGACATGGATTGGTTTAGATCAATTAGATATTCTTGTATGCTGCTCTTGTCAGTGGCACCTAATGTATTGATGCTATACAGTTGATCTTAGTTCTAACTTCCACAATACAGTGCAACTTTTCTGTAATAGACTCACCGTTATTGAAAGGAATAATTAGAAATTTATCTGCTTCTGTTTTAATCAATAAAATAGGCCTATTCGAATCTGAAAGTCCTTTGTAGAATCTTATGTCGATTCCTAAAGCGGAGATAAATAATTTATGCTAACATAAGTTAACGTTCACAGCTTAGATTATATAACTAAAGTTGTTTAATCGTTGGTTGAGCAGACATTTTGGTCAAGCATTTTGCTATAGGGCTCGCTCAAGAGGCTCCAAAGAGGGGCAGTAAAAATGTTCTGATATAATATATCAGAACATTTTTTAACAGAACATTCGCATGTGTTTGTATGTATATTATACATACAAATACATGTGAATGTTCTGTTAACTTGCATGTACAATTAGAAACACGATCTCAGATGATTTTGTGATGTTTCTGTTTTATCAGATATACCTAGTCGCCATTACTGACGAACTGCATGAGGAGTTTCGAGAATACTTCCCTGATGAGCCAGATAAAAGTTATTATTTATTTTATTTACTTATTTTTATCTATTTTCTATATCTATTATATTTATTGCAATTATTACGCACATAAGGTGAGAATTTTGGAATATAAGATGAAGATCAGGTGCGCATGTCCATGGTCCTTACGCGAAATTCACTCAACAGGCTCGAACCCGCAAACGTTAGACTCCACACGTAGCCTATATAGCGTGCTACTGAACAGACTACCGTGTCGGATACTTTGCCTTGTATATTAGGGAGTTTTTAAGGTATATGTGATATTTTCAACCCAAAGATTTTGTTACCGGCCAGGTCGAATTATCATGCCAATTCATGTATGAACTCCATATATGAAATTATAGCCTGATAGATGAGCATCTAGGACTTGGGCAAGGCCACCGAAAATATAGAAGCGAGAGTGATGGAAAGGTCAAAATCAGTTGCGGAGCAAGTCACGTTATCGTGCAAGCACAGCTGGAAACGTCATCTGATGAGAATGTGTCATCTGCAGATAGATCAGAAAAAGAGCCAGAACCGTCGACGTCTGCTTTGCCACCAAAGCGGCGAAGGGGACAATCTTTGTAGTTACTGGTAATGTGGCAGCAGCTCTAGATCGCACCAAAAGCAGCAGCAGGAAAGCCTTTCACATTTTATCTGCTCTCGATGCATCCAATAGGCCTATATACGCAGAACCAGCTGGTGAGCTGATCATCAGTCCCTCAGCGATCCATCAAGGAAGGAAAGATAACTGTGTAGCCCTAGCAGCAGAGATTCGTGAAATGTTCGATCCACTGGGACGTCAAGATCATGCCAGATGTTACAGGGAAAGGACGAAGGTGTGTCGATCGCTTTCCAATAATGGTACATGTATCTGGTAAGGATGTGATCAAGTTATTGGCCATCCCCAAACACCAATCCGGGATAGCTCCCGTCATGGCAGATTCGTGTTTGGCCGAGATCAGAAGTTAGGGATTGGAAGACAGAATCTTGGCCATGTGTTTCGATGCAAGGGCGATGTATGCATGAAGATGGAAGCGGAATTAGGAATGGGCCTCGTGAACCTTGCCTGTCGATATTATGTTTCTAAACTTGTGCTGGACAAGGTTTTTGCACTGCGTGATTCTGCAAGGCTCCGAAATTGGCACTCTTTAGTCATCGATCAGGCTAGGTATCGCACAGCAATGGAGAATAAAGACGCAGCACAACGCATCACAGAAATTCGAGACAATATTATCACCTTTACATTGCATCAACTGACTAATGAATACAACAGAGACCACTACAAAGTGCTACTAGAACTAAGTTCAGGTACCCAGAGGTATTTCTTCGCGCGCATTGGATCATTTGGATGGCACTGCGATCTATGCGATCAAGATGTGGCTTTTCGGAGAGCTGTTTTCCTTTCAACAACGGTATAGCACACAGAGGACATCTCGACAATCCTACTTTCAAAAGGTGTGGAATCATCTACTTCGAATGTTATGTTCTGTGACAACAACTTGCGTGCAGTTACTGTAGGCCTACTAGTTTACCTAAGCCCCAATGTACGATCTTACAATTCTTGAAGGCAATCCATTAGGGGTGTCAGAAAAGTGACACATAGCAGAAAACACCCATACTCAAGTTTTTCCCATTATTCTATTCATATATTGGCTATAAATATTGTTTACAGAATTTTAAAATGTTATCCTGAGGTCGCTCAAAGCCCCCAACCATACCCTACTTAAATTCCCAGAACTGAAGGCGCCCATGCTCGGGTCTTGGAACTTGGGTTCATTGCGAATTTACACTTTTTATCACACAAAAATTAACGAAGAGTCCGATTTGGATGAACTTTAAATATGTGTGTTTATCTCGACAAGAGCTACATCCAGGATAACTATAGATACTAAATTCAGGGTCATTCAAGGTCATTTCAAGGTCAGAATAAACAAAATCAAGCAAAATCAAAGAATAATGGTCAGATCTCAGCCAATAATTCTTGAAATTAGCTAATTCTTTCTTAAGTTTCTCGGCTTGAGAAGTGCTACCTGTGGTAAGAAACAAGGCTACTAAATGTAAGACAATCCAAGGTTATTTTAAGGTCAAAAAGGTCAATATAAGAGAAAAATCAGGGAAATGGCCATAATTCTGCCAAATATTGTTCTATTTCATTTGGATTATTCATTTTTGTGATAAAAGTGTAAATCGACAATGAACCCAAGTTCCAAGACCCGAGCATGGGCGCCTTCAGTTCTGTGAACTTAAGTAGGGTATGTTCGGGGCTTTGAGCGACCTCAGGATAACATTTTAAAATTCTGTAAAAATTATTTATAGACAATATATGAATAGAATAATGGGAAAACCTTGAGTATGGGTGTTTTCTGCGATGTGTCATTTTTCTGGAACCCCTACAATCCATACTTACACAGACAAGTAAGTCTCACAGGTCGCCGTAACAGCATTCTCCCTATCCCTTTGTGACGATTCAGTCACCGTCGATGAAAACAGTGCAAATGAGTGCATGCATGGTCAACAACATGCTCAACAATCAGGTATCCGATGGACCTCCAACGAGGCTTCCTCCCATACATAATCCACCGACAAAAGCACTTCCCGATTTCTTCACCACTTCTACCACCAAATTATCCCAGATTCTCGGATTGGATGACTCTTCTTGGTCGAGACCCGCAACAGTGGGAGTCATAACAATTATATAGTGAGGCAAAAGATATCATATCCGCCCTAAGAATGACGAACGATTTGGCGGAGAAATGAGAGACCCTCTTAATTCAGTCCTACAAAGATGCCCTGGTTCGAAAGGAGGAACAGAAAACTTGAATTTTTTCTACAATCGGTCGAGTACCATGGAAACAAATTCCCAAAGACAATAAAGGGAATAAATAAATGACAAATAACTGAAAGTATTTCCTTTGATTTTGCCTTATATTTTATTTTTAAGTGTTGAAATTTGTTCGTTATCCTTGAAAATTACAATGTATCACATTGCCTTATAAGTGACAATTCCTCCGGGGTTTTGCGCAAGTTCTAAATCTATTCCGATTTTGATCTAATTTGGCAAATGACAATGTTTCTCAAGGTGGAACACAAAAACAAACTGGTCGATATTAATTTTTAGTGCTATTATCTCTAATAGAACCTTTTTGCTGCAGAGTAGACTTTGCCTACTATAAGTGTTGTCGAAAACATGACACCGAACACGTCCATAGAAATAGCCTAGATTAAGTTATATCAAAATCAAGTCAATTCATTTACTAAGTTTCAATAAATCCTAACTACCTAGAGTGGCGTATTACTCTAAATAGATTTTATGAGGCTTATCTGAATTCCCCCTTAGTGATGCTCATCAGTTTCATTTCTGCAATCGTAGAGATAAAGTTCGTAGAGTTAGACATCGTAGTTGTAGATTCTCATGGTTCAATTGATGACATCGAATGCGACCTTCTCCCTTATTCGTCTTCGAATGTACTGGTAACACCGTATACGTCAATCCACTTGTTCGTAGATTGAATTGCGATTTAAGTTCCTCGTAGCCTATTACTCTGTTCGAATTGTTCAGCACTGAAACGATGATCTATCGTTCCAATTCGCTTCACACGGCAACTTAGCACGAAAATGATAGTCCGTCCAAGCTTACACTGGCTCGCTGACGTTCAAATTCTTATACTGCTTTATGTCCGTTTCACGATGTCGTGGTTTCACTTTTAAACCACCAACACCCGAGGTATTAAATTCCGTTAATCTTCACTTCGAACTAACGTTTTAAACTTTAATCCACTTTGATCGCTTCCATATAATACGATCCGAAATATCCGTTACGACTCAACTCGATTTCGCCATCTCTCTCCTCTCGAACAACTTTCACCCAACTGATTTTCCGTTTTTAACTGTCTGTAACTGTTTTTTAATTTTCAGAGCGTCTTTCGTCGCTAGGCAACGTATCACGTCACGTGATATTTGAGTTTACAAATTTAAAAGCCTTTAGTTTCACTAATATTATATAACGCCACTAACAGTTTATCTATCGCCACTTTAATTGATTAACTTATTCTAAAGCTTATATTAATTAGTTAATTAAACAAGACATTTGGTAAGAACTATTTCGCTACACACATTGCCTTATAAGTGACAATTCCTCCGGGGTTTTGCGCAAGTTCTAAATCTATTCCGATTTTGATCTAATTTGGCAAATGACAATGTTTCTCAAGGTGGAACACAAAAACAAACTGGTCGATATTAATTTTGAAACTTCGATTTTTAGACACACCCTATTGTATATGAACCACTGCAAGTAGTTACGGTTCTTGGCAGGAGCTAACTCGTGTAGTTAACGAGGAGCTGTCGAAGATAGATGTCTGGTTTGCTGCCAATAAACTCACGCTGAATCTAGACAAAACTAATTATATACTGTTCAAATCCCACAGGAAAGCTCTTCCGACTGTCAGTTTCTACTTATGTATTAAGGATACCCCTATTGAGAAGGTAGAGAGAACGTAGAGTCAACGAAATTTCTAGGGATCCACATTGATCAACATATGTCTTGGAAGGTTCACATTAATCAGATTTCAACTAAAATTGCTAAAAATGTGGGCATTTTAACCCGTATAGCATACTTACTGCCAAGAGCAACCAGATTGAATTTATATTACGCACTTATTTACCCTTACCTCACCTATTGCAATATGGTGTGGGCCTCGACATACGCCTTGAGATTGAACAGACTAATTATCCTCCTTCGTTTAGTTGCAGGCATTAAGAAATGGGAACATTTAGGCCCATCTTTTTCGGAACTGAGATTAAACTTACTTAGACTCGACCAGATCAGAGACTTCCAAATAGGTGAATTCTATTATCGGCTTGAACATGGGCTCCTCTCCCCGATATTTAAGGGCTTCCTCCAGCACGTCTCTGACATCCATTCGTACTCTACTAGGAACACCTCTGCTTACCGCCCTGTTTCAGCTCACACTAATACCAGACGTTTCACTATCAAGTCATATGGTACTCAGGTATGGAATAAAATACCATCGGTAATACGTCTCACCAATAATCTATTGACCTTTAAAAGAGATTGCGTACTGTACTACTCTCTTCCAAGTTATAAATTAGTATTTTTCATAAAGTGTAAATAGCCGCGTGTAGTTAAGATAATAGTTAAGTTCTTAGTTAAGAATTATCTAGTATTTTGCTTGAAGTGTAGATTATTTCTAATAGGCTTACATTTGATCATTTGACTGTATTGAACTTTGGGGTTCAGCCATTAGATTAAGAAATTTGTTTACTGTGTTGACAATCTTGGTAATTTTTTGCTGTAATTACTATTAGGGTGGCCCTACTCAGCGGAATTCCTTTATCCCTTCTGGGTTTCCCTTTGCTTGCCAAAGTAGTACCCCTTTTTGTGTTTAATGATGTTTTATTTTAATTGGTTGCAATAAAAGAAGATTTGATTTGATTTGATTTCACTCAGGGGGTTTGAACCTGCAATCGTTTGATTAAACACTCGGTGCTCTTCTATATTGACCTATCTGCCAGACCTAGGCTATATAATTCATGGGTCTTTCATCCACTTTTCATTTAATAGTGTTTGAGTCTTAAAGCCTTAATTACTTTCAGATGTGCACCAGTTAGCTTCAACGGTTAACGCTGATGCCAGTACTCCAGGAAAACCACGATCTGTTCTCCACATGTTCGCCCTGGATGCAAGTACTTTTACAAAAGTAAAAGAGGAACTCAAATGTAGATATCGTCCACAACCACCTGCGCCTCACGTGATCACGGATGTTCTGATCGAAATGCCAATTGTTCACCCTGCAATAGCGGCTCTTGCAGACGAAATAGTCCGCAGAATTCAATCTTTGCAAACGAGTGAACTCCAAGTTACAGTCGGTGAGTAAGACTTTAATGAAAAACTTATTTCGGTTTAGATTCCTTGCGAACATCATGTAGGGGGCCGTCCATAAAAGTACGTCACGCTCCAGGGGGAGGGGGGTTTAAGAAAGTGTGACAGTTTGTGACAGGGGAGGGGGTCAGCCATGTGTGACGTCACACATTTATTTTTAAATTTTATTTATAATTTATTTTTTATTTTTTAGCAGAATTTCATAGCTTTAAAAATAATTTTCAAAAATTTTCTGAAACATTTTAATTAGTTTTATGTCAAAATAACATGAAATGCATATCTCCTGAATGTGTTTTTCACGATTCCTCTCGCTAGGAGCGCTAGTAATAATGCTGTTGCGAAGCCTTGTTTATGTATTAGCCTTGCTTTCGGAAGTATTATTATTTCTATGTTGAAAGTGTGACGTACTTTAGGGGGGTCCGAGTTTTGTGACAGTTTGTGACAGGGGAGGGGGGTAAAATGGTCAAAAATAGCGTGACGTACTTTATGGACGGCCCCTAGGCCGAACAATAACCGTAAGCTCGTGAGTGCGTCGTCAGGCTGTATTTATAAGATAGCCAACGCTGACGCTATCTAGCGCTTATTATTAGGAGAAATGTATGTTAGATCTAAAAGGCGATATTGTGGCGTACAGAGGAAAATTGGATCTGATTGGCAAGTGATTTTATTGTTCGTAGCTAACAGGGAAAACAGGGCGTTTTGCTCAGAAAGGATTGTTTGCCGAAATAGCGCGCGGTTATTGTGCACGTTAGGGGCTAATTGGCTATTGGGACTTAAATCCATATTTACAAGATAGCTAGATTTGCTGATACCGCTGAGAGGCCTCGAGTGAACTTTTCTAAACCAGGCAACAGCAAAGCTATTGCAAAGCGAAAGACGCAAACTTAGAAAAGTAAATTGGACATGTTATCTGTTATCGTTGCAGATGCAGAACAGTTAACTGTGACTCTGACTGGGAAACAAAAACAGGACATCGTCGAAGTTAAACAACGTGTTCTAAAACTGTTAACAGAACATGAACTGCAACAAAGGAACCTGTCGTACATCAAGAAGACGAGGGGTCGTGAGGCTTATCTGATGGCGTTGTCCGCAACGCAGTACTTAGGGTATCCAGAGTACTGGACAAACTACGGAGTCACGGACCTGTCTCAGGCCGAGGAGACACGCCAACCACTTATCAATGGTTCCTGGCTATATAACGCTGTTGAGGCGATCGTACGGGAAACGTGGATGCCGAACTTAGTGACACTTGGACGAGACGCCAGAAA
This sequence comes from Aporrectodea caliginosa, assembly GCA_020284085.1. Classification (NCBI taxonomy): domain Eukaryota; kingdom Metazoa; phylum Annelida; class Clitellata; order Crassiclitellata; family Lumbricidae; genus Aporrectodea; species Aporrectodea caliginosa. The sequence continues at coordinate 52,954 of JACEVL010000049.1, read as the reverse complement.
TCTCCAACATACCAGCATTGAAGTGATAAATATTTGGGTTAACGAAAATCCACAGCATTACACGAATTACCAGTACAAGCTGAAATCTTTGGCTGCGAGAGCGGCTAAAAAGCCTTTCAAGTCCACCGTTGATCTACCTGGAGAGCCGGAAATTATGACCAAACGGCTCCCTATAGGTAGGACCTAGTAGGGCCTACTTTTGCACGTCTACTCCTACATACATGTAGTCAAGCAACACATGGGTCTGATCGTGATCGCAATTATTAATTTAAAATTTCTAAAGCGTTAGGCGTATTAAAAGTTATGCGAAAGTCAACACAACAGCTTATTCAGAAGTGCTGCGTCAATTCAGATAAGATGCCGCTTGAACAGAATCTAGTTGCCGGGAGACCAAAGAGTGAACGAGGCGGAGGAGTTATTACGGTGGTTTGAGGTCATATTCGAATTACGTGAAGTAGACCAGTCTTGTCTGAAAATTACCCTAGACAAGCCTTGGTGAGGTTGACGGAAGGCTCTAAAAATCTAAATACAGAAACAGGGCAGTTATGCCGAAATAAATAATTACACGTTACGCAGCAGTTATCAGGGTTTAGTAATTTTTATGCAGAACATCGTTCATAAAACACCCGCCTCTAACAAAGTTAATAATTATTATCAGAGGCATTGAACTGTCTCCGAGTGGAAGGATATTTCGACTGCAGCTAAGACGCCACATAGATGCAACACTTAGAACATGCCATCCTTAGAAAACGAGAATGCAACGCCTTTAAATTACCTCTTCTGCCCAAACGTCCCTAATCTGGCACAAACAAACAAATTAAGATAAGCTGAATAGCTCTTGACCTTTCAAATCGAGTCTGTGGAATTCTGCACTTTGTGCACGTTTTCAGATAGCTGTTGATCCCGGAATGCAATTGTAAACGCCTGCACTGTACTCACTCCTGGACGAAACGGCACATTATGTGTTATTATTTGTAGGCGAACCCAATAAACGCTACATGTAGTATCCACTCCTTTACGGTTTCTTGTACGTCTACATACAGTAACATACTGTAGGTTCGGCTTCCTTTGCCTGACCTATCACTTGCTACAAATGTATTTTCTCTATTTGTACCTATAATCAACTTCACTATGGTAGTGCGTGGTTTTTGATTCACATAAACACAGTATGACAACGTTTTCAACTGTTTCTTCTTTTCAATTGACTATTTGGCTAGCTCAGCGCAAATCAACTCTGTAACAAATTTCAAATTGCTCACATCAGTTAATTCTTTGGCGTGCCTCTCGTGGGGTTAGATGTATGACTGTCTAATTAAATATGCAAGGTTTAACACTATAGGCTCAACACCGCCAGCCAAGCGTATACACTGACGCATTATACACACTCCAATTTTCTCAAATCTAGTTTGCTGTTGATAGGTCTGAACTGACTCTTTTGGCTCTCTATGATGTCTCTGCAGCTTTCGATATGGTCGATCATGAGATTCTTCTCCAGCGTCTTGAAACCTCTTATGGGCTTAAGGGCCTCCCCTTTGTTGGTTCCGGTCACACCTATCTGAACGAACCCAAATGATTATATTACTGGTGACTCCAGAACCCAATGGGTCCACGTTAAATTGGGTGTTCCTCAAGGCTCCGTTCTCGGCCCTCTCTTATTTATTTTATATACGGCTGATATCTCATCTCTTTTCCCGATTTATGGTGCTGCTGGTCATCTCTTTGCTGACGATGTGCAGGCATTTGTTGATGGTCCTCCATTATCCCAGTTGCTTTTGGTCAGGGAGTATTCAATCTCTCTCTAATCATCTCCACTCCTGGATGTCATCTAATCGCCTCTCCCTTAATGCTTCTAAAAATCAATTCATCTGGTTTGTAACCCCTCAGCAGCTCCATAAACTTGATTTTGTTCTCCTCTTTGAAAAGTTCCCACTCTGCTCTTTTTCGTCAAGTGTACGGGATCTGGGTGTTACCCTTGATAGTTCACTAACCTTTACCGAGCACATCTCTAATCTCACACGCTCCTCCTATTTCCAAATAAGGCGTCTCAGGGTCATTCGTCGTTCTGTCTCCTCCGCCATCTTCATTACTTTAGTTCATGCTTTGGTATGCTCTCGGATCGACTACTGCAATTCCCTTCTTGTTGGTCTTCCTAAAGTTCGACTCTCTCCGCTTCAGTCAGTGCTCAACACAACTGCTAGACTGATAGCCCGCCTTCCCATGTACTCCCGCATCTCGACCTTTATGTTTAATGAACTTCATTGGCTCCCTCTCGATGCTCGCATACAATTTAAAATCATCACACTGATCTTCGAGGCTCAGAGGGGTCTTGCCCCGAAATATCTGGTTGACGCTATACATCGGCCTTGTTCAGCTTCCTCCCACCGTACACTTCGTTCCTCTAATAGACTTGACCTTCTGGTTCCCCGTAGTAGAACTGCTATGGCTCAGTCTCGTTCCTTTGCTGCAATTGGTCCCTCTCTTTTGAATGCCCTTTCTCCTTCTGTTCGCTCTAAAATTCTATCTAGCACTCTTTCTTCTTCCTTCGCTTTTCTCAAAACCTGCTTCTTTTCGCGGGGCCTTGCGCACTGGGAGCGCTTCTGAACGGTTCACCGTACTAGAGGCGCTTTACAAAATTGCTTAAATACATTACAATTATATAACAAACATACATACATACGTACGTCGTCCTTGCGCTCTGCTGATTAGCTAGATCTTTTTGTTCCTAGGACTAGGACTGACTTGGCTCAACGCCGGGCATTTGCTGTGGTTGGTCCCTCTACTTGGAATGACCTTCCCCCTCATTAAGGGTTAAACTAATGACTAGTTTTTCCTATTTGGTTTCTCGTTCTTTAAAGACGTTTCTTTTTCCCCCGGGGTTTTCGTGCTGAGAGCGCTTCTGAATAGTTATTCTGAGAGAGGCGCTATATAAATATTTAGATACAATACAATACAATACAATGTACGCATGTACGTATGTACGTATGTACGTCGTAGGCCTACATACGTATATGCGTACATACGTACATCTATATTATAAGTTTAAGTCTGTTTACGTTGTCCTTCCGTTTGTTTGTTTGTATGTTTGTTTGTCTGTTGTCTAAAGGCTCCGAAACGGAACGCTTTAGCGATTTACAAAATTTTACAAAACATTATTACGCTACGTCTAGATCAACGCGACTATTTTCAGCTCGCAATTTTATTTAAACGCCGATATATGGACGTTTTAAATTTCCAACTTTTTCGACGAGGCTATCTTATAAATACTGTGGCCATTTGTCCACAGTATTTATAAGGGCTAAATATGCAATCTTACTTCACGCGGCCTAAATATGCAATCTTACGTCACGCGGGCTAACGGCAGAACTTCGTCTATTAATATTGCCTATATATTTTATAAGGTAGAGAGAACCCGTGCAGTACACGGGCAAAGCAACTATGTTCACCTCTAAAATATCGTTTCCATTCAGATATAATATATGGACGTTTTTAAATATTTGAAGCCCATCAGCAAATATAGTAAGTAAGTAGCCTTTATTTGCAGCCGTTAAAAATTACGCCTGGGAAAACCCGGGCGAACGCCGGGTAAAAAATGCTAGTACGTACATACGTACATACGTACATACGTACATACATACATATATACATTACATACATACATCAATCAAACATTTAAAGTGAATACTAATTAATCTATTCAATATGGCGGTTCATCTCAACTACATGTACCTGTTCTTTAAAAATTCCCGTTCACAGATATAATCACGCGAGGTCTAGTTCGTAATCAGCAAGAGCTAACCCTGTTGTTGTAACTCCTGTCGTATTGCTCTTGTCGAATCTTAAACCATATCCAGTTTCCACGCAAACCCCATCTCCAGTTTCCACGACGGGTTTGCGTCACCAGTGATACTTGAATTCGTCTTCAGTGGTCCTCCATCCAAGGATTGGCCACACCACGGACAGTTTTATTCAATCCGTTTCTGTTTCTGGTGTCCTAAATAAGATAATCGAAAAATAATTCAGTCCAGACTTAAGTTATGCCGTTGATCAGTGTCATTTTAAGTCTTCATTAAGCTCTGGTTCCAAGAACTGTGCCTTTGATAATCTTATTCTCTAATCTTCTACGAGAAATGCCCGAAATGTGAAAGCATCCTCTGCCTGATTGATCCCCTGATTGACCCGAGCAGACAGTGTTATTTCAGTTATGGTTTTTCAGTTTCAGTTATAGTTTCAGTTACAGTTACCTAATTTATGATTTTTCAGTTATAGTTATAGTTACAGTTTACTGCAATCAGACTTTTCAGTTTCAGTTATTTTTTTATTTCTCAGTTACAGTTTCAGTTATTATTTTTCACATGTCATGGCTAAAACACTGACCTCTGAACAGTTACCAGAAATATTTACGCAGCAAATCAATCCGATGTAGCGTATTGTCGGTTTACTTTAAGGAAAACACGACGTTCCAGATTAACACTTGCCCTGTTCCGCTTTCGTGCGCAAATCCCCATAAACTGAGAAAACATGCTCAATATATGCTTGTGCGGATAGGAGGTCTTTCGCATACACATCCTTATGTTTGCTGTGCAAATGTTTTGGAAGATTTGTCGCATTTTTCCAGACTATTAGCGTGCCACACTCGTGGTTTTCAACGTCCTTGCCAACAATAGTGCGAACACAACATCGACTCTTGTAATCTGCGTCTTCGTAAATAAAATATTCCCATACGCCACTTTCTATTTTTCGACCGCTACTTGGCTAAAACATTGTTCTCGTAGTCGTCGATTGTTTTACGGTTTAGCGCCAACGACAACACAACGAAAGGAAAAGGAACCGAAAGTGAAATGAGCTTCGAAAACTGACCGTAGACTAGAGTAGAATTGCCATTCAAAAAGTAATTATTGAGGAAAAAAACTCATGTTTCATTTTCAAGTTAACTTGTGTTATTTTTCAGTTATACAGTTTTCGTTTTTCAGTTACTATTACAGTTATTCGGCATTTTTCAGTTACAGTTACAGTTAACTACAATACATTTTTCAGTTATTTTGCTATTTCAGTTACAGTTTCAGAAATAACACTGCGAGCAGACTCCTGTCTATTCCAGCATTTCCCATTTATCTGCATCGCAATTCATGATCCACTACATTTCATACGCCTTGATTCTTACCTCCTGATCTTTTTAATGGTCCAGCGCCCACAGCCATACATGGCCAAACAAGAGCCTTCGTGAAAATGCATTTTATAAATTCATGTTAATAGAAGTTTTAATGTTGGCGATAGATGAACCTTCAAGATTGAACTCTTTTGATTCAATTATACGAAAATCTGAAGATTTCGTGTGTTTAGTCGAGCGTAATGCTTCGCTACAAATCTGCAATACGAAGCTCGATCGACTCGACACTTTCCAGATCGCCTACATTTATATAGCGCATCTATATCGTCTATACTAGGGTGGTCAAAAAAGTCAAGCCAGAAACCAAGACAACCCCTAAATTTTTACACTTGTTATTTGTATTATTCTGAGACAATTTCAGCTTCCTACTCCAACTGGAAGATGGTGCTCAATGACGTCAACTTACAACACAGTCGTCACTAAGTGGAAGCATAGGCCTTATGTGTTGCAAACTGCGGCAACCTTCCAGGGCCGCATTAAAGCTAGTGCGGGCCCGGGTACTGTGATAATGTGATTACCTTTCAAAGGTCCCTCTGACAACGACCGGTCCACCTCGCTCAGATTTATAACATGCTAACTGCCTAAAGACACAATACACAATTAGCGTTACATTACGATCTGCACACGCAATAATTAGTGTCAGGTAAAAACTCTAGGTAATTAAATTAATTGTGACTTCGCTGATCTTCCAACGTAATAATTGTTAAACAATTTTGTTAAATAACTATAAGTAATTACATTAATTATTACTCGTATTTATTTATGTTTCAGCATATTAATTTTTTCTCTAGATTTAACAGTAAGTTAATTACATGCAAATAAAAAAATTTCTTCACTTCCGAAAATGCGGGCCCCTCAAAACTCCGGGCCCGGGTGCTGCAGCACCCTTAGCACCCCCTTAATGCGGCCCTGAAACCTTCTTATACAATTAGGCCTATGCAGTTTAGTTCTTCTACTTACTTGTTTATATTTTCAATGTAGTACATAGTTCTTATTACAGATCTTGCCATCTATTTACTGTTTATACACAGACATTAATTTTAGCTTCAATGTATTTTCATTGGCATTTGTACAAACATAGGCCTAGGCTACTGTTGATGCAAATCATGCAACACATAATTCCAGAATTCATCTCTTTTATTGCATTTCATCAGTATTCTCGCAGCAATTGATACATTCATTCCAACATACACATATACATACATTCATGTATACATCCATGTGCATACAAGCATACATAATGCTTACATTCATTCATACATACATGCATGCCTACAAACGTGCATAAAGACATACATGCATGCATACATGCGTACATGCAGACACAGAACGCTAAAAAGGTATATGCTGAGTCAGTAATAGCTGAATTTATACCAGTGTGTGCCTTGGTGATTGACTTGGATGGTAAAATCCTTCCTGATATTTCTTGAATCGAAAACATGGACCGCCTACCACTACCAGTGCTGGTTTCTGGAGGTTCCAAAGATAAGCTACTTGGCATTTTAAAGTTTACCTCTGGAACAGGATGTAACGAAGCCAATGCTATTTATGATCTGCTAGAAGCGTGGAAGTTGACTAAAGAAAGCAAGCCATGAGCTTTGACACTTCTTCTGTGAACACTATTCGCTTCAATGGGCATATGTTCTTCTGGAATGATTGATCGAGAGCTCCTGTGGTTGGCTTCCAGTCAATATACAGTATCATAAAACTGATCTTAGCCAAAGTTTTCATTTTGTGCTGCGGTCCCTCAAGTTGCCCATAATAATACTTCAATCTTGAAGAGATTTGAGACTGTTTGAGAAATTGTGACAGATGACAAATTTGGGGGACTAGGAGAATTCCGATATAGATGCAGTGCTGAAGAATTTAACTTCTGTGAAACTTACTTCTTGGGACACCATTTTGACTGTGCAATGGCTGATTATTTATACTGTTTCCTTGCAGAAAATATGTTGCTGACATGACATAAGTACTGTTTTTATAATGGTAAATTTGTAATTATCATATATATTACGATTACAAGACGTAAAGCATATTTTCTAACCAATCGCTCTTTGAGTTCTACCTGGTAGAAGGGAAGGGTCTGTGAGCACTGTCTTCCAGTTGGAGTAGGAAGCTAAAATTTTGCCAGAATGATATAATTAACAGGTGTAAAAAACTGAGAGGTTGTCCTGAACTCTAGATTAAACTTAATTATTTTTATTAACATATGACCGTAGACCACCCTAGTCTATACGTTTCTCTCGTAAAGCACTCTAGGATGGAGATGAATGAGCAGTATATAAACTATTTCAGGGTCCGTGAACGACCTCAATGATCAGCTGATCAGTGAAGTGAATGAAGTGTATCTGCTTCACGGTACGAGACACGTTGACGAAATCGTAAAGAACGGCATTGACAGTCGCTTTTCAGGGAACACGGTTCTCTTCGGAAGAGGCGCTTACTTTGCTGAGAGCTCCACAAAAGCAGATCAGTATGCAGGTAAGTCCTACCTTTACTTTAGACCCGTAGCTTGAAATAAGGAAGTATTAATCTGGGCATTTAAATGTAGAACCTTTTATACAAAATACTGTGCTCGCAGAGCTGAATGGTGATTACATTTGTTTAGAACAGTAAGTTAATCTTAAACAAATAATGCTTAGCTTAATCATAAATTTTAATTTGCAAGAATGCCCACTGGTGGACTTTCACAGACGTGTAGAGCAAAGTAGTTCATGCTCGTGTTCGTTTTTAGTGTGAACTTTCCAGAATGACTGACCGAAATTAGTAGTTCAGTTTGTCTCTGTGTGCATGTGTCTGACTTTTAAACCACTCGTAAACAAGGCCTGTTCGCATCACTGTGTTTCTTCACTATCTATGCGACAAACTGATTATCCTGGTCAATCTGTACTTCGGTAAAACCTACAGGTCTACATTAGCTTCCAAAGCTCTCATTTGTAAGCAACCATAAATGAATCACTTCAGCTTACTTATCTAATCACTCAAATCTTTTCAGTGATACTTCTATAGATTCTCATCTTAAATCACTGTAGCAAATATGCAGTGTGTTAGCCATCGTTCAATCAATATCTCAGTAGTCTTTTGCTAAATAGGTGCTTTTAAAGGTGATCTATAGAAAGAGTGGGAATGCTCGGTAGTGTAGTGGTTAGCGCACTGGACTGTCAATCGAGAGGTCGGGTTCAAATCCCCGCCAGGGTCGAAAATTTGGTTCGAGATTTCTGTTTCACCATCATCCCCTAGCCAACTCAGCTATAATGAGTACACTGACCGTACACTGTCAGTGGGAAGATGAGACGGTGAGAGAGAGGATTGGCCACCCGCCCTCATATGCCGAGGCTAAGAAAAAGAAGTCGCTGACACTTCATACCCATGGCTGCCTCAGGGCTAGCCTAAGGGACTGCTCTTCTTCTTTAGAAAGTTTAATAACAGTTATTGCTGTGTCTTATTTGTCTCTCATTATCAACTCAGTATTTCATATAAACTTGTTTAAATGGAACTGTCAGATCCAAAAGATCGAGGAACTGAAGGAGACCAGCCACTGTACATGTTCCTGGCTCGTGTGCTGCTGGGAGAGCCGTTCTTATGTCAGGAAGCCAGGCGAGATCTGAAAAAAGCGCCTTGCTCAACTATGGGTTGCAAAAAAGACAGCTGTACAAAGCATCCAATGTCTGACTCTGTCGTTGGAACTCACGCACATCCTGACACTCCTTTACTTTTCCGCGAATTTATCGTCTATCACCCAGAACAGTGCTATCCGGAATTCCTTGTGCAGTACAAAAGAAATTAGGAATTTTTTCAGTTCCCGTCAATTAGAACTTCACAGATTGCCACTTTTAATGATGTTTGAGTTGCTAATTGTAAATGATCTGAAGTACATATAGCTAACTGTACAAAAAGGCATTGATGTCTTTGTAATTTACTTCACTTCACTCCTTCACTTTTTCCTTTTTCCTTCCTTCCTTCCTTCCTTCCTTCCTTCGTTTCTCCCTTCCTCTGTCACATGCTATCTCTGTTTTTCTGGCAGCTGGATCTTATACATGTACTTCCTGAAGTATGTCTGGATAACTTATATTATTCTGGGGAGGGGGGGGATAGTATAAAGGATAACACTCTTGCCTGGAGTGCTCACGGACCCGGTTCGATTCCCGTGAGGCCCCCTGGGTTTAGCTCATGCCTTCATTCCCTAGGTGGTAGCAAAAGTACAATGATCGTGCGCCTTGCAAAGCTGCAACTTTGTTGATTTGTGTCTTCTGCAATTTGTGTTCTTATTAATTGTTTTATTGTCATAACATGTACAATTGTACATGTACACATTGTACAGCGCAATGCGTTTGTCAGGCGCTTCAGAATAAATATTATTATTACTATTATTATTATTATTATTATTATTATTATTATTATTATTATTATTATTATTATTATTGTTATTATTATTATTGTTATTGTTATTATAATTGGTATTGTTATTGTTATTATAATTGTTATTGGTATTGGTATTGTTATTATTGTTATTATTGTTATAATTACTATAATTACTAAAATTACTATAATTACTATTATTATTATTATTATTATTATTATTATTATTATTATTATTATTATTATTATTATTATAAATTATTATTATTATTATTATTATTAGTAGTAGTAGTAGTAGTAGTAGTAGTAGTAGTAGTAGTAGTAGTAGTAGTAGTAGTAGTAGTAGTAGTAGTAGTAGTAGTAGTAGTAGTAGTAGCAGTGATATTTTACTTCAGGAAATAATTTTCGTTTTACTTCTATTTCAGTTTGGACATCCTCAATTTCAGTGCTAATTTCAATTACAGTTCTTAAAAAATTTCAGTTATACTTCTAATTTCAGTTTTTTAAATAATTTCAGTTCTCATTGAAGTTCTTGTTTGAAAATAATTTCAGTTATAGGCCTACTTCTTTATACAGCCAGTGTTAAATTAACCAAGTTCGGGCATTTTCATTATAAGATGCGTTTCTCTAATTTTAAGAACTCTCTGATTTCCAGTGACCTTTTCATGTGATTTCTTCTCCCACCTGTTAAAGTCTTCACACAGAAAACTATTCTTTCGACATAACCTTGAGAAGCTGGAGCTGAAAGATAAGATCTTCCGCAAGTGGGGCCCTATAATAATTGTCGTAGACTTGCCGTTTTTCCCTCCAAAAAATATGTGTAGGCCCCTAATGATTAACGCACTAACCAGGCAATTTGAACTTCGGATCTAGTTTGTATCATTTCCTGGACAGGTTATCGACCATAGTTATTGGATAGTCTGAATCTTCAATCTATTAACATAGGCCTACTGTTTTCTCGTGGTGACAGCTACTGACTCGAACAGTCACATGACAATTTCGTGTCAGCCCGTTTTGCCTTGTCCTTTTTCTTAATAATATTTGTTAATATTATATGTATTGTAATTTGTATAAGCTTATAGTCGCTGTAAATGCGAAATCAAATTGCTTAAATGTCACCAGAAAGTGAAGTTCCGCGCTCATCTGTTTTAGGGTCTACAGCATTGCATTATACATATTTGTCTGTTTTTGCAGCACTGTAGGCTTATTTAAAAATCCCATACATGGCTTTCTAACTTCAGCCCAGTGATCAAACTGCACAAAGTTCTTATGATCGAAATGGATACACTTTTAAAAATGATTTTTTATAACCACAGTCTTGTTGCGACGTTGAATATTATAAACTTACAGGGAAAGGTCCAAATGAAAACGACCATAATAAAGTGCACATGGAAGCACGTGCTAAGCCAAAGATACTAGAGTTTCAAGAGTATGTGCGTCTCCTAGCCGTAAACACAACTACATCGGAAAAACTATCAACGAAAATTTCCAATAATGTTATTAATTTCAGTTCGAAAATTAATTTCAGTTTTTATTCTAATTTTCGTTCAGTGTGCTTGATTTTCGTTCTATTTCAGTTTTCGTTCTTAAAATAATTTCAGTTACAGCTACAGTTATACTTAACGGAAATCAATATTTTCAGTTTTAATTTTACTTAGCGTTAACGAAAATATCACTGAGTAGTAGTAACTTAGTAGTAGTAGTAGTAGTAGTAGTAGTAGTAGTAGTAGTAGTAGTAGTAGTAGTAGTAGCAGTAGCAGTAGCAGTAGCAGTAGCAGTAGCAGTAGCAGTAGCAGTAGCAGTATAGTGTTATTATTTATTACATACAGACAGAGACAAAGACAGACAGAGAGTGAGAGAAATGAGAGAGAGAGAGAGAATCTGAATCGGTTCAATTAATTCGAACTCGATAGGCCAGTTACATTATACATAAGGTGTATCATTTCCTTGGCTCTGGGCCATACTATTATACATGTAATCGCTATGTGCATGTAATCACTTGATATAAATACGATATAAAATAGACCTTACAAATGTACGAACTTAATTTTAATGCCAGCTGTCTGAATACACTTTTGTGACAATGACTGTTCACACATGTAGCTGGTGTCCTGATGTCCAGATACATTTACTGCTGCTTGTATACGGAGAATGGCGATCATTTTTGCGTACCCATCGTCGCGAAATGGCAGGCGTCAGGAACTGATGATGATGATGATGATTATTAAAATCACTATTAAAATTTAGCTCGCAACTGATACTTTTGCGCATACTCCAGCCTCGACGTCACAAAGCCAAAACTTGTGTGAGCCTTGGCGCCATAAGTTCCCGGGCTTCTGGATCCACCACCCAAAATCAGATTAAGATTTTGTCAGATTCTGTCAGCCTCACAGTGCGTGTCAGTATTCACTGGCATCATATAAAACTATTTACGTGTTTACTTAAGTCGCCGCTGTTTTATAATCGCTTTCCGGTTAAACGAGGAAATTTAGCTCGAAATGACGACCATTTAGTTGCCGAACTTAGAATTTCGATTTATCCAGTTGCGATAAATGTTCTGGGATTAATCTTAAACTCAGAGGTGCTCGAACGTTATCTTGCCAGTTATCAAGGAACGGTTACGAATCGTGAGAAGTGGTTTGGTAGTCTGGCTAGTGGATGTCGGCTCAACATTTTAGCTGGCAAGCAGGATAAATATTCAAACGAACTACGAAGCTATTTCAATGAACAACCGAAGGATGCCAGCGACAAGAAACCCGTGGCTTCTCAAGATGTAGGCTAACGGGAGTCAACAGTGACAGTGGCGAAGCGAGTAAAAATGGGAAGTCTACATCTGAAGAATGACTTGTTGTGGGAGGTTAGAGTAGGCATTAGTACATGTGAAATTAATATAAAGTAGTTAGGTCCTAATAGCTGCTGGTTTAAGTAGTGAAGACTAAAGTACATCCTATTGATAGTTTTGCATAGCTAGATTTGAAGTGCGTGATTGACATGAAAATTCATTGAACTTCTTTGCTTAATAAACTATATAAATTGAATTAACTGTGTGACTATCTAATATGGCCTTTGTGCTAATAATGTCCTATCATTAAGCATTATTGCATTGCTGTAGGTAAATCAGCTAAACGCGCAATTACTCCCATAACTCTGGGAGACTCTCCATTCCTTGAGTGCAATCAATCAAATACCTTGGTATACTGATTAATCATGTTAAATCGTTTACTTTCAACACAGAACCGGTGAGGCGATCTTTCTTCTCTGCCTGTAATAGCATCTACGCACGTGCCAAAGATCTTAACGAGCTGTAAGGCCTGCTTTTATTTTCTGTATTGTGGTAACTGGTAAGCCTGCAATTGTAATATTCTTTTACCACAAGTCTAATATTGTTATACCGTAAAAGATGTTTACTTTAACAATAGACTGGATAATTATAAAACCTACTGATATTGTACGAAAAGACAGAACGCACGAATTAATAATAGACGAATGTTGATTCGTTGACTATAACACGTTTCATGTGTTCTTTTGTTGTAATTCTGTGACTCTGGGACCCCCACAGTTTTAGCGAACAGGGCCACCACATTTGTTAATCCGGCCCTGTCTCACGGGGTCTTGGCTGTGTCTCCCCCCTCTTCCTTAGGGTTAAGCAATGTCTCCCTGGGACATCACATGATATCCTCCGGGGACTTGGCTGCGTGTTAGGCTTTGTCCCCGAGGGGGACATCACGTGTGTACCCCGGGGACATAGCGATGTCCTCCTGGGGCATAGATGTGTCCGGGACAACCGCCCATGCAGCCCCTTCCCGTCGGATGTCTTGAACCACGGGAAGCGGAACCCGGTGATGGTTGATCGCGCCACTTCACCTTTCCTTCCAAGCGAACTTCCGAACAACGAGTCGCCTACTGGACGAGAGCTGTCATCCTTTGGGCACAACGACTGCCTAACCCCGTCGATCGCAACTCATTTACCGAGATGGCCATCCATCGATTCCCTACCTGTTCGCCCTGTGACGCCAGAAACGTGCACGAGTGTTGCCGCCTGGGCTTTGTACGCCCCCGGGTTGAGGTAGTCCCTCACGCACGGCCGCCCGCGGTGGAGCCGGAGTCGGATGACGAACAATTACTCTGGATGAGGATGAGTGAGATATGCTCTCTCCCGCCTCCATTGCCGACCACTCTTCCGACCTGGACTTTCTACCTTCAGAGCGGAACGTGGATTCTCCCAGACTTCGATTGTCTCGAGACACTGACTCGGTCTCGAGACGTCTCAAGATAGGTTTTTGATGTCTCGGTCTCGGTCTCGGACCCCACTGTCTCGCATATCCAATGAGTAACCGAGTATACGTTGAACAGGCATTTTATCGCCTGCCGGTCAGTGGATCGTCGCTCCTCCTCGGTCGAGATGTAAATCCGGCTGCAAACGGCCTCTTAGTCCCATACCTGACCGGTCCATCAGGAAGCCCATCCTATACTATGCAGTCACATGGTGACGTAAGCCATCTCGACACGCGAAAATCACGCCGTCATTACATACATAATGCACAGCAGAAACGACAAATAATTCCAGTACACAAACTCAGCGTGAGTAGGCCTAAACTCCAGGAGTGGTTTTTATAGGACTGAGCAAATTCCAGACTCTTTAGACCAGAGGTTCTTAACCTTTTTTGCACGCGACACACCTACACTTGCAACTAAATTTGGCGACCCACCGTGCAATCGTCATTATTATGTGAATAGTGTTAAAATAAAAAAAATTGAAGTTTATTTACTTAAAATTTTAAATTGTTAACATTTTTAATGAATGAGAATTTTGACATTGAATGCTTTCTAGTTTCTAATCATCTAATTATTTTCTAATTATTCTAAAATTCTGATATAATTCTACGATTCTATGTCGTTTTACGAGTTACGTTACCGGTAACTTAAGCCTTAGTCGGCCTAACAGTAAACGGGAAATTTTGCTAATGGATTTTTCTTTTGACCATATTAAAACGAGAATCCGCAGTTTTTGTAAGTGCAATATATAAGCAAACTCAGAGGGCACCTCCGACCAGTTTGTTCCGTTTCTTGTTCTTTATGTTCATCATCTGAGAAAACCCTTGCTCAGATAATTAGGATCAATGAAATGAAACCAACCCTTTGATAGCTTTGCTCGCGTATTTTGTAACGTCCTTTTTTGTACGTCTTTGCCCAGAACTGCACGAGTTCCTGATTATTGCTTGTACATTTTGTACAATGTACATATATCCTTCAGAATGCAAGAAAGACTGACGTATGCTGTTAGAATTAGCGACGCACCAATTCTTCACGACACACCAGCGACAAACCATGTTTACGCGACACACTGCCGATCGATTCGTGACACTGGTCAGTGTGTCGCGACACCTGTTAAGAACCTCTGCTTTAGACAAATTCTTTACACAAAACAATCCGCCAAAATGACAGAGAGGCAGGAACAACGACCGCCATATCCGGTGAACATGCGTATAGTCTTCCTTTGGAGCTGCGTATACGCCATGGGACTCTACCTGAAACTTTCCTCAATCCTCACTAAACTTAAAGCTACCGTATTCGTTTTGGGCGCGTTGGAGTCGGAAGCGCCTCCGAGTAGTTTCCCTGAAGAGACGCTATATAAATTCCCGAATGAATGAATGGTTGCAAAGCGAACCGTTACAATAATAGTAAAATAATCGTTTATTAGTTCAAACTGACAAGTACGCAGTAAGATTACATGATACCGGCCTAATAGTAAGAGATGATAACAAGTCAGAGGCGACTGTACAATAAGTGGAAGGCTGAGTCAGACTTATGGGGATAGTTGGCATCGAACCCGCGTCCTTCTGATCTTCGTGCCACCGTGCTACCATTCAATCATCTCCGGGTCTCAGTCGATCAGTGATGGGCCCTACCGCTGTCCTGGTTGATGTACCTTCTGATATTCTGAATGCGATTAATGTAAAGTTTAATGTTGTTGATGGGCTCTATACTTGTGTAGGCTACCAGAGCATTGCATATGTACGCTAAGTGAAAGACCGGGGCGGGAGGAAATTTGGGGAGCCTAGATAGAACTCTAGATAACAGAGAGAGAGAGAGAGACAGAGAGAAAGAGACAGACAGAGACAGACAGACAGAGAGAGACAGAGAGAGACAGAGAGAGACAGAGAGAGACAGAGAGAGACAGAGAGACAGACAGAGAGAGAGACAGAGAAAGAAAGAAGAAAGAGAGACGATTATCAATACAATTAATCTTAGTGTTGTGGCAACGGCTGACAAGTGTGGACACGGCAACGCTGTAAACAGAGTAATGCCAGAGATGATTAGACTATATTGACGATAAGCGTTCTTCTTCAGAGCCAATAAAGGCAAATATTCTCTTGAACTTTGACTGATAGTCCTTGACTCTATGTGTTGAATTTTATTGAGAGTAGTATAGGCTACTGTTCAGCTTTCAAAAATTCGCCTCTAGTGCAGTTACCGCTTTTCGATATTGGCAACCAATGAAGCAGTGGCCATATAATTGTTATTGCTCGTTTATGCAAACACCTGGAATTCGTAAGTGTTAATAATTCTTTGCTATTGCGTATACACCTTGTCTCTGGCCAAATTTTGAGGCCGCATGATATGCCTATATTGTCCGAAGAGCGGATGTCTTCGGTTTCACTTCCTGCTTCTGTCAGCTTTCAGTGAAAAGCTGTAGATCTTTAAATGGTCATGTACTTGACAACACAGACTAGCTCATACTGCTCGAGTCAGGCAAGACAACATCATCGCCATTTAAGCTTCGCTTTTGACGGCATCTGTACAGCCGTGAACGGAAGAACCGCGGCCGGGTTCAGCTGGTCCGACTACCCTATCAACAAAGTGTAGGTATTTCTGAGGGAGCGCAGCTAGCTGTGCAGAAATTGAGGCAGGAAGGTCCGCGTACTTCCAATCCCCAGTCACCGTTTCTCCTTTCCTCCAGTCTACGTGGTACTTACCATTGTCCGTTTTTCCATGCTGCCTGGATATACATGTATTTCCTGACTTTCAAGTGCATATCGACCGCCATGCTGCCCTTTATGATGTTGCAAGCCTTAATTATCGACAGACTTGCAGTGGCGAACAAATATGTGAAAATGTGAGAGCACGGTATTGTTGACTCTGCAGCAAGGGTCGTGAGCCCCACACAGAGGACAGACTTCCTCAAAATCCTGGACTCCGGTACCAAATCAATCACAATGTCGGATACTTTCTCCCAGCCTGCCACACATTGTCCTGTGTTGGGCATTCCATCTGTTTCCAAGCTCCGAGTCGTCTGGTCGGCCGTCACCCACTCCCACTCACCGCTGATACTAAGGCCGAAAGCCATAATATCGTCACCATCCGTATATTATACCTTGGATCGATTTGCTGTGAGGACGGATTTGCAGTTGTATAGGTCGCTAACACCTGGGGTATGGAAGAGAACTCAGTGTGGAAAGCCGATAAATGGGCAGAAAAGACAGAAGGCGAGCGGCATCAGTGGACCACGGGCAGTGACGTACGACAGCCATATTGCATAGTATAATTAGTATTATTAATTACAATTACAATTCCCGGACCCCTAAGTTCCAGATTGTCCTGGTCTGTGGTGTCTGCATGCAGTGGCTATGTATTGCATGGCGCCTCTGTGCTGGCTGCGGGCGCCCAAGTCTGTCAGTCGGCACTTAATCCAACGAAGTATCTCCCAGCATTTTGTGGACGAGTCCAGCGACCCTGCACTGAAATCTTATCTCGCCAACCAACCATTGCCAAACCTATTAACCAGCATTCTTGGTTTGACGAAAAAAGAGCCAATCTAATTGTACCATCCAGCCATAATGGTCAAGGACTACATCCTTGAACTTGTGACCAGCGGAAAGCTCTCTCACCACATGAAGGCTATAAAGGCAAAGGTCAAGGCTATACCTTTCAAAATAGTAGGCCACCGGAAAGTCCTTGTAGTAAGCGAACCACTGAGTGCCATGACGTTAGTCGAAATATAGGCTCACGACGCCACACTCCATCACGGCGCATTGACACAAAGCGGAAGTGTGGAGGAAAACTGACGGCTGATATTAAAGTGCCTCAACAGCTATAGCTGTTTTAATGCAATTATCCCAGAGTCAAATGTACCAAACTGGGCAAAAATCAAGGAAGAGGAAAGTTTCAAATGTGAGGACTAGCCGTAAACGTTAACTCCAAATTTCTAAAGCGCTACCCTGAAGCTAAGCGAGCAGGGCATATGCTTATTCACGAGCGCTGCGTCGTATAAGAGGGGTTGTCCAGAGAGCGATGTCCAATGGAGGTACGAGTCCGGTTGCCAGAGAGAATAGAAAGAGTAGGTAGAGCAATTAGGCTACTAAGGAGGGCCATGTTGAGGAGGAGAAAGCTTGGAGGGCAGATGATCCGAAGAA
Source organism: Aporrectodea caliginosa (assembly GCA_020284085.1). Classification (NCBI taxonomy): domain Eukaryota; kingdom Metazoa; phylum Annelida; class Clitellata; order Crassiclitellata; family Lumbricidae; genus Aporrectodea; species Aporrectodea caliginosa. The sequence goes on along the minus strand of JACEVL010000049.1, from coordinate 35,014 downwards.
TTAGGTTAGGAAGAACAGACATTCACAGACAGTTTTAGCAATATGGCGCCCCATGCCAAGTTTTTTTTTAATTGAGCGATTTAGAATCTGACTTCTGTACAGCAATTACTTACCAAAAGGATTACTTATTAAGAAAGTGAAGAAAACCCTTACAATTTAGAAGAATTTCAAGCGACTGAGTGTAAGAAAATATAAATGCAGTATTTTTCATTAAGTAAGTTATTTGTTCATTGGGTTTACTTTCTTGAAACCATAAGAAAAACAGCTATATATTAGGTTGGAAACATTAATGTACCAGTGAAACTGGGAAATTGACTTGAATTTTTAAACACAAAAATACTTGTTACAACTGGAAAATCTCCAGCATCTGAGGATCTCTTTTCAATAACTCTTTTCAATAACTCATTTCAATAACTCTTTTCAATAACTCCTTTCAATAAACTCTTTTCAATAACTCATTTCAATAACTCTTTTCAATAACTCTTTTCAAAAACTCTTTTCAATAACTCTTTTTCAATAACTCTTTTCAATAACTCTTTTCAATAACTCTTTTCAATAACTCATTCAATAACTCTTTTCAATAACTCTTTTCAATAACTCATTTCAATAACAACTCATTTCAATAACTCTTTTCAATAACTCTTTTCAATAACTCTTTCAATAACTCTTTTCAATAACTCTTTTCAATAACTCATTTCAATAACTCTTTTCAATAACTCTTTTCAATAACTCTTTTCAATAACTCATTTAACTCATTTCAATAACTCATTTCAATAACTCTTTTCAATAACTCTTTTCAATCACTCATTTCAATAACTCTTTTCAATAACTCTTTTCAATAACTCTTTTTTTCAATAACTCTTTTCAATAACTCTTTCAATAACTCTTTTCAATAACTCTTTTCAATAACTCTTTTCATTAACTCTTTTCAATAACTCATTTCAATAACTCTTTTCAATAACTCTTTTCAATAACTCTTTTCAATAACTCATTTCAATAACTCTTTTCAATAACTCTTTTCAATCACTCTTTTCAATAACTCTTTTCAATAACTCTTTTCAATAACTCTTTTCAATAACTCTTTTCAATAACTCTTTTCAATAACTCATTTCAATAACTCTTTTCAATAACTCTTTTTCAATAACTCATTTCAATAACTCATTTCAATAACTCTTTTCAATAACTCATTTCAATAACTCTTTTTCAATAACTCTTTTCAATAACTCTTTTCAATAACTCTTTTCAATAACTCTTCTCAATAACTCTGTTCAATAACTCTTTTCAATAACTCTTTCAATAACTCATTTCAATAACTCATTTCAATAACTCCTTTCAATAACTCATTTCAATAACTCTTTTCAATAACTCTTTTCAATTAGCAGGTTCGAATCCACAGTCGCTAGATTACAGATCCAGAGCAATACCGAATAGACCACTATGCTGTGCAGTTGAACAATGGCCAAAGTGAATCAAAAGCAGAATGGTAAATGAAGACATCAGGCAACAAGGCATGAAATCATGTAAGACCTGTTGTAGGGTTTCACTTCCTGCTTTCATGAACATCTGTGAAACAACACCAGCCTTTCTCAAGTGGCTCGTTTCAGCTGCTATTGGATTCACCAGAACATCAGCATTCTGTGAAAAATCATCTGATTATTTCAATTCTACTTACTTGTTGCATTCTAAGGTGGGTGAAAGACAGAATTTATAAAAACATTGGTTTTAATTTTTGAAATCTCTGACAGATGGCTAAGTGAAATATCATGCATTTAATTTAAATTAGTTCTACATAAAATTTAGTGTAGTTGTTTTATATATATATATTATATATATATATATTATATATATATATATATATATAAGTTCACCGTTGTGGTCTATACCGTCTATATATATGTATACAGTAGCCAACTTGCTCCATAATCCAGCGAATATGAATCTCAGCATGCTGAACGGACTTCTTGTAACGATCCTGGGCGAATTGTGAGCGTTTGTTTCTGTCAGCTAACGATGGCACTTGGTAGAGGTTTAAGTTGGGCTCTTCTTTCTCAGGCTCAAGAACATTGCCTCTCGTACTTCCAATTCACACCTCAGTTCTGTGCCTTCTATCAGTTCAATAATGTCATTCAGGTCTAAACTTAAAGACTTGCCTGGTTCTACCTGATTACCCACCGTAGCCTGACTTCTCATCTATAGGATTTTGACCTGGCTTCTCCAACAGATAGCAATTCTGATGCTACGGTTTCAGCTGAAGCGACCATTGATTGCTCTTTGTATTATACATTTAGATAAATCCTTCTTTACTTTTACACATTAAAAAAATATCGATGGTTTCAGAAACTTACAGAGAAGCTTGTGATGTCACCTTTAACCACAGTGATGGTTGATGCTGAACGTAGAGCTTCATCGGCCTTAACGCTTCAAAAGTAATTATTTTACATTAGTCTTGAAAACTCCTAAACCAATTCTATTCTTCAATCAAGTAAACATTTGAGTGAAGTATTTGTTGTAACCTTAATCGCAAATTATTTAACACTTCTAACAGAGAAATTGGTCAACTAAGATAAACGCATCTTCATCTCTGTTATGAATATTTGTCAGAATGTCTTCGGCATTCTGGTGAGCAGGATCCCCGTGGAGGAAAACATGACTCAGGCCAGTAGCATAAAGGAAAAAACAGAGGGACCTTGAATGAACCATGTGGCAGCGTAAGTGAGGCCGGGATCGAGGCCGATCGGGTGGCATCAAAAGAGAGGAACTAATGCAATCGATGCAGAGGATAGCTCAGCATTTGTTAGACTACATCATAATGTATCGCGTTTGTGTTTTAAAGTTTACGCTGCCATACAAACCAAAGTAAGACTACTAGAAGACATACTCCTGTTTGGATGAACCTTCTACTTGAATTACACATCGGTATTTCTCTTGAAGCTGTTGAACAATGAAAGCTTCGTACGAGCCTTTTCTACTGAAGTCTTCGATATTTCCACCTGCAGTGTACATACATTGAACTTGCTGAAATAATAGTTATGCTATTTTTTAATTATTTTATTTATGTATTGCACATTTTTCGTGCGTTAGGTCAATAAATCTGATTCTAAAGCGGGTGTGTGAGCGAATAACTTGTTCTGGGTTGTCACGCAGAGTCTGCTTTGAACGCTTGAATTTGCAATCGTTGGATAACAGACCAAGTGCTACTGAAGAGACCAAAGTGTCATATAAATGCAGTGGTCATATTTGAGCCGAAAGCCTTTAGGCCCATGGACCATAAATGACCGCTGACAGATTAGTCCCTCTAATAAAAAGAGACGGTCGTGAGTATTAGCTACTATTTCTTCGCATCGGTTAATATGAGGACCGATGACTGGTCTTAAGTCGCCTACTGCGAGTATAGGAGAAGGAAGTGCTGTAGCCTACTCAAGTTGTAAACAAGTTCATTAATGAGCGCTAGTTGAACAGAAATCTCGAATTATCACTCTGAAATTCGAACCTCAGACTCCTTCCAACAAACTGACCACTAAACTCTTACACAGGGTGTATTGCAAAGACTGACAGTATTTGTAATTGCTTTCGCAAATTTGTACAGCCTATCTTCACGAGAAACTCCTCAGACTTAGACTTTAGTAGGCGCTGTACAATGTTTTGCAAAACTCTTATGGATAATTTCACCTCTCTTACTCTATCCATAAGTATTTAACCTTTTGTTATCTTACAGAGTCGTCTTTCTATTATTAGTGTAAAGACTTGTAAATATTGAACAGTCTACTCACCCAGATCATCGGCGGTTAAGCAGTCCTCTTGAATTGATTTGATGTACTGATCTGCGATGATCTTCTCAGCAGCCACCGTAGCTCTCTCCGAACCGACAATTTCAATACCACGTGGGTTAAACATGAGCTTCACTCTCAGCTGCAAACGACTGAAATGATTCATCAAATACGACAAATGTAGCTGTAGCTTATACTTAGCTTAAATGTAGCTCGTATACATACAATTATATATATATATATAAATATATATGTTTATATTAACTGCATTATGTCTGATCTTTTTATAATCTAATCTGACAACTTCTATAGCGGCGTTGCTGCAACGCACAATACATCAATCGATGTAGTGAAACCGTAGTCATTAATAGCAATGTTTTGTCCAGTCCAGTCAAATTTCGATAGATGAGGGAAACCAGAAATCATGCTACGATGGTTTAGCAAGTTAAAGCATATGAGTTCTACGTGTAGACCTGACTGACATTAAAGATTCATAGAATGCACAAAACAGGGAACAAATTGTTGCAAAAGTATTTCTGATGGTAAATTCTCCAGATAAGTGATTTTCAGTGCAATCTGAATAAATATATTTATTCGTTTCATTCGCCGACAAATGGCACTTGTCAAGAATTTATGATGATGAAGAAGAGGAAGAAGACGATGATGATGAAATACCTCAGTTCATTGTCAACGGAGTCTCGGATCTCACTTTGAAATTTGTTCAACAGTGAGCCTGCTATCTCAGCCAGTGGAACTTTTCTTGAGCATTCACTGCTATCTTTGATCAATGCAGTTACCAAACTCGTTACCATTTTTACGTCAACTTGTTGCACACCTGTGTCTGCGTTTGTCAAATCTGTTATGGCAGTTGCATCTTCCTTTGTATGCCCCATTTGCAGTTGCTGAAAGAGCGTACTAGGATCATCGATGATGTCAATAGGCGATGAAATTGGTGCCGAAACTGCTGATGCTGCTGATGCTGCTGATGAAATAGCGATTTCATGTTCGGATTTCGCTCTTGGTTTTGAAGACGGGGAAACTGCAGGCGAAGCGCATGAATCAGCGGCCAGTTTCTTATCTTTCCTACAAAGTGTGTCATTATTGACGTTTTCATCTAGGTCAACAAAATTTCTTTGCCCTTGAAGTAATAAAACTGTTTGAGCTATCGACGATCGTGTATCGTTTGACTCCGATATATCGACTGCTGACTTACTTGGTGGATCATTGCTGCTCGGAACGCTCGACCTTGGTTTCGGTCTCGGAATGTCCGAGTGCCTTCTTAAAATGCTACCTTTCGTTGCATCTGCTGCTTTAACAACAGGAGTCGATGATGCTTCACGTGGAATCACTGGACCTTTCGCACCCAATGGAAGTTTTGTGGGGTCAAGAACCCATATGAAGGCAGTAAGTCTCTTGGGTGAACAGCGTCGTGCCTTTAGCTGAACTCCATCGAAAACGGGAGGATTCTTGAGCAGCTTATCAGCGTCTGCAAGAAATCAAGCGAAACATTTTCCTCATCCGACTCCATGAAATTTATTCGGTTGAAATTTAAGGCATTGTAGGATCACCTAAATTTAAGATATTGTCATCGTATTGTATTGACGTCACGGACTGGTGCGGAATGGAAATCTACAAACTTAGCAGAATGGCGCAGGAGAGAGACAAATGAAGATGGAAGGTGAAACATGAGATTGATACCAACGGGCACTGAGCTCATGGACCGCAATGACGAATGATGACGATTGCATTGCGGTGGTGTAGCGTTCTGTTCTGGGCCTTGTAACCGCAGGGCCACAGGTTCGAATCTGCCTCAAGCCACTGCGTAGCGACCCTGAACAAGTTGCTCATGCACTTACAATTTTTTCGTGAGGAAGGCAACGTGAAACCACTTCACTCATCTCATCCCCGGGTGGCATAAAAGCCAATGGACCATGTACTGAAAAAGATGTTTCTTCTATCGTTTCAGTTATGGTGGTAGCGGTACTACGTGTACTATGTATGTGGCTGAGCGCAGGCTATATCTCTTCGGTAGCGCGTCGGTCTTTAACTAATTCGATGAGACTCATTAACAGAATAAGAGCACGACGGTTTTCGTTTTCTGGTTATTATTCATCACCTCATATATCAAAAACTGCATATTTGAAACAACTTGTAAGAAAGCGGCATCGTCCGTTACTCTCTCTTTCCGATCCGCCGAGCCCGTCCCTTCACTTCGGCTCCCTTGCTGCGAATCCCTCTTCAAGAGTCCCTCCAGTTTTCTATCCACCACCGCCTGTCAATCAACTCCTTCGCCCCCCATCGCACCCTGCGATTCGTTCCCTCTTGCCTTGCTCTCTTCTCTGCCTTCTCTCCCCTCCACCCTTTGACAGGCGTGGCCTCCGCCTCCGCTCCCTTAGGTCTGTTAGCTGTCAATCATTTTTCCGTACTAATACAATGCAATCGTATAATAAAATGTAAACTAACATATATATTTAAATTAATATTGATTGTTCTTTCTCTACATGTCCCCACTCTTTAAGCTGCTGGTATACAGGTCGTGCATCAGAAAGCATAGATGGCTTTTAGGTGCGTTCATCCTAACAGTTCATTATTACACTAAATCTATTACATGAGCACAGGCGACGGAGCATTCGGGTAGGGGACTCATCATCGTTGTACTGTATTGTTTTTGACCATTCCTATATCACTTCTCCCAGCGCAGCCCATTCAGAAACGCTCCGATTAAACGCATGATCTCGAATTTAGATGAAATGCCTTTCCTTAAGCGTGTTGGTTTAATTAAATTATGCATCAACTTACGTTGAGATTAGATTATTTGCCTTACCTTAATTTTCGCTTAAATTGGATATTGCTTTGCATGACCCGACCTCACCTGTACCACGTCTTGCATTCTTTACCTGAATTTCCTTACATTTCTCTACCTTACCTAACCTAACCTAACCTGGCTCAAATTACCTTAGCTTGACTTTCTTTACCAACTCAGCTTACATTGCCTTAACTTCCATAACCTTACATTACCTTAACTCGCATTATGCATGTCTAACATTTCCTTGCGGTTCCTTGCCCTGCCTTAGCTTAAGTCTTCAAAGACGAAACAAGCTAACCTACCATCTGCCGTTTTAAAGGTAATAATTGCGACGCCATCGGTCGATAAGTCGACGTCTTTGATTCTACCATCTGCAGAGTCGAAGAAGTGGAAGACCTCGTCCCTGGTTTTACCAGCGGGTAACGGTTCGAACTGAACTCTGAGTAGACTGCTCTCCATCGTGTCCATGTCTCACTGCAATCTGCAAAAACGGAAAAGTTATAATTACTAAGTAACTTATTATCATAGATTTCATAATGATTCACATTTATAATGATTGTTTTGCTTCCCAAATTACAACACTTGTGTGTAAGTGTGTATGTATTTTTGTATGTGTGTATGCATGTAGTCCTATGTATGTATTCATGTATGCGTGCATGCAATTATGCGTTTGCCTATATGCAAGTATACTATGTATGTACCGGTATGCTTACATTGCCCAGACTAAGAGCAACCTACACTAGACCATATCAGATCAAAGCAATAATTGCCTACTTTCCAAATCACTTACAGTAAGTGGGAACATGCAAAGCAACTGATATCACATTCAATGAAGTTAAAAGGAGCGAACGATTTTTCTCACTTTTAACTTTTAATGCACTTATTGTGTGGGGATAAAGGCAAAAAGTGTTAGTGTACGAAATGGGACAAGGGTGCACGAACAAACGTCTCTAGGGGCCTCGTTAGACAAGGTTCCCGCATGAGCAGTGTCCAAAACGTTCGTGGAAAGGGGCGGATCGAACACCCTAACGTACACATCTAGCCTACAGTTAAGCAGCCATGCATTACAACAACGGTTAGACCACCTTTGGATGAATGCACAGCAGTTACACGAAACCTTAACAGTGTACACTGGCATTCTATTCTACGCTTGGATTCTTTAGCCATTCGACGTCGTCGTATTGTCGCGAATGTAGGTCGATGGTAGGCGTACCTCAATCTGTAGCTAGCCTCAATTTCTCAGCCTATAGACTGTTCACAAAGTCGTCTAGGCATAGCCTAAAAGCGGAAGAAAGCTGAGCAGTTTGTCCGACACTTACCATACATTTAGGGTAATTTATTTACTGGCGTGGTGACAATACTCTGGCTTTGCAGGGTGTTCTAAATTAGGTCATATGCAACTTTAAATTTTGCCCAGATTATGCAGTGTGAAGTTAGCTGATTCTAAAGTATTTATTTAGCTTATATAAAACTAGCTGTTTGCCCGTCGGTAATAAAAAAATTTTATTGCTCACAATGCTTTCTGCTGCCCACTGTTCTCTTTTGTGCTCATTGTGCTCTCATCTGCTCACTGTGCTCTCTTCTGCTGTTGTTAGTCGATTTTATGAGAAATTTTCAGGTAGAATATAGACACGATGAAAATGTCAAAATAATACCACTGTTCGCGATCTTGGCGTCATATATATATTAGATCAAGAGCTTACCTTTGCACGGCACATACACCAGCTCTGTCACGGCTGCTCATTATCAGTTACGCCAGTTCAGATTAGTCTCCCGCTTTCTCACCACTAATGCTACCACTACTCTCGTCCATTCGTTTGTCGTCACGCGTCTTAATCTTTGCTGTGCACTCTACGCTGGCCTCCCGGCTGGGCGGCTGGGGTGTTTGGAGCAGGTCCTTCGCACGGCCGCGCGCCTCATCGGCCATGTCCCAAAGTTCGGCCATGTCGGCTTTTATGAGGGATATCCTCCACTGGCTTCCTATCCCGCAACGGATTGTGTACCGGCTTTCTGCTTTGGTGTGGCGGTGCCTCTTAGGTTCCGCTCCTGTGTATTTACAAAAGCTCTGTCGCTCTACTCTGGAGGTGCAGGGACGTAGCGCTCTCCGCTCCTCCACACATGTTGAACTTCTTGTTCCCCGTGCGCGAACTGCTCTTAGACAGCATCGCGCCTTCTCTGTTGCTGGGCCCCATGAGTTGCCTTAACCTTGAAGGAGCTCCTGCTATATAAAATCTTCGGAATGAATGAATGAATGCTGGTGAAACAGAAATATCGATCCAAATTTTCTGCCCTGGCGCGGATTTGAACCACGACCTCTCGATTGACAGTCCAGTGTGCTAACCACTACACAAACGAGCACCTTCAGTGGAAGAAGAGGAACCAGGATATGATTTGTGAAATGATGTTCCAAGGTATCAAAGCGCAAATTGGCAAACATCAACAAAACCTGTTTAAAATGAAAGACTAAAATATTTTCGCTGACTAACCGTCGATGTAACAACAGTCTTGCTAAAAATCGCTCAAATGAATTGGAACTGTTAACAAGGTTCTTGCTTTCAAATTAAGGAATTTCCCAAGACAAGGTATTTCCCAACGAATTTCCCAAGACCACGACAGTACTGAAAAGTCCTTGTCAAACGTATGGCGATCAGAAACTACACGTCATATTTTCATAACAAACGCGCTGCAGTTTCAAAGTAAATCATGTAATATCCAGTGGATAAATAGCTCATCCAGAGGGGCCACAGTGCGGATATTCAAGTCCTTACAAATGTAAAAAATAAGTCTACACGTAGGCTAACTGGCGAATCTATAACCGATAAAGACCTATTTATGTGTGTATGTACATGTATGCATGTACATGCTTATGTATGTATGTATGTATGTATGTATGTATGTATGTATGTATGTATGTATGTATGTATGTATGTATGTATGTATGTATGTATGTATGTATGTATGTATGTATGTATGTATGTATGTATGTATGTATGTATGTATGTATGTATGTATGTATGTATGTATGTATGTATGTATGTATGCATGTATGTATGTATGTATGTATGTATATATGTATGTATGTATGATTGTATGTATGTATGTATGTATGTATGTATGTATGTATGTATGTATGTATTGTATGTATGCATGTATGTATGTATGTATGTATGTATGTATGTATGTATGCATGTATGCATGCATGTATGTATGTATGTATGTATGCATGCATGCATGTATGCATGCATGTATGTATGTATGTATGTATGACTGTATGTATGTATGTATGTATGTATGTATGTATGTATGTATGTATGTATGTATGTATGTATGTATGTATGTATGTAGTTACCAATACTTATATGACGTTTTCGAGTGTAAAACACTCAGATAAAATACAAAATGCGTGAAACTCGGCACATCATCGATTACTGCAAGCATAAACAGTTACTTAAAAGAAACAGACATTATTTAACCTAACATCACTACAGTGGCTAGGCTTTGATCGACATGTCAATGCAATAACATACAAAACACTTGACACAAAAATTAATCTTTCACATTGAAAAGTTCAGTAAGTTAAAATTGATCAAGGCAGTCTGACTACATTTAGGATTTTAAGTCATAGATGTTGTTACAATAACAAATGTAAGCCAGTGAAAAGCTGAAAATTAAGCGCGAGTTTCAATAGGCTACTGTCATTCTGTCAATGCCACAGCATGCCAACTGAGAAACATTTCGTACCCCTAGAACTATAATGTTCTATGTCCACATTTTGCAAAACCGAGAAAACGATTTTAAGATTTGCTGAAGAAATTTTTTGCGCTGTTTCATTGATGGTAATTAAATTCAAAATTTTGGAAAACAATGTTTTCATTTAGTACGATTATGCATTTATTTCGATCATATTGTAAACCGACTATGAGTTATTTGGCTATTATTATGGCAGGGGTTACTATTTTTGGACTTCGAGCTGTATGACATTATTGATTGCAGACAAAGTGAGTGCTGTACGTTACAAGTCCAAGTCACGAGTTAAGATCTCTCACTATTGGATATGGACATAACGCCGTATAATTCTTTTTCAAATTTCACTCGATCGCTGTTATATCTCACATTCAAGTGATTCAAAATTAATGATTCTATTGGATGACTGAACCTGTACCTTGTAGCTTTGAGACACTGTCCAAATTTATGGACATAGAACTATAATATAATCGTCACAGATAGAGCTTCAGAAAGCGTCTTCAGTTAAGCTTGACTATTCAGGAAATAGCCCATGTCATCCCGATAACGGATATATAGCGATGGTTTGCAGTTAGCAGAACAATGCACATTAAGCTGAAAGAGTCACCAGTGGCGGACCCACACACACACACACACACACGTAGAACCAACCGACAGATTCCCATTGACAGCTGAAGATGGCATGGATGTTCAGGTATCTTCGTATATAGGCGATACCAGGGTACATGCAGATATATTTGTATATACAATGTATATGCTATATATTAATATATAATTATAAATATGTGCTCGCTTAGGTGCATAAGTTAAGTGTTGGGTTATAGGCCTTTTTGGCTAAGTGCATAGGTGTATAGGGCTAAGTTTTAACTGCAATTGGTTACCTTTTCCTTAGATTCATGGGCTCGCACATTTCACGCAGTAGCCCATCACGTGACCCAGCCATTCTCTGATTGGTACTTCACACCTCAGCTTTTGTGATCTTTTGTTTCCATCTGATGCGCAAGATCCATGTGTAACATCCTATCTCAAATGCCAGCAATATGATATTGTGATCTTTCTGCCATCTATAGGCTATTCACTTAAACCGTATCTCAAACTTGGCCCTGACAAGTCTGTGTGGTTTCCATGCATGCTTCTGGAATAGATATCAACTGTTTCATAAAAGACCTCTTTGCCCCCTCTAACTGCTTTCCGTCAATGATCTTTCTACTAGCAGAAACAATTTCTCCACCATTTTTTCCATCGCATCCATGATATTCCCAGGATGTTACAGTTAGACTCCGAGCTCCCTATAGGCAGCAGCTCCAATTTCCAGATACTTAAAAATGCTTGAGCATTCAATGTGCTTAATGCTTATATTCAACACCAGAGAGCAACCATAAGTTTCGTGTGCATATTTCTGATATCCAACTGACCGACCCTGCAGCCACGGTTTCCCAGCCGAGGACGTTGACCTTGTTTAACGGGGCGTCGTCCGCGCCAGAATCTCCTCCACTATTTGACATCACGCAATCGATTTCTGTCTTCTTGGTTTTTACAGCCTGTTTTATCTGCACCCTACGGGCCAGTCATCCGCCTTTACACAAGCTTGAGGCTGGTACATGCGAACATGCGGCCGAGTTATATATATCAGCTTTTCTATATACATGCAGATTCTATATATATATAAATATATAGTATATATATCTTTATGTGCACACATAAATGTATGCTAACTTAATATACAATATGCTCTAAATTCTACACAAAAGTATAGCCTATATTGTAGCTTTGTATACAAATGAATTGTGTAATCCTCAATACAATATATACCATAGCTCTCTATATTAATCTATTTTTCCGTTGTAAATATATATATATATATATATATATATATATATATACATACATAAATACAGCTATAGTAGGATGTTTATGGCTGCCAGCGTGACACATTTCATGCGGGACGTCTTTATGCATTCCGTAAGTCATATGTCACGGTTTTTAGCGCCCAGCAACAGCATTTCACCGTCAGCCATTAAAACGCACCCAAGTTTCTCGGCTCTAAAATTCGCATAGATCAATCGATTCGTTGAAATTTCGACAGCCAACTTTTCATAAAGAACATTATTCGCGTTTGAACGACTCTTCTCATCACGAACTTTGCTACGTCTATAGATTTATTTTTTAATATATAGGCCTACACACATGTATATATACATATAATGTATGCTAACATACAACTATAATATACCAATTCAGCTTGGATTGAGGTGGTAGAATGATTTACCGGGCCCGTAGGCATATAGTTGTTAATAAACATTGAGACAAAAAAATTGCAATAGGCTTATGATATTCAGACGACAGAAGGTTTTGCTAAACCTATGTAATTATATTATGCTTGCTTTTTTATTTATCTACTTAACCTCAAAGCTCTCGTGACACTTGCAGTCAGTAAATCTGACTCTGAGGCTCGGATGTGTGTGTTCGTCTGAGGTCATGATGGAGTCACGCATAGGCAGAGTAAAATAGCAGTCCTTGACATGTGATTTAGGTGATGATAGGAAGTTGGCAAGTGGGGCCTTTGTGGCAGATGATCACAGATGAAAAGGAACGAGCAATTGAAGGCACGTGATCCTGCAATCGTCCTGAACATAATAGGCTCCACCCTCCCTCGTGGGAGAGTCTAAAAAGACGACAAACCTCACTATAGCGGACTCGTAGATAAAACTCGGCAATGGCCGGATATTCCTCAGATTAGATCCGCCTTAGCCTGTATAAGCCTACTATTTCATATGTTATAAACAATTCTAGGAAGAGGCCAATATGATTAGCAGTATATAAACGGGATTTTAGAATGAGAAACAAGTTGATTTCGCTGTCACGCTGGTCTCCTCAAAGCATGGGTATGAATTTTATATATACCCATAACCCGCGAATCATAGGCCTACAACCATTGACAAGACCTTGATCCTTCATAATCATCATCATCATCGTCATCGTCATCATCATGATCACATCAGCACATCAGCACCACCACCAGCAGCAGCAGCATCAGCACATCAACATCAGCATCAACATCATCGTCATGTTTACCATCGTAATTATTATCATTTTTATTATTACCACCACTACCATGATCACCACCACCATCATCATCATCATCATCATCATCATCATCATCATTATCATCATCATCATCATCATCATCACCATAATCAGCGTAAATATAATCGTCATCTATACTTTCACATCCTCATCAGCAATGAGATTAAATCGATTGCAAGCAACTGACAAACTCAGTTTTAATTTTCAATTTTTATAGTTGGTCTTTTATAGTTAGTCTATTTACTAAATCTATTACCATCCGCTCTTTCCAACGACGACCCTTCGTTCGTCAAACACAAAGACGACTGACACACAATCGTGTAACAATGTGTCACCAAAACACATAAAACGCAATTTACAGTTCATAAGGACGCTCTCAGTAAACCCGAGCATCCGGCATTATTGCAGTTCCGTTCGTATTTCTCGACTACCACAATGAACCACTATACATGTGAAACTTGGCTGGATTCAAAGACCTCCTGTGGTCACCGCAAACAAAGACCAGTTCGGACAACGGATCTCGGTCCCCTTATTCATCAGTCTAACATTTGACCTCAGTCATCCGTCTTCGGCTCACATCCTGTTCACCAAACTTCGGTCCACTTCCTGTCCACGAAGAAAACGAAACACATGGAAGTTAATGAGTTTTCTGCTTCTTCTCCCTGCAGCTTCCTCTATTATTAACCTCCTCTCCTCTCTTCTCCATTCAGTCTGTCTGCCAGCAACTTTCTTGGGATTCTCCGGATTACAAGCAGTCATATAGCAACTGACTAATTCTTTCTCTCAAGGTTTTCGTTCATGATTCATAACAGCAGATCCGACCAACACAGCACTCCAGTTAACAATCTTCATTACAGCTATTATGACAATTCTTCTAAATCATCGTAAACGCAATCTTCGTCATCACCATCAATTCATCATCGAAGCGTTGGACTACATAGGCAACGGAAGAAATAGCTTTATCCATCTCATTGTGAGAAGTGATTTGTCGTATCGAACTATGTCTCTTTATCTGTCTGTCTGTATGCCTATCTGACTTTCCCTCCCCTCCTTTCTAATCCTCTCTCCACGTGTGACAGAGATGTAAAACTGTCAACAGCTGTGACCATGCGCACACACAAGTTGAACGAATGAAGACAGTTCGAAAGCAGGGAACATCCTGTCTCTTCAAACCTTCTTCGCCTAAAGTCTTTTTAAGATCTGACGTAGCAGTGCGTGGATTTCCGCAATCAGCAAGTTCCTTTGCGAATTAAAGAAAACATCTGAGTAGGTTCTAACTCTTTCTTTACCGTGATAAATAAAAACTATAAACTGTCATTCAGGTAAGTTCATTACATTTCGTTGCTACACTCTTAAAAATGCAGAGTTTTTTCAGCTATGCTTTTCTTAGCTGTCATGATATACTTAATCGAACTATGAAAAATAGCCATAACAAGAGAAAACTTAGTTTATTCAGCAAACTTTAGCTGAAAGAGGTAACTTGTGCTTTGTTAATTCTGCTAAGAATGCGTAGACTCTTAGCATAGCAGAAATAACTTTTTGCTAACGTGCCCTGACTAAGTCTTTGTTTGTGCAGCTTTTCCGTATACGTGAATTGTCTATGCAGGCTTTGCTGAAATAGCATCGCGTCTTCGACATGAAGCGTTCTTGAGTCAGCTATGCAGCTCAGCTGACTTAGCCATCATTGATAGGTAGCAGCCCAGCTGTCCCGCCTAATGCGTTTGCTGGATTAACAACGCCACTTAGCTAGGCATCAGACAGCATTGATTAGATATATTGGCAGTACACACACACTCACACACACACTCACACACACACACACACACACACACACACTCACACACACACACTCACACACACACACACACATATTGTGCATCCGAGCGTATTAACCAAATCAGCCCAATGTGAGAAATGCCAACACCGAAACATGAACAAATTACATGATTTGCATGCATGGAAGAATGCGAAAAACGCGTGAATTGCATGGTTACATGTGATTCACAGTTTTTCACGCAGGATATATATATATATATATATATATATATTGGTTATTCCCAAGGTCTGTGCATGTATGAAGGGTAGTGTTATTGCCCAACGTTTGTATAATGTCTTAAGTAGAAGTGAGTAAGTAAAGCATATATAAAACGTCGTCAATTGTTGTGCAGCAAACTGAAAATATCTATATATGTCTTCTTATATATTCGCACTGCAACATCCATCTCCACTTTTCGTTCCAACTTTAAAACTTATCCATAAATAATTAATTCCTCTGTTGAACGGATCTTTTGGAATTTGACTGGAAAGTTTGTGCATATACCAGACTGTTAAGCACCATCGATTGACTTAGACACGGTACGTGGAGACAAGTAAAGTGCTAATTAGACTGCACCGCCGAGGCGTGTGCACTTCTGAGCTTTGGACCACCTGTGGGGGAAGGGTGATATCAAATGCAGTTGCATTGTATTGTATCTTACTCACTCACGGGCCACCACCTACCGAAAGCTGCATAAACAACCGATGTCTTCAAAAACACCGCCTGTGGAGCATTGCCTAAACTACCCACGACTCCAGGAACGTAACCAACCGCTCGTATACTGTACTATAGATGTGCAAATCACTTATAACCTTTATACAAGGCGGCCTAGACGGCCATTGCAACAATACTCTCAGTGTGTTATTGCCGTATGAAAGCTAAAATGCCTGAAACTCGCAGCATACTTCGACATTACTAGAATACCAGAGCAGCATCTTGAATATAAAATAAACGTTTGCTATACATCATTACAGAGAGTCTCGTCATTTATTAATATAATTCCAGAAGTAAACTAACTCGGGCTCTTGTTATGAGAAATGATCTGGCAACAACAACGGAGGCCTTGCATTAATAATAATAATAATAATAATAATAATATAATAATAATAATGATAATGATAATGATAATGATAATGATAATGATAATGATAATGATAATGATAATGATAATGATAATGATAACGATAACGATAACGATAACGATAACGATAACGATAACGATAACGATAACAATAATAATAATAATAACAATAACAATAATACTAATAATACTTTAAAAAGAGCTCTTCAGATTCGCTTCATCGTCAACATTCAGGAGCTAATCTGGTCTAGTATCTATTGCTTAACTTCATCTAACTTCATTCCACGCATGCTGTTCAAAAACATTTATTAGAGTCCCTTATCTAGACAATAATGCCAAGCTTATCTACCTGACCCAGAATGACTCTTTAAGCCTTAACACGTTTCACTGTAACTATCGATGAACGAATCTTGTAACTAGCTGCGTTATGACAGCTAGAGTTGATTAATAAACGAAAATACAAATACAATAATGTATGTATGTATGTATGTATGTATGTATGTATGTATGTATGTATGTATGTATGTATGTATGTATGTATGCATGTATGTATGTATGCATGCATGTATGTATAATGTAATTAGTAATTTATATAGCGCCGCTCACAACCGAGGCCATTCAGTAGCGCCATGGGCGTCCGCAGGGGGGCGCAAGGGGCGCATGTGCGCCCCCTGGATTTTGCGCATATTTGCAGAGAATTTTTGATTATTTGGCTATTATGATTATTAAACACGATTTTCAACGTAGTTATCGGAAAAACACTAAATTCTGTAGGTAATTATTTAAAATTAATACAGGAAGCGTAAGGTAGTAAGTGTACCGACCGTTAAAATACGGTACGTTCTACGAGTTGGACCTATCTGTTTGTTTCGCCGGATTTTTTAAAATTTACCGTATAGAGTTCTCTCTTGCTAATATGGAAATTCACATTGTCAACCCTGGGACTATTATTACTGAAACCCGAGACGGCGAAATGCTCTCAGTCGTAACGGCTAATTGGTATCGTATTCTTTTCTGTTGTGTTTGGCCGATGGCTTGCGAGATAACAGTAAGCCGCGTAGGCAGAACTTTATATATACATATATATATATATATATATAATATACACACACAAATGTACATGTATATACATAAACATATATAGGTCTAATTGACACAGTCTCTAAGTAATCAGATTCTTCCCTTAGATGCCAGCTAGCGCACGTTCTGCACTTTTTAAACATAGGCCTACCCCGCTCGCTTCGGAACCAGTCCCAAGCCTGGATGAAGGAGGAATACGAATCTATTGATCTTTGTTGTCGCACGGGTTGAAATAATATTATTTCTACTACTATAGTATACGCTTAGTACGCTGTGAGTCAGTTGGGCAGAATCACAGGAACGAAGAAGACAAATAGCTCTCATGAGTAGGACAAATTCGTAGGAACTGTGAGGGTTGACTGCGTTGAGGTTCTAAAAAACTTGGTGGGAATGGAACAGAAATTCCAGACAACAAGGACGGATTTATAGATAGAGTGATAAATCAGTTTGGACAAGAAACAAGACTAGGCCCTATTTATCTGAATGCTAACGGTTTATTTCCGGTTTCGCAGTCTGGGTTTCGCAGAGATCACTCTGCTGGCCCGCCTGCTCTCGGACATCTATGAAGCCATGGAACGATCCCGCGCTATATCAAGTTTCTTTGATTGATTGATTGATTGATTGATTGATTGCAATTGCTATTTCAAAAATAAGGTCAGATTTCAGTCCTATAAAATTTAATTATCATAGTAGTTTTTGACAACGAATGTCTATGAATTATTTCGCACGTTGGTATAGCCGCACCAGAGGATCGAGAGGTAGCCAGCGCCGGTGGGAGCGAGCGTCAAAGTTTGAGTGATTGATGGCAATGATTGCTTTCGACATCCTATTTTAGTCTCTGTGACAAGTATTTAAAAGTGTGCGCCCCCTAGAAAAATTCCTGCGGACGCCCATGAGTAGCGCTCCCAGTGCGAGAACCCCGAGAGAAGAAATAGATTTTAAGGAGAGAGAGAGAGATGAAGACAATGATCCAGAAAGGAAAGTCTCACGCAAAGTGAAGGGAAGAGCATTCCATAAAGAGGGCCCAATGATGGCAAAGATCGAGTTTGAGAAATCGTGGTCCTAGTTCGTCGTGGCACAAAGAAGTCAGACCGGTCCAGAGATCGGAGAGGCCGATGAGAAGATGCAGAAAGAGGAGGACGAATGACATCCCTGAGATATTTTGGAGCAAGTTCCAGTTTGTATGTATGTGCGTACGTACGTACGTATGTATGTACGTATGTATGCATGTATGCATGAATGCATGTATGTAAGCATGTATGTATGTATGTATGTATGTATGTATGTATGTATGATTGTAGGTTTGTCATGTTTGCATGTAGGTGCATCTGCATCAGAGCTCATGCATATCGCCCTTTATTTAATTATAACTCACAAGGGCGCAGAGTCACAGTTACCTAGGAATCACCAAACAAATACGTCTTATGTTTCCCTTACCTCCTTCGAGGCTTCAACTCAAAACACCATCCACCGTAACCATCGTAACCATCTGTCTGCCTGACCCTTTGGATCTGGATCTGTAACCGATTTTGATCACTCTGTCAATCAATTTTGTTTTGACTAAGCGCCTGTGAATAAGCTGGTTCCCACGACTTGGCTCTTTGGGCGCTGTAGTTATTTCGAGATTACGATTGCGATGACTTTGGGTTGCAGAAATCGTTGGCATCCCGGTCAAACGGTCCCATCCTGCATTCGACCTGTGAGGAATTGGAACCCGGTAGACCAGATCAAAATGAAAATGGGAGAACGCAAAACTACTTTTCTTTGTTGTTTACAAAATAAACTAAAGTGCAATCAAGATACCCAGCAGGCGATTTTTAAAGAAATTTCCACTGGTGGGGATATTTTGAAAAGGGCACTTTCCGCACGTAATTTTAAGTCAAAAGCACTGTCTCAGAAAAACTTGGAAAAGGACATACAATAGTTTTATTATTTTTTAAATATGTTGAACTTTCAAGCAATCAAATTACTGGAAAGAAACAAATTCTGAAATAGGGTAACACTGATTACTGAAATAAGATGAATGTTAAGGAAACTAGAAAAAATGGCCATCTTCTCTTTATCGTAACCACTAACCAATATCCACTTTCACTGTTTTAGTAAATTAGTTTATGTTCAGTTTTCACCTTTAACAGATCAAAAGTGAAAATATTCAAAACACTCAACATGTAAAGAACATCATAGAGCGGACTATTGTATTGGTAACCAAAGAAATATAAATTATAAAGATTTCACGTCTGCTGTGGTTTGCATTTACGGTATGTCAAGGTCAACAAAATGATTTACGGTAATCATTTCATCATTAGTGGCAACTGGTTATACTAAAAAGGGCAGAATTCACTGGTGGGGAAAATGGCAAGGACTGGTAGGGAATTTGAGAGGGCTCGTGGGAAATTTCTCCACCAGTCAACGTGTTAAAAAATGCCCTGAATTACACAGTTCTGAATGCAAGAACTCTTAAACACATCGTCGCTCTCTTTCGAATCAACTTTATTCACCGACACATATTGTCTTCCTATGAAATCGTGAATCGAACTCCAAAATTCTGATGAGTTACTTAAAAGCTAAACGTCTGACATAATAAGCCTATATGCATGAGCGCTGTATGAAGTCACAGAAGTTAAACAGGCTTAGGAAGTACATGCGCAAGATCTGGCCGCAGGAGAACAGAGACAGAGTGGGACAGAGGAAGGAAGAAAGGAAGGAAGAAAGAAAGAAAGAAAGAGGGAGGAAGTTCAGGAACCATAGCAAATTCGATTAATTACAAAGACAATGTTGCATGCCTTGTTGTGTCCTAACATTTACAGTTAGCTATAGGTCAGTAAAAGTAGAAATATGTAAAGTTCTAATTGACATAAACTGGAAAAATTCCTAAATTCTTTTGTACTGGACAAGAAATTCTGGATAGCACTGCTCTGGGTGATAGACGATAAATTCGCGGAAATATAAAGGAGTGTCAGGACTTGAGTGCGTTCCAACGACGGAGTCACACATTGGATGCTTTGTACAGCTGTCTTTTTTGCAGTCCATAGTTGAGCAAGGCGCTTTTTTCAGATCTCGCCTGGCTTCCTGACATAAGAACGGCTCTCCCAGCAGCACACGAGCCAGGAACATGTACAGTGGCTGGTCTCCAGTTCGTCGATCTTTTGAATCTGACAGTTCCATTTAAACAAGTTCATATGAAATCCTGAGTTGATAATGAAAGACAAATAAGACACAGCAATAGTTATTAAACTTTCTATATCGTATCGTATTTAAGTATTTGTAAAGCGCCTCTCGTAGGGTGAACCGTTCAGAAGCGCTCCCAGTGTGCTAAGCCCCGCTTAGCACACTGATAAATAAGCCCCGCTTAGCTTAGTGACAGACTATGCACGAGTGAATGAAGTACTGATCTATGACACATCCGGTCCCATATCATACATACATACATACAGTACACACACACACACACACACACACACACACACACACACACACACACACACACACACACACATAGTATTTTTCTCATGAATCGCAACTGCTATAGATGAAGAAGAGCAGTCACCGAGGCAGCCATGGGTATGAAGTGTTAGCGACTTCAATTTCTTAGCCTCGGCATGTGAGGGCGGTTGGCCAATCCTCTCCCTCACCGTCTCATCTTCCCACTGACAGTGTACGGTCAGTGTACTCATTATAGCTGAGTTGGCTAGGGGATGCTGATGAAACAGAAATCTCGAACCAAATTTTCTGCCCTGGCGGGAATTTGAATCTCAGACCTCTCAACTGATAGTCCAGTGCGTTAACCACCACACTACCGAGCATCCCCAAACTTTATATAGTTCACCTGCAAAGCACATATTTAGCAAACAACTACTGGGATAACGATTGAACGATGTCTAACACACTGAAGTTTTGCTTAATGGTTAGCTCTACAGTGGTTTAAAATGAGAATCTATAGAAGTATCACAGTATAATAGATTTAGTGATTAGATAAGTAAGCTATTGTGATTTACATGTACTTATTGTTATTTACAAATAGTCGCTCTCGAAGCTAATGTAGACCTGTAGGACTGACCGATGATATGCAGATCGGGGTTTTATTGACCAGGATAATTATGCAGTCTGTCACATAGGAAGTGAAGTAAGCCTTCTTTACGAGTGGGATGATAGTTTAGACTGAAGGACCAGACATATGCAGACGGTCGTCATGTATCTGTGGTGTAATATTAGGTTATAGAATTATAAGACCAGTACCATCAGTATCACTCGGGTATTTTTGAAGGAACCATCTGGCAACCTTGCGGTATATAGCATATATTTGTTTAGGCTGAACACAACTAGGCCTATACAAATCTTAGACTGAGCAAGGTAAGAAAAACCGTAAGATACAAATGTGATGGTCACTAAGTTATTTTAGGATTAGTCGACCGACTGTCAACTACAGTGATTGACAGTTATCTGTTACTTGCATTCTGTTGAGCTGATTAAACTGTAATGTAGTCATGGGGGTAGATTACGTTACGTAGTCATCGGGGCCTTTAAAAGGTTATAACGTTCTCGCTCGGTGCGGTGTAGGTTAGGCGAATATAGCATGTAGGCCTACTTGAAAGGTATTCGTATCCGAATGGCATCTAAATGATCTGCAAACCATCAACCCTACAGGAGCGTTTGTTTTAAGTGAAATAAATTAGAGTAATTAGCTAGTTAAACGATTAAGGAAGCAATTACAACTTAAATTATTACATTAGCGAGTACTCATTAATATACTGACAAATTACCATCACTATGTGAAGCACCAGCAATATTATTATTGGTTACAAATAAAATCATTACTGATGAAATCACCAGCAATACAATTATTTGTTAACTTATTACAGAAACTATTATTAGTTAAAATATTAGTAATATGATTATATAGTGGTTGAAATTTTAAATAAACGATTATGTATGGTTTTGCTAATAAGCAACGATTACCAACATGAATAGCGATCAGTCTGCTAATTGAGCCATTAGTTCCTGTCAGTTATTAGGGAAAGATCACGAAATAAAGAACACGAGCATGACCTACTGTGCTTTACACGTTTTCAAAAGTCCACCAGTGTCTATTCTTGCAAGTTAACATTTACCATTAACTTAAGCATTCATTGTTTTAATTATTAACTTAAAGTTCTGAACAAATGTTCTCAATTTTCAGCTTTACGAACACATCGCTTTTGTAATAAAAGACTCCATTCTAAATGCCGAGGTAAATACTCGCCTATTTCAAGCTACGGCTCTTAACTTAGTCCTAAGTCACCAAGCCCCTCCCAGACTTACCTGCATAATGATCTGATTTTGTGGAGCTCTCAGCAAAGTAAGCGCCTCTTCCGAAGAGAACCTTGTTCCCTGAAAACCGACTGTCAATGCCGTTCTTTACGATTTCATCAACGTGGCTCGTGCCGTGAAGCAGGTACACTTCATTCACTTCACTGACCAGCTGATCATTGAGGTCGTTCACGGACCCTGAAATTTAGAAACTACTTATTCATCTCCCTCCTCCAGAGTGTTTTGCGAGACAGACCCATTGACGCTACAGATGAGCTATATAAATGTAAGCGATCTGCTGGATTTTGAATCGATCGAGCTTCGCATTGCACACTTGCCAAATTTTTAGCGAAGCGTTTAGCTTGAGCAAAGACACAAAATCTTTAGATTTTCTTGAAGTATAATTGTAATCATTAGGTCTATTATAATTTTTCTTAAATGGGATTTTGTGAATTCCTAGGGACGGGCCTGCATCTATGTAGCAGTCGAAAGTGCCTCTGATGATTAACATTGTTAATCATCAGGCGGATATTTTATGAACGATGTTCTGCAGAAATTTTACTACAATCTAATCGCCGCTGCCGAGATATACGTCTTATTATAACTGCGTAGATCCAATTATTTATTTCGGCATAACTGCAGTAGCACTATTTCTGTACTTGGATTTCTACAGAGCCATCCGGCAACCTCATAAAGGTTTGTCTAGAGTAATTTTCAGACCAGGCTGGTCCACTTCACATAATTCGAATATGACCTTCACCCACCCTAACAACCCCTCCGTCTCTTTCCCTCTTTGGTCTCCCGGTAACTAGATTTTGTTCACGCGGTATCTTATCTGACTTGACGCAGCACTTCTGAATAAGCTGTTGTGTTGACTTTCGCATAGCTTTCAATACGCCTAACGCTTTAGACATTTTAAGTTTACAATTGCGATCACGATCAGACCCATATGTTGCCTGACTATGTAGGAGTAGACGTGCAAAAGTACTAGGTCCTACCTATAGTAAGCCGTTTGGTCATGATTTCCGGTTCTCCAGGTAGATCAACGATGGTCTTGAAAGGTTTTTTAGCCGCTCTCAAGGCCAAAGATTTCAGCTTGAACTGGTAATTCGTGTAATGCTGTGGATTTTCGTTGACCCAAATACTCGTCACTTCAATGCTAGTAGGCCTATGCTTGAGATTTTTTGCGTCTCGTCTTTGTCTCGCTAAGCTCGGTATCCACGTTCCCCGTACGATCGCCTCAACAGCGTTATATAGCCAGGAACCTCTGGTTAGTGGTTGGCGTCTCTCCACGGCCTTAGACAGGTCCGTGACTCCGTAGTTTGTCCAGTACTGTGGAAACCCTAAGTACTGCGTTGCGGACAACGCCATCAGATAAGCCTCACGACCCCTCGTCTTCTTGATATACGACAGGTTCCTTTGTTGCAGTATGTCTTCCGTTATCAGTTTTAGAATACGTTGTTTAACTTCGCTGATGTCCTGTTTTCGTTTCCCAGTGAGAGTGACAGTTGACTGTTTTGCATCTGCAGCACAAACAAACAACATGTTCAATTTAGTTTCCTAAATTTGCGTCTTTCGCTTTGCTTATAGCTTTGCTGTTGCCTGGTTTAGAAAAGTTCATCCGAGGACTTCTCAGCGACATCAGTAAATCTACCTATCTTGGAAATTGTGAATCAAGTCTCAATCGTTGTAAGGCTAACTATAGCCTCTCAAGTGATCAATAACCGCGCGCTGTTTCGACAAACAATCCATTCTGGAAAAGTGCCCTGTTTTTCCCCAGCTAGTTAGCATAAAATCAATTGCCAAAGAGGCCCATCTTGACAACTTTACCCCACAATATCGCCTTTTTAGCTAACGCATTTTTGTCCTATTAATCACTAGACAGCGTCAGCGTTGGCCATCTCATGAATACAGCCAGATGACTCGCGAGAGCCTACAGATATTATTGCCTGATATTCGCAAGGAATCTAAACCGAATTAAGTTTTCCACAAACCTCTTACTCACCGACTGTAACTTGGAGTTCATCGGTTTGCAAAGATTGAATTCTGCGGATTATTTCGTCAGCAAGAGCCGCTATTGCAGGGTGAACAATAGGCATTTCGATCAGAACTTGAGGAACAGATGGTTGCGAACGACATCTGCATTTGAGCTCCTCTTTTACTTTAGTAAACGTATTTGCATCCAGGGCGCAAATGTGGAGAACAGACTGTGGTTTTTCTGAAGTACTGGAATCAGCGTTAACCGTTGAAGCTAACTGGTTCACACCTAAAAGTAATAAAGGCTCTAAGAGTCACGTATCATCAACTGAAAAGTGGATAAAAGATCCATGAATTATATCGGTGTGGCACATTGTTCAATATAGAAAAGCATCGAGTGTTTAATCCAACGATTGCAGGTTCGAGACTCCTGATTGAAAAGGTAACTGCTTACCCTGGTTCATATACAAAGCAAGGTATCAGACACAGCAGTCTGTTCAGTAGCGCTAGGTCGAACGTATGCGGGCAAACTCCGGGCAAACACCATGGACATTCAGTCATGCACATTACATTTTGAGCTTCGTCTAATTCTCCGAACTGCTCACCTTATGTACGTAATAAGTGCAATAAATAACATATATCATAGAAAATAAATAGCTGAAATAAATAAATTTAAAAAAAATAAATAAGGCTATTACTTTTACCTGGATTATCAGAGGCTGTTAAGTATTTTCGAAACTCTTCATACAGTTCGTCAGTAATGGCAACTATGTATATCTGTTAAAGCAGAAACATTACAAAACGATCTGAGATCGCATTTCTAATTGTACAGGTAAGTTAACAGAACATTCACAAGTGTTTGTATGAATATATCAGAACATTTTACTGAGCCTCTTTAGAACCTCTTGGGCGAGCTCTATAAGAAAATGCTAGACCAAAATGTTTGCTCAACCAACGATGAAACAGTAATTGTTTAATAATTTAAGCTGTGATCTTTAATCGATGCTATCATAGACCTATTAGGAATCTAAGGAAGTTTCTAAAAAAAGGACTATCATATTCGAATAGGCCTATTTTATTGATTAAAATAGAAGCAGATAATGCTGGATCGATGTCGATTACAGGAAAGCTGCACTGCATTTAACAAGTTATAGAATTAAGAAACAATAATTATGATCGTCATAATAGCATCAAGAAATTAGGTAGGCTACTACTCTCAATAGAGCAGCACACAAAACTATGTAACTGACCTAAAAGAGATGAAAGTTATGCTAAGCAGAACATATTATTGCTAGAACGAGCTGTATCGTTTAATATTCAAAGATGCAGTTCGATTGAATAATACCTGAAGCTTTGATCCTGAGGCTGCTTCGACAAAACAGTTTACAACATCGCGACTTTTGTATTGAAGTTTCCCGCAGCCGACTGTTGGAAATGCAATGCTTGTCATATTCTCTTTCTCTGCCTTCCTCAGGCACGTTGATATCATACGAGTAAACAGCTGGAAAAAAATACAGTAAAATTTAGAAATTATTGCAATACGACAAATTTCTGTTTAGTTCGAATATCTGATTTTAGATTCACAACTCAACCTACCCCAAACAATATCGACGAATGAAATAACAGAGTGTAATGCAGTTAGATTGCTCAAAATATAAATAACTAGAAATATGGAAAGTCATTCTTGACGATAGTAATGTGGTTTTATGTTGCAATATGGACAAATGGGCCTAATGTCTGACTGCAAGCAAAGCTAGAATAATCAGCTGGGACATGACACAGTTAATTTCTACAATTAGGGCCTATAAAGTCGTGTTTGGAAAAAGCACACACAATATTTTGTGAAGCAGCAATGCTTACCGATTTAATTGTCCATTAATAAATAACGTTCGTTGAAACCTATGCATGTATGTATTACTGTGCTGTTTGTAGGTATCTATATATTTACATAATACATATGTATGACCGTGTGTATGTATGCATGTACGCATGTACATTAGGGTGCA
This sequence comes from Aporrectodea caliginosa, assembly GCA_020284085.1. Lineage (NCBI taxonomy): Eukaryota > Metazoa > Annelida > Clitellata > Crassiclitellata > Lumbricidae > Aporrectodea > Aporrectodea caliginosa. The sequence goes on along the minus strand of JACEVL010000049.1, from coordinate 8,364 downwards.
TCATATGCCCCAAAATATTTCAAAAGCGTTTGTCCCTATTTCATTTCTTTTCCTATTACTGAAAAGGCATGTTTACCAAAATTTGGCAATATTCTGACATACACTAGGTATCCCACCCAACAACTGAAGTTTTGCAGGAGCGAACCATTACGAGAATGTCATACATGTCATACAAGTTGCACTAGGGGTGTCCAGAAATATGATACATCGCAGAAAACACCCATACTCAAGTTTTTCCACCGATTATTCCATTCATTAGTTGTCTATAAATATTTTTTTCAATATTTTCAAATGTTATCCTGAGGTGGATCAAAGCCCCAAACATACCCTAGTTAAATACCCAGGACTGAAGGCTTGGGACTAGGAACTTGGGTTCATTGTGAATTTACTCTTTTTATCACAGAAAATTAACAAAGAGTCCGATTTGGACGAACTTTTTGGAACTTGTTTGACTTGAGAAGAGTTACATCTGGGAAAATGTAGACACCCGTATCAAAGTCATTCAAGATCATTTCAAGGTCAGAATAAACGAAATCTAGCAAAAACGAGAAAAAATGGCCAGATCTCGGCTAATAATCGTTGAAATCGGCTAGTTTTTTCTCGTTTCTCTCGTCTTGATAAGAACTACTTCCTACAAGAATTAACGCTACTAAATTCAAGGCAATCCAAGGTTGTTTTAAGGTCAAAATGGTCAATTAAATTGAAAATCAGAGAAAATGGCCGTAACTCAGCCAGATATTGCTCTAATTGGGTGATTCTTTTACCTGTTTGCTCGTCCTGATACGGTCCACATTCCAGAGGACATACTACTAAAAGGCTAGCTTAATCCAAGGTCATTTCAAGGTCATAAAGTAAAATCAAGAAAAAAATGACCATAGCTCCGAGTCACCAAAATGAACCAATATTTGGTTGAACTACAGCCATTTCGCTTGATTTTAACCTTTTGACCTTGAAATGACCTTGGATTATGTTAGCCTTTTATTACTGTATCTCCGCGAATGTAGTCCTTATCCGCCCGAGCAATTGGGTAAAAGAATCACTCAAATAAATCAATATTTGGCTGCGTTATGGCCATTTCTTCTGATTTTTATCTCAAATTGACCTTTTTGACCTTAAAATAACCTTGGATTGCCTTGCATTTAGGAGCCTTGTTTCTTACAGCAAGTATTCCTTATTAAGACAAGAAAAACAAGAAAAAACTAGCCGATTTCAACGATTATTAGCCGAGATCTGGCCATTTGTTCTCGTTTTTGCTAGATTTCGTTTATTCTGACCTTGAAATGACCTTGAATGACCATGATATGGGTGTCTACATTTTCCCCAGATGTAACTCTTCTCAAGTCAAACAAGTTCCAAAAAGTTCGTCCAAATCGGACTCTTTGTTAGTTTTCTGTGATAAAAAGAGTAAATTCACAATGAACCCAAGTTCCTAGTCCCAAGCCTTCAGTCCTGGGTATTTAAGTAGGGTATGTTTGGGGGCTTTGAGCCACCTCAGGATAACATTTGAAAATATTGAAAAAAATATTTATAGACAACTAATGAATGGAATAATTGGAAAAACTTGAGTATGGGTGTTTTCTGCGATGTATCATATTTCTGGACACCCCTAGTGTAACTTGTATGACATGTATGACATTCTCGTAATGGTTCGCTCCTGCAAAACTTCAGTTGTTGGGTGGGATACCTAGTGTATGTCAGAATATTGCCAAATTTTGGTAAACATGCCTTTTCAGTAATAGGAAAAGAAATGAAATAGGGACAAACGCTTTTGAAATATTTTGGGGCATATGATGCACCCTAATGTACATGCATGTATATATATGTATGTGTACTGTATGTGTATGTATGCATTCGTGTATGACATGTATGTGTTGATCGATTGGGCTGTGGCCAGTCGCGATGCCCGATATCTAGCGTTAACCAGAGATAAGACACACCATCTTTTATTTTGTTACGTGTAATTTTATTTAGCAAGCAGTTCAGTGACGACAGAACTTCAGAGCTCGACATAGACTTCTCTAAATACAAGAATCTGTCTGGGATTTTAGTACCGAACTTTCAACAAAATCTTTTTGCGTTCTTTAAACAATGCTTTTGAGACTACTGCAATTGGCTTTGCCCGCCAAGAAAGCAGACCAGAGCAGAATGTTCTAAACCAGCGCTTCCCAAACCTTTCAGTGTCACGGACCGCAGGAATTAACTTTTCCGTATGACCGCAGGAATATTCCCACTGCAGGAGTACCGGTGCGCAATTTATTAATTATTTTCCCTTTCTTTTTCGATCACCTAAATTTCTGAAAATGTATTAAAATTGATTTAAATACATGTTTAGTCGATGATTCTTTGCCCTTTATATACTAGCCCAATAAGTGCTTTTTTTGCTATGAATTTTAAAATTTAATAGCCATTTGTTTATTCCGTGACAATTTGACCAGTTTCTTGACTCACTTTGCGGACCGGCTACTGAGGGTTGGCGGACCGGCACCGGTCCGTGGACCACCACTGTTCTAAACCTTTCCGTAGCCCATCACAACATCAGCGCGACGTTTCTAGCGCGAGTACCATGTGATTTAATGTGTGCCAGTCATGAACGTGATGTCACCCGCAATCATTTGATACGTGGCGCCATGTCGCATCCAGTGGGTTTATCGAGCAACCGCTAGCCCATGACCAATACCAAGCGTAAGAAGTAAACAACCCGATGACTCATCAGTGTGACGTCATAGAAATTTTCAATACGAGCACGCTCTTGAAACTTGTTCTCTAGTGACTTTAGTTTTCATCAGACAGATACGTCGAGCTTCAACGCATTTCTTCAGCTCTGCTTTGCATTAGTAATCGTATCAGAACCTTAATGCTGTTCTCGTTTCGGTATTTTCTGACGGCTGCGTGAAAGATCTTCCGTGCACGAATTGTTCCAGCTGGACCCGTTACTGTCACATCCCTGCCGAAACAAATCGGCGCACCAGCCTTTGTAAGCTCCTAGTTTCAAAAAGTAATCAACATATAGGTGAAGCCATTAAACTCTGTACCAGTCTTACCTAATCTAGTTCCAACAACGTAATGCTCAAATTCAAAGAGAAAATAATTTGTGCCTGTGTCTGGACAATTCCACAGCATTTCCACTGATCCTATTGTCTTCTTCTGTTGCCTGCCTCCCTTAACTGGCATACGTTTGTAGGAAAGATAGCAATTAATGTATTGTGCTAAGCAACAATGGTTAAGGAAGTAGGCCTACGGTTTTTCTTGAACAAAAAATCCTTCCACAATTAAACCATTTGATGAATCGTAAATTATTATCTTCGTTTTATTTTTTGATATTTAAAAACACTCGAGATCAGTAAGTCTGAGAAGCGAAACGAGTGCAACCGAACAACAATTAGTGTTTTAACACGGATTCTGTTTAGCAGGTTCGAATCCACAGTCGCTAGATTACAGATCCAGAGCACTACCGAATAGACCACTACCGTATCATGCTATGTATTTGGCTAAAGTAAATAAAGCATAATTTTAAATGAAGACATCATGCATCAAGGCTTGAAATCGTGAGAAACAAAGACCTGTTGTAGGGCTTCAGTTCCTGCATGTCTGAACATCAGTGAAACAACACCAGCCTTTCTCAAGTCGCTCGTTTCAGATGCTATCGAATTCACCAGAACATCAGCATCCTGTGAAAAATCATCCGATTATTTCAATTCTACTACTTTGTTGCAATCCATGGTGGCAAAAACACAGAATTTACAAAAACATTGGTTTTCATTTTTGAAATATCTGACAGATTGCTGAGTGAAATATCATAAATTTAATTTAAATTAGTTCTACATAACATTTAGTGTAGTTATTTTCAATGCACCGTTGTGGTGTATACAATAGCCAACTTGCTCCATAATCCAGCGAATATGGGTCTCAGCATGCTGAGCGGACTTCTACTAACGACCCTGGGCAAACTGTGAGCATTTGTTTCTGTCAGCTAACGGTAGCACTTGGTAGAGGTGTAAGTTGGGAAGTAAATGGTGATGCGCTGACCTCACATCCAACATCTTGGGCTCGTCCATCGCCGGCTGAAGAACAATACCTCTCGTGCTTCCCATTCATTGCCCAGTTCTATGCGTTCTATCAGTTCATTAATGTTATTCAGGTCTAAACTTAAAGACTTGCCTGGTTCTATCGGCTTACCAACCGTAGCCTGACTTCTGGTCTATATCATTTCAGCCATGCAGGCTTCTCCAACAGTTAACAATTCTGATTACGGTTTCAACTGAAACGAGCATCGACTGATGCATTGTGCATTATGATTATTAAGCCTATGAAACATTTAGATAAATCCTTCTTTAAGTGTAATAGATTAAACCAAGATATCGATGATATGCAACTTACACGGAATCTTGTGATGTCACCTTTAACCACAGTGATGTTTGATGCTGAACGTAGAGCTTCATCGGCCTTAACGCTTCAAAATTAATTATTTCACATTAGTCTTTTAAACTCATAAAAGTAATTTTATTCTTCCATCAAGTAAACAGTTGAGTGTAGATGTAACCTTAATCGCAAATTATTTTGCACGTCTACCAGAGAAATTTGTCAACTAAGGTAGACGCATCTTCACTTCTTCAGCTTCATTATGAATATTTGTCAGAATATCTTCGTTATTCTGATTATCAGCAACCCCCATGGAGGAGAAAACATGACTCAGGTCAGTAGCGTAGGGGATTCAAAACAAAGCCATGTTGAATGAACCATGTGACATCGCAAGTGAGACCGGAGTCGCGACCGACCGGGTGAAATCAAAAGAGAGGAACTAATTCACATTATGTCCGGGGGTATTATGTCCGGGGGGATAATGTCCTACACTCATCTCACCACACCGAACGATGTTTCAGGACTCGCGAACAGAATGCCATGGTCGGCAACGTCAAAGGCTACACTCAAATAAAGAAAGAGCAAGCAAAGTCACTTGGCCTATGCAGAGGCCCTTAATAAAATAGTGAATTATTCTGGTTAGCACAGACTCTTTGGAATGACACTTCCTAAAACCAGATGGTTGTTTGGTCAAGATGGATGCTTCTAGATAATACGTGTGCTGCATCGACAAACCATCGTCGACGAGAAAATACAACCTGGAGCTTGGCCATGCTCTCAACATCCAAGCCCCGGCGTTTAAGTGAAGGCAGAATTGTCGCCCGTTGTTGAGGGTCGACAGAGGTCACCCTAAATTAGGTGCTGGTGCTAAACAGAAATACAATAAATGACAAGACATCATCTACAACATCCTTAGAGGCTTTACGCCTAGTGATTTCAATGACTTCGATGGCAGGAGTTAAAGAAGCTCTTTTGTGTGAGATGTGACATCGTGTAGTAAGTTGGAGAGAAGTTGACAACGAAGTGACTTCAGTGGAGCAGCAGACAGAATCGATCTCTCACGCATTAATTCCAAATAGTCATTGGATGATATTTGAGTACGACCGTTCGTCGATGTCGAAAGAGTAAGAATGTTACAGTCGCCGCATACTATCAGCATCATTTTTGTTCGACTACATTATTGTTTCATGTTTGTGATTTAAAGTTTATGCTACCATATGAACCAAACTGAGACTATTAGAAGACATACCGGTACTCGTGTTTGGATGAGCATTCTACTCGAATTACACATCGGTATTTCTCTTGAAGTTGTTGAACAGTGAAAGCTTCGTACGAATCTATTCTACTGAAGTCTTCGATACTTCCACCTGCAGTGTACATACGTTGAACTTGCTGAAATCATTTTTATGCAATTTTTTATCTGTTTCATTTACAAATTGCCCATTTTACGTGCGCTGAGTCAATAAATCTGACTCTAAAGCCGGCGTGTGTGCGAATAACTTGTTCTGGGTTGTCACGCAGAGGCTGCTTTGAAGGCTCGAATCTGCAGTCGTTGAATAACAGACCAAGTGCTACTGAAGAGACCAACGTGTCGTAGGCCTATAGATGCAATGGTCAGTTTCAGCTGAAAGAGCATTTAAGCTCCCGGACTACAAATAATTAGTCCCTCTAATTATCTAATAAAAAGAGACGGTCGTGAGTATTAGCAACCATTTCGTCGCATTGGTTAATATGAGGACCGATGACTAGTCTTAACCGCCCAATGAGAATATAAGGGAAGGAAGCGCTGTACTCGAATTGTAAACAAGTTCATTAACGAGCGCTAGTTGAACAGAAATCTCGAATTATCACTCTGAAATTCGAACCTCAGACTCCTTCCAGCAAACTGACCAATAAACTCTTACACAGGCTGTAATGCAAAGGCTGACTATATTTGCAATTGTTTTCGCAAATTTTTACAACCTATCTTCCAGCGCAAGTCCTCAGACTTTTACTTAAACTTTAACAGACGCTAGACAATTTTTTACAAACTTTGTATGGATAATTTTCTCTTCACCTTTCTTACTCTATCCTGAAGTATCTAACCTGGTGTTATCTTAAACAGTCGTCTTTCTATTATTAGCGTAAAGACTTATAAATATTGAGCAGTCTAATCACCCAGATCATCGGCGGTTAAGCAGTCCTCTTGAATTGATTTGATGTACTGATCTGCGATGATCTTCTCAGCAGCCACCGTAGCTCTCTCAGAACCGACAATTTCAATACCACGAGGGCTAAACATGAGCTTCACTCTCAGCTGCAAACGACTGAAATGATTCATCAAATTTAATACGCCAAATGTAGCTGTAGCCTAAAAGATGCTCGTATATATATATATATATATATATATATATATATATATATATATATATATATATATATATATATATGTATGTGTGTGTGTGTGTGTGTTTAACTTTTATATTAGGTCTGATCTTTTTATAATCTAATCTGACAACTTCTATAGCGCCGTTGTTGCAAAGCACAATGCATCAATTGATGATACGTTCTAGTCATCTAGTGAAAGTGTTTGTCATAGGCCTATATCACAATGCTTTGGGGCAGTCCAATCAAAATCTGATAGATGACGGAAACCAGAAGTCATGCTACGATGGTTTAGCAAGTTAAAGTAGATAAGTCTCAAGCATAGACCTGATTGGCATGAAAGACTCAGAGAATGCACAGAAGTTGAAATAAATCACTGCAAAAGTGTCTCTGATGGTGAATTCCACATATAAGTGATTTTCAATGCAATCTGAATAAATATATTTATTCGTCTCAATCGCCGACAAATGGCAAGTTGTAAGAAATGATGACGATAAAGAAGAAGACGATGATGGTGATGACGACTACAATGATGATGAAATACCTCAGTTCGTTGTCAACAGAGTTTCGGATTTCACTTTGAAATTTGTTTAACAGTGAGCCTGCTATCTCAGCCAGTGGAACTTTTCTTGAGCATTCGCTGCTATCTTTGATAAATGCATTTACCAAACTCGTTACCATTTTCACGTCTATAGCGCTACCTTCAACCGTGATTTCCTGCATATCAAAATCAGTCTCAACCAGAACCATGTAGTCTGAATTTAATGCTATGACCAATTCATTCCATTCGGATTTGAAAAAATAATCGTTCCCAATAAAAACTTTCTCGCTGTCTAAAATATTGCTCAGAGCTGTGATTGTCTCGCACAGACATTCTTCATCTTTTGCCAGAAGCAGTGACGCTCGATCCTTGGTGTAACAGACACTCAGTAGGCCAAGTTTGCGAAATTCAGTTCTCATCCAGTTTTCTCCTTTCGTCGTTTGCAGAAATCGATTTGCCACGGGAACCCTCTCCCAAACCATGGCACCTAGCTTTTCCAATATCCGGATTTCAACCTCGTTGCAACTTTGCCCTGTTAAAATGATCTTTCCATTTTGTTCATCGCATGTGACGTGACAGTCATAGTCTGCCAGGTCCAACTCATTTACGTTCATCAGAACCTTGATAAGTTCAATCGTCTCGGATGTCAACTCCAATTCTTTAATGCAGGTCTCTGTCGAGGCCTTCACGAACTGTCCGCGTTTCTCTGGTTCTGATATTACCTGCTCAACTTGATGCTCACCTGTGACCGCGTTTGTCGAAAAGTTTATGGCATTTGCGTCTTCCTTTGTATGCTCTATGTCCAGTTGCTGCATGGTGGTGTAGCGTTCTGTTCTGGCCCTTGTAACCGGAGGTCTGCAGGCTAGAATCTGCCTCAATCTGCCACTAAGATCATTGATGATGTCAATAGGCGATGATGTTGGTGCCGAAACTGATGATGCTGATGATGATGCTGATGCTGATGATGAAATAGCGATTTCATGTTCGGATTTCGCTCTTGGTTTTGCTGACGGGCAAACTGCAGGCGAAGCGCATGAATCAGCGGCCAGTTTCGTATCTTTCCTACAAAGTTTTTCATCATCTACGTCAACTAAATTTCT
>JACEVL010000048.1:1008473-1074075 GCA_020284085.1 Aporrectodea caliginosa | reverse complement strand
ATTCAAATTTTAGTGCCGTAGAATCATTTTCTTCGACGCGAATATTGTAGCCCATTTTTTGTCGGCCTGCCAAAGTTTCGAATGCGCCAACTTCAGGCCGTCATCCATAGCGCAATACGGCTAGTGGGCAATCTGCTGAATTTCTCTCAAATATTTGAAATTATAATATAATTTTCTTTATATTATGAAGGTTATGCTGCACAGGCTATAATGGACGAGAGAATAAATTTTAACATTTATCTTCTGGGGTTCGTATTGTTGGTCGCTACTGTACAGACATACATCACGGAGCTTGTCCAAAGTCAACCAGGTCAGCCATCGTAGAGCTCTTCTGCTCAAGGATGTATGCGGCTGTCACCGTACATAAACTTGGGCTCATTATGCCTTCTCACGACTATCATCTTCCTCGTTTCACAACTTCCGTTTCACATGAGTGGGGGCTGTATTTAACTCTGTTAGGCAAACGTATCCGAACAAACACTTATTATTTTGGAAGGGTTAGATCGTTATGCTTCCAATGCTTTTGTAAGGCACTTACAACGCTCTAGATTAAGTTACTCATGTAAGGATCCTGAGTGGCCGAGTGGGTTGGTAGCCTGCTCGTCACGCCGGCGCCCCGGGTTCGCTTCCCGGTCGGGTCGGTTTATCAGTAGATTAATTTCTCGGATCTTTACTGCGGGTGGCTCGGTCGCATTATAAACGTGGAGTACAATACAACACACAATACAACACATCACAATACAAATGGGGCGCGGTGGTTTAGGGGTATGTTCGGTGCCTTGCAGCTGGAGGGTTGCGGGTTCGAATCCACCTCAAAGTCGCCGCGTAGGGACCCTGGGCAAGTCCTTCACTCGCAATTGGGTATCCAGACGATTGGTCATAGGACGATTGGTCATAGGACGATTGGTCATAGGACGATTGGTCATACGGACGATTGGTCATACGGACGATTGGTCATAGGACGATTGGTCATATGCCGCTAATGAACCGGCATAATTCGTTGTAGTCGTTAGTAATGGACATTCTTAGTTTTAAGCTTAACGCACCGATGCATACATCGCGTTTGTAGACAAATACAATCAGTGTCAATCAAGACACTTATTAGGGTAATACTTACAGGGATCAACTCCAAAGAACTTAACGTTTGGTCGAAATATACACGTTTTACCCGTATGTAACTCAAGTATGAAAGGCATCAATTAGGGACATTGATCGTTTTCAGACAAATACAATCAGTGCCAATCAAGAAACTTATTAAGATAATTACATGCAGGCTTCAACTCACTTCAAAGAACTTAACATTCACTTGTCTGCGTGCCTTGTCTCGTCTTTCATTCAAGTAGTTGACGTTCTAGACTTTTACGTATTGTTCGTATTTTGTATTACGTATTTCACAGTAAAATAATCCAGTAAATAGTTTTCATGTTTTAAAAACTTCTTTGTTTTAGCCTTCGACAGCCTTCGATAGTCCCATCGCCGATAGGACCTATGACCGGTAGGCCCTATGACCAATCGTCCTATGACCAATCGTCCGTATTCACTGACCAATCGTCCGTATGACCAATCGTCCTATGACCAATCGTCCTATGACCAATCGTCCTATGACCAATCGTCCTAGAACCCGCAATTGCTCATGCGCTTCGGCGTGAAACTCCGATTCAGCGTTCGCGCAGTAGTCGGGAGCGCCTCTGAATGGGAAATCTGGTAGGGGCGCCATAACAAGTATTCAAATACAATACAATACAATACAATACAATAAGTGCTTCGATCCACATGTACACATATTATGCAGGCATATATAGATACATAGGCCTACATGTTTACACACAGGCATACAAACGTTCGTAGTTACATACATACATAAAGTGCCTCTGTATAGCTAGTACTGTAAGAGGCGCTTTACAAATTCTCAGATACGATACGATACGATAAATATACACATGCATGCACATAATAATTATATACATGCATAATGTACAAAGACTGAGCAATCATCTACACGCTCAATCGCTTATACATACTTGAAGGTTCTGTGGCAAGGAACTTCTTCAGTGCGTTGTTTTCTTCGGCACTTGTAATTGCAACCAAATGAGACCCAAGACGTAGCTCCTGACACTTCTGAGCAGCCGAGGTCCAGCTGTGACGTTCATAGACGACCTTGTAACAACTTTTAGAAGCAGGCAGATAAGTGAAACCAGGATGACAGACACCTGAAATAGAATCATTCTGTTGATCAGCAATAGAAATAACTTTAAACTCAAAACTATTTTTTAAAGTTTCCAGTTAAATTAAATTGTCTAATTTAACTTTACGAGATGCGGTTCATTCCATAGATTCATCCATCTCATGCTAGAATCCTCAAACTCCAGGACAAAGGAAGTTGAGGGCGAGGAAGCCTCAAATACACAACAACTTATTTAAATCCCACAGGATTGCACTTTTCAATAATAGTTTCTTTGAGGAACAGTGATTTAAAATACAATAGAAAATCATTATAAGGCACGGAAAAATTTCAACAAAGAAACATATAAAATTCATAAAAAATAAATGCGAAGCTGTTAACAGTTTATGAAGCTGTATATTTACTTTTGTATGAATGAATGTATGTATGTATGCAAGCATGGATGTATGTTTGTGTCCATCTGTCTATATACGCATGGACATATGTATGTACGCATGCATGTGTGGATATGTATGTGTGTGTATGTATGTATGTATGATATATGTATATAATGTGTGTAAGCATGTACTTCTGTACAGAGATGCTCACACAACGCCTTTTAAGAGCCTTGTATAGGCACTTAACATGGCTATCAGGACGTTGCTAATTGGCTGCCGTTTTGTCTTAACGACAACAAGTTTTGAAAACAGTTCAATGCATTTAGTTTTGTGAATAGATAACAATAGACATACGATATATTTCGATCATTTAATCTACTCAGACATCAAAAATCTGTACCAAAGGTTTGAACTTTAGCATCTCATAAGTAAAAGAACAGTTATACTAAGAATAGCTCATGAAAATCATCTTCAATATTCATTTTCCTTAAATAACATGCGAAACAAAACTGTATACAACAGCCTGTAATCCTCTAGTGGAGTTGCTGATATAATAATATTATTATTGGTGAGCCCGCGTCTGCATGCGCTGTTTACTAAATATAAAATAAAACGAGGTGCACCGACTGCTCTCATTAAAGGATTGAAACCACCAAGTACTAGAAATTAAATCCAAATTTCACTTTAAACGAATCTGGATGAAGCAGATAATAACAATGACCACTAATAATCATTAATTTGATGTAGCGAGAAAAAGGGAAATTAAAAGGGTGACGGCGTCAGTGATTTAGTCAGTGATTTAGTTATTTGGTGTGAAAGATTAAACAAGCAATTTAGTCAGTCAATTAGTCGGTCAGACTCGAATGATCAACTAACTATCTCGTTTCAGATTCACGCGCTCACCGATCTTAAGCCACTTAAGCCTGTCTCTCAGCATAATGGAGAGTAGTGAAACTTCTCTCTTGTAATGGCCAGACGAGCAGCAGAGCTGATCATTGGAGAATTGACAATGACCTTCAGCAAGATCGGTGACACAACAGCAGACACGCCAAGGGGACACTGCAGTAGTCAATTGGGATTAGGACCAAATTTTGCATAAGATGTTGGATCAAACCCTTTGAGGAAAACGAGAGTAAAAGTTTAGTTGTCTTGGTATCGCATTGTTGGGTTTCACTGGCTATGTGACCTGTAAGTTCAGTGAGAGATTTCAATAGCGGAAACTTTCAGCTCGCGTTCTCGACTCCAACGTAGAAAGGGCTGTGGACGCATTTCTCCAACTTGGGTTAAATCGTGCTTAATAGAAATTCTATTTTAAAGGAATTAAGTTGTAGTCGATTGCATCCTACCCAGGCTGCGATATCACAAATTTTACTGCCGACGCTAGAAGTCTGCAGTTACACCAAGCCTCCAGAAACCAATGATATGTGTGATTCAAATGGTTGCAAAACTCAGCTATAAAGCATTTAAATTTCGATTTAAATAGCCTACTTTTCTCACAAAATTATGAGCATCGCATAATAATAATTAAGTCGTGAATTAGACTTAATTCTGGTGTGATCGAAGAGTGTCCCTAAAGTTACAATAACGATTAGTGTCTTGCTGCTAAAATACATTGTTTACAGTTGAAAAACGTGATTGGAGTCTTCTATTTATTCAAGCTCACACTTATTTGACAAGCTAGGTTAGAAGAAGCAGGTCTATATTGTTAAAGACAAAACACAGAGATTGTAATTATACGCATTTTTTCGAAGGAAGTGGCACATGACACTGGGCTTTTAAGGACGAGACCTGAGACCACCTGCTGAATGTACAGTTGAAATGGGCGGAAATTCCATTTTAGGCATAACATCTAGCTGCAGAGTCCTGCTCGAAAGGGTTGCTCTGACTTGATGACAAACTAGTACAACCACAATAGAATGGTTTAAATTCCTAAAGGTGTCCATGAATAATAAATATACATTGTTTACATAAAATCCAGAAGCCAGAAGAAATAAAAATATTATTACTAGCCTGTATCCGTTGGCGGCAATTTACAGTCTGGGTCTACCTTTTGACGAAGACCAACAACCAGATTTTTTAGATCTTCAACAGCTGACTTGATCTCCTCCAGTGCAACCTCCGTTTCAGTGTTGCACGGATTGTGGACCGTGTGAGGTTCATCATAGTCCGAATAGTAGTCGCAACGGACTTCAACGCAAGTCAGGAACAGAAGAAAGATCGGAAAGTGCTGAGAGTCAAACATTCTCGCTTGTATGGCTCTTAGTTGGCAAAATAGCGAAGCTTCTCTCGATTTCGCCCGCTTCTCAACTGAAGAATTTACCTCCTTAAATACCAGCAAAGACTCGTAGTAATATATTGCATGCAATTAACCCAGCGCGTTAGACCTTTGGACAATTATTTGGGCAATCATTATTATTGAAAGAGTTAATAGGCCTACCTAATATTTTTCTAGATAGTCAACATGCTGGCTTTGAACAGCTGTCATTTTTTAATGGTTTCAGAATTGTGTCTAACTATAATGGTCGGCCAAACAACAAAGGCCTGTTTCAACAGCAATTATTGTATTTAGACAGAAGTGTGTAGCCTATCCGTATCAACTACAAAACATTTTTGCGATAGCCAACCACGGCTGACCGATGTCCTGGATATGACGATTTAGTTCACATATAGGTCAAAACTCGAAGACGAAATTCTATATATTTAAGATTATCGGAATGAATGAATGAATGACAAACAACTGATGCGCTGGATATGACGCTTAATTGTATACTAAAGACCTAACACACCTAACCTAACAGCTACAGATTTGATGGTCTAGACTGAACAAATGTTCGTAATACGAACATCGCGGTCTAAGGTATATACATGTATATCCGGCCAATATCATTATATGGGTTACAAGACAATTTGATAGGTCAAAACGTATCCATTTGATCGATTCTTAGAGTAACGTTTGTGCATTGCGAATCAATTCTCGACTCCAATGTAGAAAGGACTGTGGCTTCAGTTCTCCAACTTGGGTTAAATCGTGCCTAATAGGAATTATATTTTAAAGGAAATCAGCTGTAGTCGATTGCATCCGACCCTGGCTGCGAAATATAAAATTTTTTACTGCCGACGCTGGAGGTCTGCAGTTACACCAAGCCGCCAGAAACCACTTACTTGCATTATTCCGTGATCGACTCTTGCGAACAATAATTTAGGCCTATTATTTTCATCAGTCACAATTATTTTCTTAGAAAAGGTATCATGTCAACGCGTAGGACTAAGCTAGTGGGTGGGATATAATGTTTGGCAAAATTACCTAAAAATAATGACCGTCATGAAAACACGTTCATTACTGACGTAGGTGTAATGTGTTTTCCGAATTGCACGTAGGTGTAATGTATTTTCCGAATTGCACAATTGCACAGTGCAGCAACTACAACATAATAATTGTAACTTACTCCACGTGTTAAAAGGCCAAAACTCCCAACGAAATTCATCTATATTTATATATTCTCTAAGTTGGTTGATTTTTCGTTCTGATCCCAACTATTTTCAGTTCCAAATTTAATTTCAGTTCCGATATATATGGACATTTATAGTTGATTTTCAAAAATCATAAAGTGGCAATGAGCGGCAATGATGGATTACGCTAGAGCTACACGGAAGAACGTATAATAAGTAAGTAAGTAGCCTTTATTTGCAGCTGTTAAAAATTACGCGTGGGGAAAACCCGGGCAAAGCCGGGTACAAATGCTAGTAGATAGATAAATAGATAGATAGGCCTAAATAGATAGATAAGTAGATGGATAGAAGGAGAGATGGATAGATAGATGGGTGGACGGATGGATGAACAAACAGATAGAGAGACAGCAGCAGACAGACAGTTGATAGATGGATAGACAGCCAGATAGACAGACAGACAGACAGATAGATAGATAGATAGAACATATGGCTTAGATGGCGTCTAAAAGCCCATTATTCGTGATCACGCAGCTACTTTATCTGGAAATGGTTAACTACTCCTACATACAAGTAATTACGATAATCGCACTTATTATCGCCTTCAATAAACTTGTCAACGACGAGAAGCACTTGTGATGCCGCAGCTCTTATTGACCAAATACTTTCGGCTGCATTAAGTTAATTTGATCAGAGCAGCTGTATCATATAATTATGATGGCTTCGCTCGAATATACCGTTTATTATATTCTGCGAACATGCTCGTCAAAACAACACTTGATACGGTTCTGTTTTTGGGCTAAATTATGTCTGTCAGTCGCTTTTGTGGACTACAGTTGTTTTTGTGTGTGTTGATCTGGCCTAGAATTTGTTAACCGATCTACATTATGCCAACCACCGATAAGCCTAAGGGAATGCGCTTCTTTGCACTGACGCATTTGTGCATGTGGCAAAACACTTATGTGAAACATTTTAGTGTAGGCTAACTTTCAAAAGCTTTGAGAAAGCCCATTTTCTCTGACGTCGTTGAATTCAAACGTTGAAACATGTATTGGGATAAACTCCGTGATGTCTTAATTCTCTTTGTCGATTCCGTCGGTGTAAGCAGCAAAGGCGGAGAAGACAGAGAAAGGTGTCATGTATACAATTATACGAGTTTGATTACTACATTGATAGACCTACATGGAATACTGAGAATTAAATCGCATTGGTTGAGGTTAAGTCGCAGATTAGAATCCTGCAAGAACTACTGGTCGGTTTTGCCAGAAACTGGACTCGGATTTAAAGTGATCACCCCTCGTTAAAGTTTATGTAATATTTCTGATTTAATGGCTTAATAACTATGCTTATCAGTTCATTGGCTAAACGTCCATCAACGCATCCATTGCAAAATAGTATATCTTACCTACAATGCCCTTCAAACGTCTAAATCCTCTTATATTCGCCTGCTATTCACCATCCACCCGCCTGGGTCTTCTCGCTCATCATCATACCTTTCTCTATCCCGGCCTCCAGTCTCATCCTCGCTGAAATTCAGCAACCGCTCCTTAGTCTACGCTGCACCAGCTCTTTGTAACGGACTCCCAAAAGACCTTCACTAATTTGCTCATTCTCCTATCTCTCCTCTTAACTCAACCTCTCCTCCGCTTGCACTCTCCACCTCTGCTTTCTACTCACGGCTGAAAACCGAACCCTTCAAGCTATGATCCTATCCTGATTCTACTTCTGCGCCACCACACGACCACCATCATCACCGATTGCCACCGTAGCACCATGCTGTCTCCTCGGCTTGATCTCTCCTGATTTTGACCAGGCACCGAAACGAATAGTTGGCTATTGCGGACTTGATCTGATGTAGCGCCGGTGAATAAGCTGGTCTCCCTGACATGGCTTTTGTGGGCGCTGAGAAATATTCGAAGATTTACATTACATTATGCTTAAATTATATTATTGATCGTTTAAAAATAAAAACATTATCCGCATTCGTAGGCTATAGTTCTGTTTCTTTAGACAAATCTTATTATGAGTCTATAGTGACCATTTTAAATTTAGGAAACTGTTTACTATTATAATACACTGTGAATTAGCAGTGACATATCTAAAATAAATTTGATTTTAGCCTTTATCATATTTAAGGCTATTCTTGAACCCTATAATTTAGCTCATCGAACTGCTATTTCTTAGCTCTATAGAGTTCATTCCACACCAGAAGTCGATACTTCGTAATGTGTTCTGATGCATAAGGTCGTTGATAATATTCAAAGATTTTACAGTTTGTTTAGCCCAGGCTTGTCCAACCTACGGCCCGCGGGCCACAATCCGGCCCGCCGAGTCAGTTATTCCGGCCCGCCGTGCCTTTAAAAATATTGACTTTTCGTCTGTCTAAAATTGGGAATTGAATTCTACATTGGCGCGGTATTGAAAATTTACTATAATTTTTGCTTCACAAGACAAAAGAAGTTTAAATGCTAGCTCTATGTTGCAATTTAATGTTGTTTTCTGCTCAAACAACCATGGCGGAGTCAATAAGTGCAAGCACAATGCAAAAATTGACTCAGAATGTAGAGTTTAAAAAATGTGTCGACCGAGGTATGTTTTGTCATTGATCATTCTGAGGGTGTTGTCTGCTTAATCTGTCAAGGAGAGCAGTGAACAAGGAATATAGGCTTACAACTAAGAGGCTTTTCCAAATCTGTCCTATCCTGCACTTATATTAGGTATATTGCACTCTTTAAGGCAGTCCATCTATGCATTGTTGTGAACCGGTTTTTGTCTACAATGGCAAACATTTAAAAACTCAAGATCACTAACAGATGGACAATTGGACATTTAACTAGAATCCTTAGAATAGCTACATCAACTGTTGAAACAGATATCGTGCAAACAAAAGCAATGTGAAGTATCCCATTAGTACAAAGAAATCAACAAAAATGTCACTCTTCATGTAGGCAAGTAAAATTATTGTTCTTTAATAGACCTATGCGTCGAATTTTGAAATCATTGAAGAAACTTTTCTTCGGCCCCCGAGGTCTTAGAGATATGGCAATGCGACCCCTCGCCCGAAAAGGTTGGCTAAACTTTAGCCTATTATAGAACTTATAATAAGCCAAGTTAGCCAACCTACAAAAGACTTAACTATCTATTTTAAAATCTCATAGCTAACTCCAGGCATGAAGAAAGTTAGCTATAGATGTTGTGAAAGTTGTACAAGATTGTCTGGATTGCTGTTGAAGTTGAATCGAAATGTCCGTCTGGATTCAAATACTGTTAGAAGGTCGTCTACAAAGCACTCGACTGGACATCTGCCGATCAGAGATGTCATGATTTACACCCGGAGGCCCACTTTGTCGCCTTTACAAAGAAGGACTAAAACATGGGCTTGACAGCTGCTTACTTGAAAAAGGAAGTTGCAGGTGAATATAAAATTTATATGCTATTGCACAATGTTGTCTTTCTTAAGTAGGCCGAGTTTCTGGTTTAAGCGGTTTATGTAAGATGCAAAGTCCTCTTATCTTCAAAACCACCTATTGAGTTACCCGGTGGATATGGTTGCTCTGTCTCCAACCTGTCATTCATCTTTAGTGGCTATCAGTTGGACCATAATTGTCTTACGGTATCGTTAAATAATTCCAGTTCTCTAATACAATAGAGCATAATAACAGTAACTGTTAATGAAAACTTGAGCTCATGCTACCATGGCTGCCGTTGAGGTGCTTAATATTTTCTAAGGTTATATGCTCACTGAGAAAGCGCTTTTTGATAAACTTAGACTGCTTTATATGAACTACATACTAAGACCTCATCAGGCTACACACACGTATTGCTTATGGCAGGTCATTCAACATCCTGAAATATTTCTGTTTAAATTTATATATTTTTGGTAATTTTCAGGTAAAAGAAAACATTTCATATAGATCGTCTCAGTGTGACTATACACCGTCAAGATAGGTTAAAGCAAATCTGACTACAATTTGCGATATACTCCTCATGGAATGCAGGCTACAAATTTGGTATTACCATGACTACATGTTTGCACACTACATCCAGCTCTCAGAGGGGATGAACGTCATTTTCTCATAGACAACGCGTTCACATGCGACAAGTTTTAATTTTATTTCATACAGAAAATAAACAGCAGTTGCAATGATCGTTTACGACAAAATATAATTTTAATATAACGCATTTGTATCGATATTTTTTTCTAACGACACTTCCACTTAACAATACCAGATAAACTAAAAGTTAGTTAATTAATAAATTTAAAGACTTCGCAAATGTATTGTTTAACATGAGTTGACTCCAGTATTTCTTCACTGCAGTAGTTCCACGAAAAGTCGGGGGAAAGAAGTCTATTTTTAAATATTAAGGCTTGTACTCGCACAATGGACACATCTTCCTGGTGCAAAACTGGTCGTTCCAACCAAAGTTAGCTTTGGTAGATAAATGCAAGCAAAATTCCTCGTCTTCGTAGCAGTCTGGTTGACCTGGTGCCCAGCTGGCAAACTCAAATGACACCTTTTCATCACTCGATGGTTTCCATACGAAAGGACTCGTACAGTTGCTTTCGATAAGACGTTGACCGCATGTCCAAAACGCATTTCCAAGATCAGGCCAATCTCTCGGTATGCAAGCGGTGTTACCTGAATTTTCTTTAAAAAAACATGTATCTGTATTTATTTCAGTGCTGGAATTACTACAAACGATAGTAGGCCTAAATATTGGTTTAACATAGGCCTACTTGGGATATTATAGGAGGTAAACGCTACGCTGGACCCCTGCCATGAAGAGAATAAAGTTCGGCATATTCCTAAGAGTTGAGTGTCGATGGGAGGCACCGACAAACTTAATGCGCTTAATATTCAGGTCTCCAGTCAACCGGTTTGGAGATCCAATGTATACTGGCAATGGACATACAGGTGCCGCAATCCCGTATAATATAAGAGCCTTGCAGTGACCAAAGAGCTGTAATATGCCAAACAAATCTTTGTCGCCTATGTTGTCATAAGCTTTCGTTATACTATGGATCCATCTATCCGTCACTTGGACTGCTCTATTGGAACAGTTTTCGCTTAACGTACGTGCTACTGTGTTTAACTCTAATCAGCAACAGTGCATTTAAACCGACTAACTGGGGAATTCAGCAGCGCCATTAAAGGTTATCCCGTAGTTGACGATGCTAAATTGTTTTAACTTAATGTCTTCAGTGCCGTACTTGACGTTGGTAAGTAAACAGTATACCAATAACCATCATAATTGTCATCAATCTAGCTTCCATTTCAGAGAATTTTTCATCAATCGAACTTAGGTTGTATCAAGACTTATTGTCATCAATCCATCTTCTATTTCACCAAGAATGTTTTCATTGATCCAACTACTAGTTCTGAAAGGGTTATTTTCGTCAATCCCACTTCTATGTAAGCAAAAACGTCATCGATCCAGCCAGCTTCTTCTGAAGCAAAAACTTAGTCTAATGACTCTAATCGATCCAGATTCTGTTTACGCAAACAATTATTTCCATCAATCCACCCTATATTTAAACAAAGAATTAGTTTCATCAATCAAACTTCAATTTAGGTCAACAATTATATTTACCAATCCAGCTTCGTACAGATTAAAATACATACAGATATACATTCATAAATATACACATGCATGCCTGTATAAATGCCTAAATGTTGAGCATTTATGTAGAATATTTACATTTGTACATACTTGAAATTTCTGTGGCAATGAATGTCTTCAATGCTTCGTTTTCTTCGGCACTTGTAATTGCAACCAAATGAGACCCATGACGTAGCTTCTGACACTTCTGAGCAGCCGAGGTCCAGTTGTGACTCTCATAGACGACCTTGTAACAGCTTTTAGAAGCAGGCAGATAAGTGAAACCAGAATGGCAGATACCTAAAACAGCGCACTCTGTTGATCAGTAGAAGAAAAAACAACTTTAGACTCAAAATTATTTTTGAAATTAAATTGACTAATTTCACTTTATGAGAAGTGGATCAATCCAAATATTAGAATTTTCGAAGTCCAAGACGAAAAAAGGTGAGGAAGTCTCAAATGCACGATAACTTATCTTAAACTATAGACTTGCACATATCGCCAATACCTTTTTCACGAATAGTGATTTAAAATATAGTGAAAATTAATTTCATGTTTCAAAATACTGCGACAAAGGGACGCCGTGAAGGTTTCCGAGGTGTTTGCCAAACCTAACTGGCGAAGCCTGACCACTTCCGGCGTCCTATGTTTGAAGAGAATCGAGCCAATGCCGAACACCAGACCGAAATCCAAGGCCGGTGTCACGAAATAGAGTATTCGTCCTAAGACTATCCGGGGGATGAATGAATTTATCCCCTCGGATGGAATAAACCGGTTTAGAGTATCCGGAGGGATAAACCATTCTATCCCCCATCGTCACACGCGTCACGATAGCCAAGACGAAAATCCAGTCAAAATCACCAAAAACGAAATAAGTTAATTTCAGGTCGACGTACAAACTAAAGATACGCAACTTAAAATATTTTATGTGTACAATAAATCCAAACCGTACGACTGAATTCACTTAGAAACCGAAAAAATGCAAACTAAACCGAAAACTCCATTTCGCTAAGGGGGATGGGGGATACTCATGTATAAGTGATACCCTATTTCGTGACACCGGCCGAAAGACATGCGATTATACACTCGGCGTTGTCTACTTAAGCCATTGATATCGTGAAGATTGTTGGTGTAATCCAGGTCCAACGCCACGAGATAGCCGACATGAGTATCGTCCGGCGTTGCTAGCGTGTGACCACTGAAAGCAGCCTATGAATAGACCTTAGCCTACAGTTGCATCATCGCCTAGTCGAATAGGTTATTTTGGTCAAGAAAGATGATCAATGATGTTCGAATTCACAAAGGGCTTTGACGATGCCTTGTGCAGACTATTCTCGATCAATTATAGTTGTTTATCTATGGCTGCTACAAGTGTATATAAATTATGTATAATGGTGGGCATATGGAGCCCATTTATGAACACTGCACATTCTCATCATTACCTCAGCATATGACATTGCGTTTCGCGTTGGCACCACCTGTCTACACTTTGTCACTCAATAGTACGGCTATACAAGTGGATCAAATAGAAATAAGAACAACAAACCAGTTTCATTCCATTTGTCGCGAAAGGTTTCCAGCAATTGTTTTTGGTCAGACACGATTTGACGAATATCTTTAATTTCTGACTTCATCTCCTGTATCTCCTGCCTGTCGATGCAAAACGCCAGGTTTCGGTTGAGTGCTAAACAGCTGACGAATTGACTCTATTTCGTACCGCAAGTCTTCAAAGAATTGTTTCTGCCATTCACCATCATTTCTGCATGAGGAGGTCTCTTGGCAATAGACAACGGCTAAGCAGTTCATCAACAGTACAAGTTTGACGTCCATCTTCTTCAGCAGTTTTTTCAAACTGATGTGGTGGTAGGCGGTCTTCTCCAGCTTAGGAGCATTGAAATTTAATAATAAATAGGTCAAGTGCATTTAATAGGGTGGTCCCATGAAATGAAATCTCTAGTTCAACTTTCTCCAACCCTCCATTGTGTTCCATTGATTAAAGAAATATTATTTACCAAAAATTAGATCAATAAAACGATATTTAGAACTTGCACAACACACTTTTTTGTGACGAATATGACTGTATGTCTTATTTACGCTGAAAAATATGGCAATTTGCACATTACTTCCAGCTAATCAGTCTTATGTCAATAACTTTTGTTTTTAATGCTAATTACTGCATTATTAAAATACATAAACATTAAACAACAGTCGTAGACATGTACAATCATTGCACATTAAGAGAAATAAGTGAGTGAAATGGTTTTTGCTATCATCCCGCTTTTCCATAAGTTAATGTTGGATTGTTGGTTGTTGGTTAGCGTCACTGTGGCTGGGCTCGCTTGATTGCTGCGGTTTTTGTGGGTGCTGAGAAGGTCTTCCTGTGGTCCTCAACAACCTGCAGCAAGAACTGTTTTTGCTCTTCATTGCGTGTGAGCGACATGTTGAATTCTTGAATGAGTGCAACGCCGCGTTCTGCCAGGTCGTTGATGACTTTCACCGACTGCACAACTTCTTTATTACGCTGGTACACTTCCAGTTCTCCCCATTCACTTGGATCATGTTCCATGAACTCTTCCTGCAGGTCCAGCAGTTTGAAGAACTTAAGAGTTGATTTGGTGACAAAGTCATGGATTCCCTTGGTCAGTGGTTCAGTGAATGGCGAAATGCGTTTTGGAGGGTCGTCAGAGCCGTCATTCTCTCTGAGTGCTACCATCATAAGTCTCTTCTCCTCTACTGCCACTCGGTCATCGAAAAAACTGAAGCCCACCAGTATTTCTGAAAGGTACCAGAGGTGACGGCCAAATGCGGTGATGGCTGCCTTGGCAACATCTCGGTTTGAATATGCAGACAGTTCACATAGTAAGGTAAGGTCATTCATCGGAGCTCCGGTTGATGATGGACATTCGAACCAGTACTTGATATAGATTGCAGTCACAAATAGGCATACTTCCTCTATGTGGTCCCACACTTTCTTGCTGTAAGATTTCCGTCGAGATCCACGTGACTGCTGGTGAAGGGGGAACTGAGTACGGAACAGCCACATTTTGATGCTATATATGGCTCTAGCCATCCAGCGAGCACGATGAACGGCTCCGGGATACTGGAACGATACTCCACGTGGAGGAATGGCTCCCAAGAAAATAATTGTTAGCTCAAGTAGCTCGCGATAATCATCACGTGGTTGAGTTTGACTTAGTTGATCCATGGCAACATTTATGACAATGTCCTTCCATGGAGTGACCAATGCTGCAGTTCTTTCATCATCCATTGCTGTGCTAAATGCAGCTTGGTTGATAGAAGGCCAGTAGTCTTTAAAATGACCGAAGATCTCGATGTTTGGGGACTTTGACACATCATGTAGGCTGAAAACTTTCTCGAGCATGATCTCGGCAACATGATGGCGACAGCCCAAGTTCAAAAGCTGTCGACCAATCTCGGACTCCAGTTTGATGCACACCCCGCCTTTAGCGCCAGTATTGGATGCCGTGGTATCAAAGCATAGACCCTTAATGCGTTCACGCAATCCCCATTCATCCAGTGTCCCCAAAATCGCATGCGCCATTGTAGCTGCTCTTCCGTTATCAAGCTTTGGAACCGAAAGAAGTTTCACTACATTTTTGCCTGAAACCAGAACTGGAAGTCGGTCAACTCGTTTATGACCTGGAACAGTGAAGTCCTCCAAGATCTTCCCATCCCAATGTAAGATGAGTGGTACTCTTGGGTCAAAGCTGGCCTTTACTTCAGCGTTGAAATTCGCTCGGTGCTTCATTCTTGCTCGCCGGATAGCACTGCGACTAATAACCAGCGCCTCCACATCCTGTCCAAGCTGTTTAGTCGAAGCCATTGCCGAAAATATATGTGCTGCCTTTCGATCGCTGATGTCTGTACGGTCAAGAGCAGCTGCCACTTCAGAAGTCACCAATCCTTTCGTCCCACGAAGACGTGGACGAAGACGTGGACTCTTTTGTGTCGAGGGTCCAGCTACCAATTCAGATGACACGAGGGAATCACTATCGGTTGAGTCACTGGAGTCACTACTTGATGAGTGTTCATCAGCGACAGTAATTTCACTGGAGTCCATCATTGCTGACTTGACGTTCTTGGCTCGTTTTTCCTCAGCAGCCTTTCGCTTCCTAACACGCTCTTCTTGTTGAGTTAGATTTCGATCAATTCCTAACATAGCACCTCTTCGACCCTTTTCCCGTTGTGCCTCCAGGAACAACCTGTCTTCGTCAATTTTCAACAGCAACATTGCATCCTTGTGGGCCACGTCAAAAAGATAGCTGAGACTTTCTTGGAACATCTGTTGGTTCTTCAGATTACTTGGCGAAACACGATTTATAAGCTTCTTTAGCCCTTGCCACTCAGCGTGAAGCTTTCTGATATGCTCCACCACGTGAGTAGGTGCTTTAGTTGGAATTCTTGCTTTGTCCCACACCTGTAATAGCATCTCTGTAGTCTTGGTAATGCTATCATGCAGGTTCATCTGTTGACCAATGTGGTAATGGAAGAGAACTTTGATGACTTCTCCACGCGACGGAAGTTTTGAAGCCTTGAAGTTCTCTTCAGTTCCCCCAACAAGCCAAATAGCACGTGCGGCACGTGTGGATTTATTGCTCGAAACAGTGGCCATTGTCTCAGCTCAGATTATTAAAGGTGTTGTAATGTGCAATAAACTTTAGCCCATGAGTTGCATGACGATGACACTTCCAAAGAAAAATATTAACCCCGGGTTACTTTCACACGTGTTACTTACAACAGCAAACTTTCTTAATTTGATGCGACTATGGGTAAAATGAACGCAATTATTGTAAACAACATACAGAATTTGTCAAAACGCCATCCAAACCTAGTAAGTAAGCAAGTTATCATTATCATTTGCTGTTGTAAGTAACAAGTGTCAAAGTAATATTACTGCGTCCGAAATAGTATTATTGACAATTTGACATTCAAATGATTTATTTTAGTAATATTTCACATATGCTAACAGTTTAACATACAAGGAAGAATAGGTAAATATAGTCAATGTTTAATTTAGCATTAAGGTGGTATTCACAAAACTTTGCAGTCCAGAGTGATATTTTTTGGGTAATTGCTACTCGTTTTCGTTCATTGTTTCAATATATGAAACTTCCATCACGTTGTGCAAGTTCTAAACATTGTTCAATCTTACTCATTTCTTGGCTACAACAGTTCTGGACCAAGTGGCACCAAATAATGGGTTGGAGGAAGAAAAATAAATATGTTGAAAATTTTCCATTATGGATAGGACCACCCTAGCATTTAACACGAAAAATTAGTGTCTTGGTAGCAATTATGAATGACGTCCTGATTCGTAATAAATAGGTCAAGTGCAATTATCGCGAAAAATTAGTTTCTTGGTAGCAATTATAAATAATGACATCCTGATCCACTTATGTATCATTTGTATTTCCCATAATTATATTTAAATTACGATGATTAAATTTTATGAATCCCTTCAAAATTGAGGTTAGTAGCAAATGCCCACTGAGATAAAGAAAGGAAACGCCACGTTTGGCTGGAGCTACGAATTTTCATACAGATGGACAGAGCATTGGGCGAAAGAGCACGAAATGCATAGACTGTTTGACAGGGAAGGAGACATATTTGGCCAATTTTATCTTAACTTAAGCTATTCTTCTTAGGATGAAGTTTGAGTGTGCTACGCAACTCAGCGTGGTCGATCGGAGTTTGTTCATAAAGCGCCTTGTATCCAATTATACTCATGGCTAATTATTTAAACCGTGAAGTAAGTGCAGACCAGGATATTTTCATATCTTTTGAAACTATTCGGAAAAACACGGCAGACTTGTCCAAAGACGGACAAGTAGACAAAAGTGAATGTTCCTGAGTTGGTAGCACAACTTTGATTATGTCCCTTGAAGAAGAACTAAGCATGGTGTGCCTTAGCAATTCTCACTACATGTTGATACTGCTTTGTCAACTGTGTCAGATCAGACAGCGAATTGCTGGGAGGTTTACACATTTCAGCCCACATAGACTCGTCCAATTCGTTATTCTAAAGCGGCAGGACTCCTCTAAAGCTGTTTCTGCAGGACTTCCACTAGCACTGGATCAGTCTATTACGAACTGTGCCATTAGAATCTTTAACGACCTACCAAAAGCTTAAGCGACCTACCAATAGCTTGCGTCAAACAGTATGCAATGCACCCTGTACTGGATGTCAGTCGAAGATGTACATTCAAACTTATACCTTTGCGATGAGACTCAATAGTTGAAAAAGCACTGGTCACATTTCTTCCTCGAGGTTATCGGGTAGCCGATCATTGCGTTCTGCAGTTATCTGGATCCTGCTGGGCCAAAATTCTTGAACGCAATACGGAATCAGCATGCTTCATCGTGCACTAAAACTCATTCTGGAACAGTGTTCCAGAAGAAAAGGCCTATGCGCAAAATAGCCCACTGCGTAACTCAAGAAACTCTGTCTGTCTACTGGTTATTTACAAAATTTCTGTCGCTCTACTCTGAATGTTCAGGGACGTAGAGCTCAGCGCACCTCCACACATGGTGAACTTCTTGTTCCCCGTGCGCGAACTGCTCTTAGACAGCATCGTGCCTTCTCTGTTGCGGGCCCCATGTTTTGGAATGGGCTCCCATTAACATCACGCCTTATGCCTAGAGTTCATTCAGATGAGTTTTACTCTAGCCTTAAAACCATCCTTTTCAGCCGGGGTTGGGTCGGGAGCGCTCCTGAGTAGTAACCTCGAAGTGGCGCTATATAAGTCTTCGGAATGAATGAATGAATGAATGTTACGGCGCATTCTCAGAACAGAAACGCTGACAGAGACAGACAGAGACATTCAGAAGTAATGAGAGAGGAACAGAACGAAAGGCATATAGAGCAAGATTTGTTGTAGCACAACAGAAAACCGTTCTTCGAATGTCTGCGATGTTTCATTCAGAGTAGGCCTACTTCATACGCCTACAGCCCTACATGGAGCCGGATTTAACTTTGCGGGGCACATAACAACCTCATGCAAACACTGTTAGCAAATATATATACTCTGCAACCGTTTATATAACAGGCACACATAATATTATAATCGCTTCCTGTATTCCTATTTCGCATGCAATATAATGTGCGTGGGTGAGTTTGTGGATGCGTACTGTATGTGTCTTCGACGGTGTGTGTTACTGTGTGCTGCATAGAATGTGAATCAACAACGTGATGACGGCAGTATATCAAACATGTTTACAAGTTGTAAATAGGAACAGTCAGTCTAGACATTTAATTATGCTCCTTTTGAGTGTCCCAATAAATAGCTATTCTAGCGAAACATTTATTCATCATTAAGCCAACAAGGTTTACGAACTTTAAGATAGTGTAGTGGTTAGCACGCTGCACTGCCACCCGACCGGTGGGTTGGGGGTTTAAATTCAGAAATTTGTTTCGAGGTCTATGCTCTGCCTGCGACCCACAACCAACTTAGCTTTAATGAGCACAGTCACCGTACACGGTTGATAGTAATATGACACGGTGAAGGAGAAAACTGGCCACACTCGATCTCATATGCCGAGGCTAAGAAAATACAATCGCGTACAATTATTCATCGTCATGGCTGCCTCTCAGGCTAGCTTGAGGGAGTTCACAAGCGCAGAGCCCAGCTGCTTTAATCCTATTCGGAGTTGACAACAGACACCATGTTAAAAATCATTGACAGAGCAAAACCTTTAAATATAACAGCAATGCCATAATTATTATGTAAAGTTCCGGCTATGGTTAAACACTCTATGGAGTCTATGTAGTCGTCTGAGTGTGGTTATTGCCCACGAATTACTGTGATGTACTAAAACAATGTCACCATAACTCTGCCATACACTCTTCAGGTTGTAATATTAATATTGCCATGACTACGCGTTGATAAAGAATATCAAACTTTGAAGAATGGGTTACATGTTCACATAATAATGACAAGTTTAGGTTTTAAATCCAACAGAAAATAAGCATCAGGTGTTGCAATATTTAATTTTGAAAGAGATTTCTACTTGAAAGTTTCAGTTAAGATAAAATTCAAAGACTTTTCGATTTCATTGTTCAAAATGGCATGACTTATTCTGTCATGACATCTTTTCATTAAGCCCACGGAAGGTCCTTTGGAAAAGGAAATCGGTTGTAAAGTATTAAGGTTTGTACTCGCACAATGGACAAATCTTAACTTCGCACGATATATCGTTCCAACCAAAGTTATTTTTCGCCGCAATATCCATGCAGAATTCCAATTTCTGACCACAGCTTGGTTCACCCGATTGCCAGTTGGTGAAGGCAAATGGCACGTTTTTGTCACTTGATAATTTCCATACGAAAGGAGTCTGACAGCTGTTTTCGATCAGACGTTGGCCGCTTGTCCACAAAAGTTTTCCTTCATTTGGATAAGAATCAGTCGATACGCAGGCAGTGTTGCCTTCATTTTCTTGAGAGAAAGAACATGAATATCGAGTTATTGGGCTGTTAACTTAGGTTTAAAGAAATGTTTTTGTATCTTTTTATGTAGGATTCAGAAATAAATTTAAAGAGAATTTCCTGCAGAAAATGACAGGCCACATTTGCGCACCGTAAGCTTATCACGCGATAATTTAAGTGGAGATTAAGCAGAATTTTTAATATCCTATACAAAAATAAACAATCTACTTAATTAATATGAAAATAATAAGAGTATACTACTAAATAGTAGCGCGTCAAACTTGTGTCTAAACACAAGTTTGACACGCTTCTATTGTCGACAAATTGCCAGTGTATTGAATTTCTCTAATACTTGGGATATTATTGGAGGTAGGCCTAAACGCTACTCTGGATCCCAGTCTTAAGAGAATAAAATTTGGCATATTCCCTCAGAGGTGAATGTCGAAGGGCGGCACCGACAAACTTAAGGCGTTTAATATTCAGGTCTCAAATCAATCGGTTTGGAGATAATATTGTATTTCTGGCAATGGCCATGCAGGTCCCGGTCTTCCATATAGTCTATAAGACTGCGGGGTCTTCCCCCCGTGACTTGGACTTCTATATTGGAACAGTTCTCGTTTCACATCAGTGCCACTGTGTTTAGCTATATTTAGGAACAATTTTCAAAGTATATTAAAACCGATTAGAAAATTTAGCAGGGTCATTGAAAGGTACTTAAGTGTCTTGTTGCACATATACATACGCACATACACATATAATATATACATACACACAATTGCCAATTGTCCACGCTTTCGTCTGCACTCGAATAGACTACCGTAATTCCCTCCTTGTTGGTCTCCCTAAGGTTCGCCTTTCTCCTCTACAGTCAGTAGGCTACTTAATTGCCCGTCTTCCTCGATTCTCCCACATCTCTACATTCATGGTTGAAGAACTTCACTGGCTCCCTCTATCTGTCCGAATACAATTCAAGGTTCTTATTTTAGTCCTTAAGTCTTATTTGGGCCTTGCTCCGAAGTACCTTTGCGATCTCATGCTTCGCCCACTCTCTGCCACTTCGCTGCGTCCTCTTCAATCCTCTGATCGGCTTGACTTTTTGTTCCCCGTGTCAGGACTGCGACGGCTCAATCCAGATCCTTCGCCTGCATAGGTCCTTTCTGTGGAATTGACTTCCTCCACCGGTTCGCTTCGCCATCCTTTCTGGTAGTCACTCCTCGTCTTTTTCTAAACTAAAATCCTGCCTTTTCCCTCGGGTTGCTCGCACTGGGAGCGCTTCTGAAAAGATTTTGCTGTGAGAGGCGCTTTATAAATAGCCAAATACAATACAATACAATATAGTACAATACAATACTTGCATTTTATTCCATTATTTTGTTAATACAAGCATTACTTAATGCAGTGTACAAATATGTTTCAAAAATACAAGGGCAGACCCAGAAAGGACCGAAATCTCGCTTATTAGAGTCACCTATTTGCCACAAAACTGGTTTGAAACAACGATTGATTAACATAATAGTCTTTCAAAACTTTAAAACAACAGAGTGAAAAGAGCCATAAGTAAAAAAGCTTAACTAATAAGAACTATAATTCATCAAGTATTTTTTTGTTCATTCAAATATGCGCCAACAAGCTTTTTGTATAGTCCTATAGTCTAACATAATTACATACATGCACAAAAAATGGCTAAGTACTCAGGAAGCATGGTCACACTTGTAGGCCTACATACATGAAAGTTCTGATGCAAGGAACTTCTTCAGTACGATGTTTTCTGTTGCACTTGTAATAGCAACCAAATGTGATCCACTGCGTATGTCCTGACATCGCTGAGCAGCCGAGGTCCAATTGTGGCTTTCATAGACAACCTTGTAGCAACTTTTAGCCATAGGCAGATAAGTGAAACCAGAAGGGCAGTTGCCTGAAACAGTGCACTAAGTCTCTTAGCAAAGGAAACAACTATAGATTAAGATATAGTTTGAAAGCTGCAAGTTAGATTAAATTGACTAATTTGACTTTACATGATGTGCTGCATTGCAAGTTGGGAAGTTTATCAAGCTACGAAATTTCGGATGGAGGATGTTGTGGGCGTGGAAGCCTCAAATGCACAACTACAACTTATTTTAAAGCAAACAGGATTGCGCTTTTCAATAATTGTTCCTTTGCAGAACAGTGCTAAAATACAATAGAAATTCAATCTAAGATAAACAAACATTGCAACAAGGGAACATTGAAAATTCGTAAAAAATTAAATGCAAATCTGTAAAAGGTTTACGAGGCTGTTGATATACTTATGTATGTATTAGGGAATGCAAACCCGAGGTCTTTTTTCGAAACCCGGGTTTCGGGTTTGACGGCCGTAAAAACCCGGGTAACCCGGGTTTGGACCGGTTTACAAATTTTAAACGATAAATATCATTAATGCACTATTTCTTTCTATAAGAACAACGTTAACGTCGTCGTATACACCTACAAGTCCATAGTTCTCAAACAGTAAAGAATTTGCATAAAAAGAAAACTTTAGGAAAATCGCGATAAAAGTTGTTTCATATAAGCAGTGTTTTTTCTAGAAAAAAGGTTCTGGAACTGAACAAAATCAGAACAATTATGGAAGACATTGCAAGGGTTCCGAAGGGCTAAACCTGAGCCTCTTATAACATCTTAGATGTCAATAAACACTGAAAGCGCTTAAATTAAATTAAAGTAACTAAATAGTTTGTAATTAAAAATTTAAGTTAATTAAACAATTTTTTTTACAGCTTGAAAAGATTCACGGAACGCCGTTCTGAAAGAAATATTGCATAGGCCTATAAGAAGAATTGTCAAATGACACCTTAAATCATCTACATAGCAGCTTTAGGCCCTGCCATTGCCAGCCCATTTGCTTTCAGAAGATAATTAGTCATCGTTACTCTGCAACCCAATGTGGCAGAACCAGAACTTACTAAAGTGGATCCTGCGTGGGAGGGGAAGCCAACGCTGCCTGTGATTGTGCTTGGACTAAGCGGCCTACCGTCTTTGACTGCGTCAGAATGACAAGGGTCACCTTGTATTTCAGCAGGTTTATCTTGTGCTTGGACCGGAGGTGACTCAATATGCTACTTCTTGATGGACCGCCGGCAATTTTCAGATGCGATTTACATAACTGGCACTGACCCTCAGAATCGCAAACACCACTCCTTACATTTGCTGATTTAGACATTGTTTGGATTTGTGTCTTAAATAACTAAATTTAAATAAAAACAGTTTACCTCTATTATTTACGAATTCGAAGCTACGATGCCGACATGTCAAATAACTCAACATTAGTCGCAGGTCGTGTGGAGAGGATACTGGTTGCTGAAAGGAGATGTTACAGGAAGATCATGCGTATTGGATGGATGCAAAAGGCGAGCAATTCAGAACTGTATAGAAGAGTACATCTTAAGGAGAACTTAATGCAGAGGATAATCCAAAGGAAGTTGAGACTATTTGGACACATAATATGCAGAATGAGCAACAACAGGAAATCAAAACGCTGCTGTTCGGAAAGAAGAGAGGACGACCTCACAGAAGAGCGGGAGGACGACATAACTCAGCGGAACAGAGCATCGCCACAAGAACTGACACACACACACACACTGCGATGGAGAGACAGCAGTGGAAGAACATAGTGAGAACGGCGTCGGACACCTACGGGCGTTGAACCTATGGTAGGCCGATATGATGATGATGTTGATGATGAGCCGATAAAATAATTAGTAGTTAAAAGTTGTATTACGTAAACCCGTTATCAACCACTATTATCGTTATATTTCCATTACTCTGCATTTGTGAGTTCCACAGCGTAAACGACGGTGAAAGAGTGACGATTTTCAAACCCGTCGAACCCGGGTTTCACTCGCGTTCAAACCCGGGTTTCGGGTTTGAAAAAAACCGGGTAACCCTGGTAACCCAGGTACCATAAACCCGGGTTTGCATTCCTAGTATGTATGTATGGGTCCATCTGTGTATATACACATGCATGTATGTATGCATGTATGTGTGCATGTTTGTATGTATATATGTATGTATGTATATAATGTGTGTAAGCATCTACGTGTGTATCGAGATGCTTACACAACGTCTTTTAAGAGCCTTGCAAAGGTGCTCAACATGGTTCTCAGATCGGTGCTAATTGACTTCCGTTTTGTCTTAACGACAATAAGTTTTTTAAACAGTGCCATTCAGTGTTAGTTTTGCGAACAATAGACATGCGATATATTTCGATCAATTAATCTACTTAGACATCAAATTCAGTACCAAGGGTTTGATCTTTAACATCTCAGAAGTTAAAACACAGATACACTCAGAATTGCTCATGAAAAATCAGTTGAACTCAACATCAGATTTTGCATCAGATGTTGGATCAAACCCTTTGAAAAAAACGAGAGTCAAAGTTTAGTTGCCTCGGTAACGCATTGCTGAGCTTTAGTGGCTATGTGACCTGTATATATTCGTTTTATTTTCTGACAGGTTGACAGTCCGCAACCAGTGGCAATAGAAAAGCTTTCGTAATTAAATCATTAGAAAACAAAAACAGTCAGGTATACAGTCAAGGTCAGTGAGAGATTTTAATCGCGAAAACTTTCAGATCGCGTTCTCGTCTCCACGGCGTCTGACCCAATGCATGAAACGAATATAGTCTCATTTGTACAACTTGGGCCAAATTGTGCTTAGGAGGAATTCTATTTCAAAATACATGAGCTGCAGTCGATTGCACCCGACCCAGGCTGCAATATCACAAATGCACCTTCATAAATTGGCCTGCAGTTATACCAAGCCGCAAGAAACCAACTTCAAATGGTGATTCAAATGGTTGCAAAGACATGGCTATAAAGCATTCAAATTGCGATTTAAATAGCCTATTTTTCTCACGTATGAGTACCACGTACATCTAATTCATGTAAAGGACCTTATTCTGGTGTGATCGGAGAGGTTCCTAAAAGTTACAATAGTTAGAAAGTTCCTAAAACAATAACGTGATTAGAGTCTACTACGTAATCATGTTCGCACTTATTGACAAGATAGATTGGCAGAAGACAAAACTTAGATATTCTAATTATACTAATTTTTCCCAAGGAATTGGAACGTGACAATGCGTTTTTAAGGAAAAGACCTGAGACCACCTGCTGAAAGGACAGTTGAAATGGGCAGAAAATCCATTGTGGGCATAATATCTAGTTACAGTCTTACAGAGTCCTGTTCAAAATGGCTGTTCTGGCTTGATGACAAACGAGAACACCCTCAAGCGAATGGTTTGAATTTCTAAAGGTGTCCATGAATAATAAATGACCATTGTTTACTTAAGAGCCAGAAGAATTAAAACAGATAATTACTAACCTGTATCTGGTGGCGGAAATTTAAAGTCTGGGTCTATTTTTTGACGAAGACCAACAACCAACTTGTTTAGGTCTTGAACAGCTGACTTGATCTCCTCCAGTGCAACCCCCGTTTCAGTGTTGCACGGATTGTGGAACGCGCGAGGCTCATAATACTTTGAATAGTAGTCGCAGCGGACTCCAACGCAAGTCAGGAACAGAAGGAAGATCGGAAAGTGCTGAGAGTTGAACATTCTGGCTTGTATCACTCTTGGTTAGCAAAATAGCGAAGCTTTTCTTGATTTCGACCGCATCGCAACTGAAGCATTTACCAGCTTAAATACTCACTGGTCTAGTAACATATTGCATGCAATTACCCCAGTGTGTTCGACCTTTAGCCAATTATTTAGGCAATCGGTGATATTGACAGAATTCATATCTAATATTCTTGGATATAGTCATCGCGTGGGCTTTTAAAAAGCTGTCATGTAGCTAAGGCTCTTATAATAGGATCTAAGTAGGCGTATAATGGTCGACCAATCTACAAAAGCTAGTTTCAATAGCAATTTTTCCATTTACACACAAGTAGGGATATGTATCCGCATCAAGCACAAAAACACATTTGCGATAGCCAAACACGACAAACCGATGTCCTGGCTATGACGATTTAATTCACATAAGCTTATTAATAGGCTAAAACTCGAAACAAAATTCACCCAAATTGCCTCATATTTAGCTGATTTTTACACTAAGCGTATTGAAGCTCAAGTTTTCTAAACAAGATCAGGCCCCGTTTAAGATGTCCCAATGCCTGTAAACCTTTACCAAATTTGCCTTATAGTTGGCCGACAATATCCAGTGATCATGCTCATATTTGCAGTGTTAATAGTAGAACAATGTGCAGGATAATCCACTCAAAATATGCGAACAAAAGGAACATGTTCGAAAAACACGGAGTCCAGACATAAAAAACAAATGTGGGCCTGACGATCTTCACGACATGAACACTTACGCTTTTATTGTAGTTCTACAAATGTTGTTGCCAATTTGGCCGTTGTTAGATGGATGAATGGATGGATGTATGGATATGTATGCATAGAAAGACAGACAGACAGGCAGAAAGACAGACAGACAGAAAGATAGATGGATAGATAGATAGATAAATAGATAGATAGATAGATAGATAGATAGATAGATAGATAGATAGATGGATGGATGGATGGATGGATGGATGGATGGATGGATGGATGGATGGATGGATGGATGGATGGATGGATGGATGGATGGATGGATGGATGGATGGATGGATGGATGGATTGATGGATGGATGGATGGATGGATAGATGGATGGATGGATGGATGGATGGATGGATGGATGGATGGATGGATGGATGGATGGATGGATGGATGGATGGATGGATGGATGGATGGATGGATGGATGGATGGATGGATGGATGGATGGATGGATGGATGGATGGATAGGTGGATGGATGGATGGATGGATGGATGGATGGATGGATGGATGGATGGATGGATAGATAGATAGATAGATAGATAGATAGATAGATAGATAGATAGATAGATAGATAGATAGATAGATAGATAGATAGATAGATAGATAGATAGATAGATAGATAGACAGATAGACAGAGAGACAAACAGATAGACAGATATACAGATAGACAGATAGACAGACAGACAGACAGATAGATAGATAGATAGATAGATACATGCATACATACATACATTTATACGTGCATACATGCGTACATACATACATACATACATACATACATACATACATACATACATACACATACATACATACATACATACATACATACATATTATTATACATACATACATACATACGTACGTACATACATACATGCATATTAGGGTGTGTTTAAAGGAAGCCCTAAATCTCTTCCGATTTTCATCAAATTTGGCAAAATTAATGACAATGTTTCTCAAGGTGGAACACTAAAAATAACCTGGCCGAGATTTATTTTCAAACTTCATTTTTTAGAAAAATCCTGATACATACATACATGCATACCTACATACTGGCATATCCATGGATGCATAGATAGATAGATACATGTAGAAAACATGGATGATGTGGCGTTTAAAAGCCGATTTCTCCTGAGTTCGCAGTTTTTTTTAACCTGGAAATTGTTAACTGCTCATACATACAAGTAGGCCTATTTGCGATAATCGCACTAATAATCGCCTTCAATAAATATATAAATGCGTCAACGATCACCAGCGGATATGAATTCGCAACACTTATCGACAAAAACTTGGCTATATTAAGCTAATTTGCTTACAGCTGGATAGATTGAAACATCATGGCTTAATTATATTCTGCGAATATCCTCGTCCAACCAGTCCTCGCTACGTTTCTGTTTATGCACTAAATTATGTCTGTTTGTGGCTTTTGTGGACCACAGTAGTTTTTTTGTGTTGATCTAGCCTACAGGTTGGCAACCGATCGACATTATGCCAACCACCTATAACGGAATGCGCTTCTTTACACTGATGCAAACAGTGATGCTTGCATGCATTTGTCAAACACTTATGTGAAGCCTTTTAGTGTAGGCTAACTTTCAAAAAGTGTCGAGAAAAGCCTATATCTTCTCATGTCATTGAATTCAAACGCTGAAACATGTATTGGAGTAAACTCCTTGATGCTGCCTTAGTTCTCTTTGTCGATTCAGTCGGTGTCAGAAGCGAAAGCGGAGAAGACAGAGAAAGTTGGCTATTTTACAATTACGAGTTTGAATACTACATTGATAGACCTACATGCGATACTGGGAATAAAATTGCATTGGCTGAGGTTAAGTCGCAGATTAGAATCCTGCAAGAACTACGGGTCACCTCCTCGCCAAAGTTTGCATAAGTTTTCTGATTTAATGGCTTAATAACTATGCTTAAATTACTGATCGCTTAAAAATAAAAAACATTCGCTGCAACTCTATAAATTATGTCTTTAGAAAAGTCTTATTATGATTCTAGTGACTATTTTAAATCTAGGAAACTGTTTACCATTATAACACACGTATCCTTTTGAATACGCAGCGTCATATCTAATATATAATTTATATTGATTTAAACTTTTATCATATGTAAGGCTATTCTTGAACGCTATAGATCTGCTATTTCTTAGCTCTTATAGAGTTCATTCAACACCAGTCCATAGGCCTACTGCGTAATGTGTTCTATTACATTATATCGTTCATAATATTTCAAGATTTATCGTTTATTTAGCCTTCTATAGGAATTATTGACAAGCCGCTCTGTAGAAAGACTTGATATATATTTTAAATCTCATAGCTAACTCCAGGCATGAAGAAAGTAAGCTATAAATATAGTGAAAGTTGTGCAAGATTGTTTGAATTGTTGTTGAAGTTGAATCGAAATGTCCGTCTGGATTCGAATACGTAAAACTGACGAGTAGCTGTTACAAGGTCGTCTACAAAGCACTCGACTGGACATCTGCCGATCAGAGATATCATGAGTTGCACCCTGAAGCCGAATTGGTCGCCATTACAAAGAAGGACGAAAACATGTGCTTGACGGTTTACTTGAAACAGGAACTTGCTATTTACATGCTACTACTCATGTTGCCGTTCTTAGGTAAGCCTAGTTTTTAGTCTAAACGGTTTTTACACGGTGGTTCAATGAAAAGTAAGCCAAACTTTGTATTTCATATGAGTACTTCTAACATGAAAACAGTATTTAATATTTTTGTGAAGAAACTCTCCGTAGTATGGTTTGATTATTTGATTGAAGAAGATGTTAACAATGTCCTCCTTCTGCTTGCACGCAAGCCTGGAGGCGCTGGCGCCATTGGGCAACAGCATCGTCGATTATCCTCTGATCCAGACCATCCCACACTTCCAACAAGCGTTGCTTCAGATCGTTTACATAATGTATTGCAGTCTGGTAGACTCGCTCTTGCATAACGCTCCACACTTTATAGTCGACAGGATTTAGATCTGGACTGTGTCGGAGGCCATAATGTTGGAGAAATGAAGTCTGGTGTCTCTCTTGTTAGCATTTCGATGACTTCCCTTGCTCTGTGGGCTGGGACACTGTCCTGTTTAAAAACAAAACAGCCTTCTGGGCTAGATTTCTGATAACATGTAGAAGATGTTTTGACAGCAGAACGTCGCGATATTAGGCTCCGTTAATTTTTACTCCAGGATCAATGTAGACAACAAAATAATGGGAACGACCAGGCTTTTGGCTTACTTTTATTGAACCACCGTGTATACGGGAGATTTGTCAACAGATGGAGAGACAGACAAATATGAATGTTCCTTAATTGGTAAGCACAACTTTGCGATGAAAAACGATGGTGTGTCAGGACTCCTCTAAAGCTGTTTCTCCAGGACTGCCAAAGCACTGAACCAGTCTATCCCGAACTGTGGCATTAGAATCTTTAGCGATCTACCAAAAGCTTAAGCGACCTACCAATAGCTTGCGTCAAACAGTATGCAATGCACTCTGTACTGGCTGTCAGTCGAAGATGTACATTCAAACTTATACCTTTGCGATGAGATTCATTAGTTGAAAAAGCACTGTTCACATTTCTTCCTGGAACTAATCGGGTAGCCGATCATTGCTTTCTGCAGTACGATGGAACCTGCTGGGCAAGAATTCTAGAACACAATACATGCTTCATCGTGCACTAAAACTCCTTCTGGAACCGTGTTCCAGAATAAAAGGCCTATGCGCAAAACAGTACACTGCGCAACTCAAGAAACTCTGTCTGTCTACTGTGTATTTACAAGAGTTCTGTCGCTCTACTTTGAATGTGCAGGGACGTAGAGCTCTCCGCTCCTTCACACATGGTGAACTTCTTGTTCCCCGTGCGCGAACTGCTCTTAGACAGCATCGTGCCTTCTCTGTTGCGGGCCCCATGTTTTGGAATGGGCTCCAATTATTAACATCACGCCTTATGCCTAGAGTTCATTCAGATGAGTTTTACTCTAGCCTTAAAACCATCCTTTTCAGCCGGGGTTGGGTCGAGAGCGCTCCTGAGTAGTAACATCCAAGGGGCGCTATATACATCTTCGGAATGAATGAATGTTACGTCGCATTCTCAGAACAGAAACGCTGACAGAGACAGACAGAGACATTCAGAAGCAATGAGAGGAACAGAACGAAAGGCATATAGAGCAAAATACAGCAAGATTTTGTTGTAACACAAAAGAAAAACCGTTCTTCGAATATCTGCGATGTTTCATGCAGAAGTGCTTCATACGCCTACATGCAGCCGGAATTGACTCTTGTCGGGCACCATAACAGACTCAGGCAAACACTGTTGTCATATACAGTACACTGTGTCCTGAAAAAATGGACCCCTTACAGGTAGGCCTAATATGAAAATATACTAGTAAATATTAATCGATTTTAAAATTCCAAAACCGTTTTAATTAATCCTGACATAATTAGCTAACATTGGTTAAAATAAAAACTGTATTGTCATCCAATAATGACGTCATAATGACTGCATTTGCATCAAAATTCAAGTGTTAAGGACGGCATAAAAATCATCGAAAACTTTCAATATTATTTTTAAATGTAAGTTTTCAATTATAAATTTTAGCTTAATTTGATTTTCCCTTTGAATAATATCAAACTACAAGGTGTGTTCAAAGTGTCCGCCTTCGGCCTCAGCGCAAGCTTCAAGATAGCGCACCATTGGCCAATAGCATCACCAATTATAACCAGCTGATTAAATACCTCCCAGACATTAATGATTCGCTCACAGGGTCCTTTACTGTCTCTGATTTCTGTCCTGTAAACCTTCTACTGCATTAGTCCCAGTATCTTGTAATAATATGACACGGCGAAGGAGAAAACTGGCCACACGAGGTTAAGAAAATACAATCGCCTACAATTCATCGTCATGGCTGCCTCTCATGCTAGCTGGAGGGACTGCACAACCGCACAGCCCAACTGACTGAATCCAATTCGGATTTGACAACAGACACCATGTTCAAAATCACTAGCAGAGGAAGACTAAAATATTATTAGCATTTAAACCACCTTGTAAAATTTGTTATGTTGTCCACTAACCTGTAGATCTGTGCTTGGATTGCTTCTGAGGTGCTTAAATTGGACTCTATAAAAGCTCAAGCCCATATACAGTATACATACATAACTCCGCCACTGCCCTACCTGTGTTAAAACCAGTACCAAGCCTGGATAAAGGAGGAGGGCGACGCTGATCATCTTTGTTTTGATACAGTTTCGAATGACAATCAGTAACGCGTGAAGTTGTTAAGACTTATCTGAAGGAGGGCATGCCATAGGAATCACAGTCATTTTTGGATCTCGTATTCTGAGTAACTCAGAATTGAATTATTTGCTCCGTAGCCTATTCGCAAGAATTTCTGATTCAAGTTAACGCACCATCAAAGTTCAAAAGAAATAACTGCTGAAGATCGACATAAATAAATTACTCAGTACTACACAAGTAATGTAGACTCTATACATAAACGTATACATAATATACTACGTATCTGCTATGTTTAAAATCAGATTTCTGCCATGCATGATAATATTAATAATAATAATATTATCTTGCATTGCAGAAATCTGATTTTAAACATGACACACACGTAAGCAATCTGCATCGGTATCTCACTTGATGAATACCCTGCATTGCTTAGTAAAATTGCACTGATGTATTTTCGAATGTTTGCCTCACTTGAAGGCCGTTGAGTAATTGCATTCCATTTCAATCTCTAATATTAGCAACTACACTAGCCCACGCTTACTGAACTACCTATGCACATGACACTGTTACAATGCACTTATTAAGGCGCATGTATTATTATTCCAACAGCAATGTCATAATTATTATGCAAGTTCCGGCTATGGTTAAACACTCTAGTGAGTCTATGTAGTCGTCTGAGTTTGGCTATTGCCCAAGAATTACTGTGATGTGCTAAAACAATGTCATCATAACTCTGCCAAATACTCTTCTTGGGGTGCAGGTTATAATATTAATATTGTCATGACTACGCGTTGACTAAGACTAGCAAACTTTAAAGAATGGGTTCCATGTTCTCATAGGCAACGCATTCACATAATAATGACAAGTTTATTATCATTTCCGAAAGAAAATAAGCAGCAGGTGTTGCAATATTTAATTTTTCTAAAGATTTCTACTTGAAGGCTTCAGTTATAAAATTTAACTAGTCAGTCAGTTCAAAGACTCTTCGATTTAATTGTTCGAAATGCCATGACTTACTCTGTCATGACTTCTTTTCATCAGGCCCACGAAAGGTCCTGGGCGAAAGGAAATCGGTTTAAAACTATTAAGGTTTGTACTCGCAGAGGTCTTTGATAAGCTCTTTGAGCTCATACATGTATACATACAAAGGAAATGCTTGATATTGAGAAAATATCCATGCACACTTCTTCAAAGCAGCTGACGAAAAGATTTACTTAACAGAACAGCGAAGGTAGGGTCAACTGCTTAATGACTGTGCTGTAGTCAAACTGAGGATTATTTTTTCACGAATGGACTTTAAGAGCTGCTTTTGATGATGTTCCTGATACACTTCACATTAAGTTAAGGAGACCTACAAATGGGTCAGAATCAGTCTCTAGCGGAACATTCGGTCGTCGTCAAATTTCGCACTTTTATTGGATTAAAAGCCGTTTGCTTGGAAATATCGAGTTATTGGGCTGTTAACTTAGGTTTAAAGAAATGTTTTTGTATATTTTTATGTAGGATTCAGAAATAAATTTAAAGAGAATTTTCTGCAGAAAATGACAGGCCACATTTGCGCACCGTAAGCTTATCACGCGATAATTTAAGTGGAGATTAAGCAGAATTTTTAATATCCTATACAAAAATAAACAATCTACTTAGTTAATATGAAAATAATAAGAGTATACTACTAAATAGTAGCGCGTCAAACTTGTGTCTAAACACAAGTTTGACACGCTTCTATTGTCGACAAATTGCGCAGTGTATCGACAGTTTCTCTAATACTTGGGATAGCTGGTGAAGTTAGGCCTAAACGCTACTCTGGATTCCTGTCTTAAGAGAATAAAATTTGGCATATTCCCTCAGAGGTGAATGTCGAAGGGCGGCACCGACAAACTTAAGGCGTTTAATATTCAGGTCTCAAATCAATCGGTTTGGAGATAATACTGTATTTCTGGCAATGGCCATGCAGGTCCCGGTCTTCCATATAGTCTATAAGACT
The DNA here is from genome assembly GCA_020284085.1 of Aporrectodea caliginosa. Taxonomy (NCBI): domain Eukaryota; kingdom Metazoa; phylum Annelida; class Clitellata; order Crassiclitellata; family Lumbricidae; genus Aporrectodea; species Aporrectodea caliginosa. The sequence continues at coordinate 1,040,454 of JACEVL010000048.1, read as the reverse complement.
GCGGGGTCTTCCCCCCGTGACTTGGACTTCTATATTGGAACAGTTCTCGTTTCACATCAGAGCCACTGTGTTTAGCACGATATTTGAAAGAACAATTTTCGGTGTAGTATTAAATGAGCATCGATTACCAAATTTAGCAGGGTCCATTGAAAGGTACTTAAGTGTTCTTGTTGCAATCATATATCATTTATTTCTGTACATACACATATAATATACACATACACACAATTGCCAATTGTCCACGCTTTCGTCTGCTCTAAAATAGAGGCACAGAATTCCCTCATGGTTCGTCTCCCTAAGGGACACTTTTCTCCTCTACAGTCAGTACTTAATTGACAGTCTTTACTCGATTCTCCCACATCTCTACATTCAAAATTGAAGAAACTCACTGGCTCCCTCTATAACATTAAATACAATTCAAGAGTTCTTACTATACAATAATTATTATCTCACACGGGCCTTGCTCCGAAGAAAATTTGCTAAAACTCATGCTTCGCCCAATCATCTTTCAATATAATCAATCTTCGTCCTCAATTTAATTAGATCCTAATGGAAAGCTTGAAATTTTTGTTCCCCGTAGTCAGGACTGCGACGGCTCAATCCAGATCCTTCGCCTGCCAAAGGTCCGAATGCGTGGAATTGACTTCGTCCACCGGTCCGCAATACGCCATGGGCTTTCTGGTGAGTTTCTCTCAAATTTTTGAAATTAAAATCCTTTTCTTTATATTATGAAGGTTATGCTGCACACTGGGACGAGAGAATAAAAACATTTTGCTTCTGAGGTTCGCTTTATAAATCGCCAAATACAATATACATCACGGATATTGTCCAATACAATACTTGCCATTTTATTCCATTATTCTGCTAAAGGAAGTATTACTTAATGTCAGTGTACAAATACTTGTTTCAAAAATACCTTCTCACGACCCATCATCTTCCGAAATTCACAACTTCCGAGTCACATGAGTTGGGGCTGTATTTAACTCTGTTAGGCAAACGTATCCGAACAAACACTTATTATCTTTCAAAGGGTTAGAACGTTATGCTTCCAATGCTTTTGTAAGGCACTTACAACGCTCTAGATTAAGTTACTCATATAAGGATCCTGAAGTGGGTTTTTGTTGCTTCAAATATGCGCCAACAAGTTCGCTGTATAGTCGGGTCGGTTTATCATAGATTATTACATACATGCACTGCGGGTGGCTCGGTCTCATTATAAACATGGTCACACTTGAACACACACATACAACACATCAAAATACAAATGCAAGGAACTGGTTCAGTACGATGTTTTCTGTTGCAGGGTTGCGGGTTCGAATAGCAACCAAATGTGATCCACCCTGGGCAAGTCCTTCATCGCTGAGCAGCCGAGGTCCAATTGGTGGCTTTCATAGACAACCTTGTATACAACTTTTAGCCATAGGCAGATAAGTGAAACCAGAAGGGCAGTTGCCTGAAACAGTGCACTAAGTCTCTTAGCAAAGGAAACAACTATAGATTAAGAAATAGTTTGAAAGCTGCAAGTTAGATTAAATTGACTAATTTGACTTTACATGGTGTGCTGCATTGCAAGTTGGGAAGTTTCTCAAGCTACGAAATTTCGGTTGGAGGATGTTGTGGGCGTGGAAGCCTCAAATGCACAACTCAACTTATTTTAAAGCAAACAGGATTGCGCTTTTCAATAATTCAGTTCCTTTGCAGAACAGTGCTAAAATGCAATAGAAATTCAATCTAAGATAAACAATCATTGCAACAAGGGAACATTGAAAATTCGTAAAAAATTAAATGCAAATCTGTAAAAGGTTTACGAGGCTGTTGATATACATATATTACGTATGTCACAGGGAATAATCCAGAAATAGTCTTCATGTTTTAAAAACCGGGTTTTAGCCTTCGACAGCCGTAAAAATCCCGGGTAACCCGGGTAACCCGGGATTGGACAGGTTTACAAATTTTACATGATAAATCGTCATTATTGCACTATTTCTTTCTATAAGAACAACGTTAACGTCGTCGTATACACCTACAAGTCCATAGTTCTCAAACAGTCAAGAATTTGCATAAAAAGAAAACTTTAGGAAAATCGCGATAAAAGTTGTTTCATATAAGCAGTGTTTTTTCTAGAAAAAAGGTTCTGGAACTGAACAAAATCAGAACAATTATGGAAGACATTGAAAGGGTTCCGAAGGGCTAAACCTGAGCCTCTTATAACATCTTAGATGTCAATAAACACTGAAAGCGCTTAAATTAAATTAAAGTAACTAAATAGTTTGTAATTAAAACTTTAAGTTAGCCTAATTAAACAATTTTTTTTACAGCTTGAAAAGATTCACGGAACGCCGTTCTGAAAGAAACATTGCATAGGCCTATAAGAAGAATTGTCAAATGACACCTTAAATCATCTACATAGCAGCTTTAGGCCCTGCCATTGCCAGCCCATTTGCTTTCAGAAGATAATTAGTCATCGTTACTCTGCAACCCAATGTGGCAGAACCAGAACTTACTAAAGTGGATCCTGCGTGGGAGGGGAAGCCAACGCTGCCTGTGATTGTGCTTGGACTAAGCGGCCTACCGTCTTTGACTGCGTCAGAATGACAAGGGTCACCTTGTATTTCAGCAGGTTTATCTTGTGCTTGGACCGGAGGTGACTCAATATGCTACTTCTTGATGGACCGCCGGCAATTTTCAGATGCGATTTACATAACTGGCACTGACCCTCAGAATCGCAAACACCACTCCTTACATTTGCTGATTTAGACATTGTTTGGATTTGTGTCTTAAATAACTAAATTTAAATAAAAACAGTTTACCTCTATTATTTACGAATTCGAAGCTACGATGCCGACATGTCAAATAACTCAACATTAGTCGCAGGTCGTGTGGAGAGGATACTGGTTGCTGAAAGGAGATGTTACAGGAAGATCATGCGTATTGGATGGATGCAAAAGGCGAAGCAATTCAGAACTGTATAGAAGAGTACATCTTAAGGAGAACTTAATGCAGAGGATAATCCAAAGGAAGTTGAGACTATTTGGACACATAATATGCAGAATGAGCAACAACAGGAAATCAAAACGCTGCTGTTCGGAAAGAAGAGAGGACGACCTCACAGAAGAGCGGGAGGACGACATAACTCAGCGGAACAGAGCATCGCCACAAGAACTGACACACACACTGCGATGGAGAGACAGCAGTGGAACAACATAGTGAGAACGGCGTCGGACACCTACGGGCGTTGAACCTATGGTAGGCCGATATGATGATGATGTTGATGATGAGCCGATAAAATAATTAGTAGTTAAAAGTTGTATTACGTAAACCCGTTATCAACCACTATTATCGTTATATTTCCATTACTCTGCATTTGTGAGTTTCACAGCGTAAACGACGGTGAAAGTGACGATTTTCAAACCCGTCGAACCCGGGTTTCACTCGCGTTCAAACCCGGGTTTCGGGTTTGAAAAAAACCGGGTAACCCTGGTAACCCAGGTACCATAAACCCGGGTTTGCATTCCTAGTATGTATGTATGGGTCCATCTGTGTATATACACATGCATGTATGTATGCATGTATGTGTGCATGTTTGTATGTATATATGTATGTATGTATATAATGTGTGTAAGCATGTACGTGTGAATCGAGATGCTTACACAACGTCTTTTAAGAGCCTTGCAAAGGTGCTCAACATGGTTCTCATATCGGTGCTAATTGACTTCCGTTTTGTCTTAACGACAATAAGTTTTTTAAACAGTGCCATTCAGTTAGTTTTGCGTACAATAGACATGCGATATATTTCGATCAATTAATCTACTTAGACATCAAAGTCAGTAACAAGGGTTTGATCTTTAACATCTCAGAAGTTAAAACACAGATACACTAAGAATTGCTCATGAAAAATCAGTTGAACTCAAGATCAGATTTTGTATAAGATGTTAGATAATACTCTTTGAAAAAAACGAGAGTCAAAGTTTAGTTGCCTCGGTAACGCATTGCTGAGCTTTAGTGGCTATGTGACCTGTATATATATTCGTTTTATTTTCTGACAAGTTGACAGACCGCAACCAGTGGCAATAGAAAAAGCTTTCGTAATTAAATCATTAGAAAACAAAAACAGTCAGGTATACAGTCAAGGTCAGTGAGAGATTTTAATCGCGAAAACTTTCAGATCGCGTTCTCGTCTCCACGGCGTCTGACCCAATGCATGAAACGAATGTAGTCTCATTTGTACAACTTGGGCTAAATTGTGCTTAGGAGGAATTCTATTTCAAAATAATTGAGCTGCAGTCGATTGCACCCGCCCAGGCTGCAATATCACAAATGCACCTTCATAAATTGGCCTGCAGTTATACCAAGCCGCAAGAAACCAACTTCAAATGGTGATTCAAATGGTTGCAAAGACATGGCTATAAAGCATTCAAATTGCGATTTAAATAGCCTATTTTTCTCACGTATGAGTACCACGTACATCTAATTCATGTAAAGGACCTTATTCTGGTGTGATCGGAGAGGTTCCTAAAGTTACAATAACGATTAGTGTCTTTCTGCTAAAACAATAACGTGATTAGAGTCTACTACGTAATCATGTTCGCACTTATTTGACAAGATAGATTGGAAGCAGGTCTAAGACAAAACTTAGATATTCTAATTATACTAATTTTTCCCAAGGAATTGGAACGTGACAATGCGTTTTTAAGGAAAAGACCTGAGACCACCTGCTGAAAGGACAGTTGAAATGGGCAGAAAATCCATTGTGGGCATAATATCTAGTTACAGTCTTACAGAGTCCTGTTCAAAATGGCTGTTCTGGCTTGATGACAAACGAGAACACCCTCAAGCGAATGGTTTGAATTCCTAAAGGTGTCCATAAATAATAAATGACCATTGTTTACTTAAGAGCCAGAAGAATTAAAACAGATAATTACTAACCTGTATCTGGTGGCGGAAATTTAAAGTCTGGGTCTATTTTTTGACGAAGACCAACAACCAAATTTTTTAGGTCTTGAAGAGCTGACTTGATCTTTTCCAGTGCTACCTCCGTTTCAGTGTTGCACGGGTTGTGGAACACGCGAGGCTCATAATACTTTGAGTAGTAGTCGCAGCGGACTCCAACGCAAGTCAGGAACAGAAGGAAGATCGGAAAGTGCTGAGAGTTGAACATTCTGGCTTGTATCACTCTTGGTTAGCAAAATAGCGAAGCCTCTCTTGATTTCGACCGCATCACAACTGAAGCATTTACCACCTTAAATACTCACTGCTCTAGTAACATATTGCATGCAATTACCCCAGTGTGTTCGACCTTTAGCCAATTATTTAGACAAATTATCGGTGTTATTGAAATAATTCATATCTAATATTGTTGGAAATAGTCATCGCGTGGGCTTTTAAAAAGCTGTCATGTAGCTAAGGCTCTTATAATAGGATCTAAGTAGGCGTATAGGCTAATGGTCGACCAATCTACAAAAGCTAGTTCAACAGCAATTTTTCCATTTAGACACAAGTATTCAACCGCATCAACCACAAAAACACATTTGCGATAGCCAAACACGAAAAACCGATGTTCTGGCTATGACGATTTAATTCACATAAGCTTATTAATAGGCTAAAACTCGAAACAAAATTCACCCAAACTGCCTCATATTTAGCTGATTTTTACACTAAGCGTATTGAAGCTCAAGTTTTCTAAACAAGATCAAGCCCCGTTTAAGATGTCCCAATGCCTGTAAACCTTTACCAAATTTGCCTTATAGTTGGCCGACAATATCCAGTGATCATGCTGATATTTGCAGTGTTAATAGTAGAACAATGTGCAGGATAATCCACTCAAAAGATGCGAACAAAAGGAACATGTTCGAAAATCACGGAGTCCAGACATAAAAAACAAATGTGGGCCTGACGATCTTCACGACATGAACACTTACGCTTTTATTGTAGTTCTACAAATGTTGTTGCCAATTTGGCCGTTGTTAGATGGATGAATGGATGGATGTATGGATATGTATGCATAGAAAGACAGACAGACAGGCAGAAAGACAGACAGACAGACAGACAGACAGACAGACAGACAGACAGACAGACAGACAGATTACCATACAGATAGATAGATAGATAGATAGATAGATAGATAGATAGATAGATAGATAGATAGATAGATAGATAGATAGATAGATAGATAGATAGATAGATAGACAGATAGATAGATATAGATAGATATAGATAGAATAGATAGATAGGATAGATAGATAGATAGATAGATGAATGAATAGATAGATAGATAGATAGATAGATAGATAGATAGATAGATAGATAGATAGATAGATAGATAGATAGATAGATAGATAGATAGATAGATAGATAGATAGATAGATAGATAGATAGATAGATAGATAGAATAGATAGATAGATAGATAGATAGATAGATAGATAGATAGACAGATAGATAGAAATATATAAGACAGACAGACAGACAGATAGACAGACAGATCAGACAGACAGACAGATAGACAGAACAGACAGACAGACAGACAGATAGATAGATAGATAGATAGATAGATAGATAGATAGATAGATAGATAGATATAGATAGATATAGATAGATATAGATAGATATAGATAGATATAGATAGATAGATAGATAGATAGATAGATAGATAGATAGATAGATAGATACATAGATAGATAGATAGATAGATAGATAGATAGATAGATAGATAGATAGATAGATAGATAGATAGACAGACATATAGACATATAGACATATAGACATATAGACATATAGACAGACAGACAGACAGACAGACAGACAGACAGACAGACAGATAGATAGATAGATAGATAGATAGATAGATAGATAGATAGATAGATAGATAGATAGATAGATAGATAGATAGATAGATAGATAGATAGATAGACAGAGAGACAGACAGATAGACAGATATGCAGACAGACAGACAGACAGACAGACAGAGACAGAGATAGATAGATAGATAGATAGATACATGTATACATACATACATTTATACGTGCATACATGCGTACATACATACCTACGTACATACATACATACATACATACATACATTACATACATACATACATACATACATACATACATACCTACATACATACATACATACATACATAGGTACGTACGTACGTACATACGTACGTACGTACATACATACATGCATATTAGGGTGTGTTTAAAGCAAGCCCTAAATCTCTTCCGATTTTCATCAAATTTGGCAAAATTAATGACAATGTTTCTCAAGGTGGAACACTAAAAATAACCTGGCCGAGATTTATTTTCAAACTTCATTTTTTAGAAAAACCCTGATACATACATACATACATACCTACATACATGGCATATCCATGGATGCATAGATAGATAGATAGATACATGTAGAAAACATGGATGAGGTGGCGTTTAAAAGCCGATTTCTCCTGAGTTCACTATGCAGCTTTTTTTAACCTGGAAATTGTTAACTGCTCATACATACAAGTAGGCCTATTTGCGATAATCGCACTAATAATCGCCTTCAATAAATATATAAATGCGTCAACGATCATCAGCGGATATGAATTCGCAACACTTATCGACAAAAACTTGGCTGCATTAAGGCTAATTTGCTTACAGCTGGATAGATTGAAACATCATGGCTTAATTATATTCTGCGAATATCCTCGTCCAACCAGTCCTCGCTACGGTTCTGTTTATGCACTAAATTATGTCTGTTTGTGGCTTTTGAGGACCACAGTAGTTTTTTTGTGTTGATCTAGCCTACAGGTTGGCAACCGATCGACATTATGCCAACCACTTATTACGGAATGCGCTTCTTTACACTGGTGCAAACAGTGATGCTTGCATGCATTTGTCAAACACTTATGTGAAGCCTTTTAGTGTAGGCTAACTTTCAAAAAGTGTCGAGAAAACCTATATCTTCTCATGTCATTGAATTCAAACGCTGAAACATGTATTGGAGTAAACTCCTTGATGCTGCCTTAGTTCTCTTTGTCGATTCAGTCGGTGTCAGAAGCGAAAGCGGAGAAGACAGAGAAAGTTGGCTATTTTACAATTACGAGTTTGAATACTACATTGATAGACCTACATGCGATACTGGGAATTAAATTGCATTGGCTGAGGTTAAGTCGCAGATTAGAATCCTGCAAGAACTACTGGTCACCTCCTCGCAAAAGTTTGCATAAGTTTTCTGATTTAATGGCTTAATAACTATGCTTAAATTATTGATCGTTTAAAATAAAAACATTCGCTGCAACTCTATAAATTATGTCTTTAGAAAAGTCTTATTATGATTCTAGTGACTATTTTAAATCTAGGAAACTGTTTACCATTATAACACACGTATCCTTTTGAATACGCAGCGTCATATCTAATATATAATTTATATTGATTTAAACTTTTATCATATGTAAGGCTATTCTTGAACGCTATAGATCTGCTATTTCATAGCTCTTATAGAGTTCATTCAGCACCAGTCCATACTGCGTAATGTGTTCTACTACATTAGATCGTTGATAATATTTCAAGATTTATCGTTTATTTAGCCTTCTATAGGAATTATTGAGAAGCCGCCCTGTAGAAAGACTTAATATATATTTTAAAATCTCATAGCTAACTCCAGGCATGAAGAAAGTAAGCTATAAATGTAGTGAAAGTTGTGCAAGATTGTTTGAATTGTTGTTGAAGTTGAAACGAAATGTCCGCCTGGATTCGAAAACCTAAGCCTAGCTCGTAGCTGTTACAAGGTCGTCTACATGGGCGTCGAGAGCCAAGGCGGGCCCCGGGGCGCACACTTTTCACGGTCCATCAGGGCCCCTCGTTTTTTCAATTTCATCATTAAGCCCAAGTCTGATGTAAACCTATAAAAAAGCTATCAAACTACATTTGATGAATAATAATAAGTGTAATAATAATAACAATAATAATAATAATAATAATAATAATAATAATAATAATAAAAATAATAATGATAATTATAATAATAATAATAATAAAAGTAAATGTGAAAATCAATTTCTGGTTTAAAAGGTCCATCTCTGACTCCAATTATAAAGAAATTACAGAAATATGAAAATGTGATAATGTGATAAATTATTTTTAAATGACAGTTATCACATTATGATATCCAATTGCAAGAGAATGAGTTGCTGCATTGTCTACATGGACTACATCAACAACTCGCTCTGTATCATGATCATCAACTCCACTTCTACTACTACTAAGTCTTAGGCCTACTAGTAATGATACTGTCAGCTTGATTTGCTGCATCATTCCCTTTTTATGAAATTGAAAATGCAAGACTTTGAAGGAGCGTCTGTCTCTCGTTTGTAATTCTGACTTTCATTCATCTTTCTTTCCTTAATTGAGCTCCAGATTTCTGATGATAATTTATCCTCTAATTCATCATCAACTTAATGGAATATAATATCTAATATTGGTAATTTGGTATCAATTATTTATTATGATGACTTCCATCCAGCAGCAAGTTAAAGTTTTATTTATTTGAATAATAACTCAAATTTCAATTATTAAATTTGAAAGATTTTATGCTTGCCAGAAAATCAATAATCAATTATAGGCTGACTGCTGATGAAACTCCAAATACTGATAAGCAGTGTTTTTACTAATTCAAATGATTCAACTATAATATGACCACAAAAGTTGTGACTTAATTAAATAAGTGGCTTAGCTAGGATCGATTTTACCACAGGGGTTGTGTAATGCGAAGTGCTAGGCCACGCATACGATTCTGGTGGAGCAGATGTGTATAGGCCTATAGAATTCAATCAGAAATCGAAATTTGTCTGCATCAGTTACCTTTGCACCAACAGCTAAGCTTAGTCCAAAATAATTCTGATGAGCGATGACCAAAGCCTGTTACTGTGCTCACTCCTAAATCCTCTGACTGAGCAGCTGAGTCTGCCGAGACTGTGTTCAGTTTAACAGCTATTAAATAGTTTTCGTTAACAACATTGCTAATAGAATTATTTGCAATGCTAACCTCTTCAGTCCCATTACTACCGTCACATTCGTTATTGTCTTGCTTTTTGGTAAAGAAATTCATTAGATCGGTTCCTCTATAACGCTTCATTAGGCCTACATAGTTAGTAAATTGAAGCAAGTAAACTAGAAAATTTATTTTAAGCCGTTTTTATTTAAAAGTAAACGAATGGATTAGCGACTGTATTCTGAACTTGAAGATCTACTTTCACAATAGGCCGCTTAAAATGAACACTGGAGGCTGAAGAGAAGATATTGAAAGAGACCGACTGCAAGAGAAAAAACGCGCGCGAGAGAGACAATGCAGATATTATTTCAAACATTCCTCAGCGCAGGAGCTCAGTAGGCCTATAGGCAAGGCAAAGGGTAAGCAGTGGTTGTGACCTAGATAGGCACAACGGATACACACGTCCGTGGCCCTGTGTAGATATCATGTATCATGAAGCATTCGTCACATTATAGGGGCCTACAGACTGCATTAGGCCTAAAAGCCACAGATTTCTTCAGTTTGAACAAAATTTTAGACATTTCTGGGCCCCTGCCAAGGGCCCCTTCCATGGAACCGGGCCCCGGGGCAGCAACCCCCCCTGACCCCCCCTCTCATCGGCCCTGGTCGTCTACAACGCACGACTGGACATCTGCCGATCAGAGATGTCATGAGTTGCACCCTGAAGCCGATTTGGTCGCCATTACAAAGAAGGACGAAAACATGGGCTTGACAGCTTACTTGAAACAGGAACTTGCAGGTACGTATACTATTTGCATGCTATTATTCATGTTGCCTTTCTTAAGTAAGCCTAATTCTTATTCTAAACGGTTTAGGCTATAAAGACGAAACAGTCATCTCGTCTTCAAATTACCTATTGAGTCACCCGGTGGATATTGTTTCTCTAAAAAAATCATTTGCCGATCTGATCAATTTCACATAATTATGAGAAATTCGTAGAAGCAGATCTCTTTTGTTCCATACTCTCTAAATTCAATTTGTGAATGCTTTGGTTTCCAGCAACTGCGTCTTCTAATTCGTGTAGACTAATATTCGTGTAATTCGTAATAGGGGAAAATAATCTGTTCAAACAAATGGTTCAAAACTCTCTTGCCTGGGTCACTACAAAGACTCCTAAATTTGGTAAATTCTTACGTTAACACATTACCCAGTAAGTTCTTAGATCTCATATGGATGTACCATAAATCTAGAAACTTGTCATACCGGGTACTTTTACATACAAAGGCAAGGTGACTATGCTGCTATGCATGCAATGATTCCAGCGTTTCAGTATCAGTAGCCTAAACCTGTGATTTCACCTAAAAGCTGCTACAGGAAAGTGATCAACACCATCAATTATTCTGTCAGTTTTCAAGCAGTGCAACGCAGGTGACGCGGCTTGACCATGGCGTAACAGGTCTAACGATATCGGCTTTGTGTTTGGTGCCAGGGCGTGGAACCTCGGAGCAGCAGCTGCACTGTCGAGGACGCGATTGTTAGAGTAGTCAAGACGGTTGTTAGGCTAAGCGATATTCTTGGCAGCACACACTAATTTTGGGGGTAATTTCCAACTAACTAGTTACTAAGTGAGAATCTTTTAATTCGTAATAAAATTTCAGACCGAACTTTTTTGATATACCTCTGATGCTTAAAAAAGATACACATATAGCCTACGCCGGTAATACGCCGGTCAGAACGGCACGGGACAAATTGGCCCCGACTAAACGACCCCGACATAATGGGCCCCGACAGAACGGCTCCGACGAAACAGCCCCGTCAAAATGGCCTCGACAAAACAGCACCACGAAATTGGTCCCGTCATATCGACACCCGTCATATCGGCCCCCGTCATATCGGCCCTCGTCATATTGGCCCCCGTCATATCAACTCTAGTCATATCGGCCTCAGTCATATCGGCCCCTCACAAAATATGACATGTACTTTTACGTTGGATTTTATGAAAAGAAGGTAAACGTAGACTATTTAGCAAGAATACCTCTATTCACTTTAACTTGTATTGGACCGACGCTGAAACCCATGCAATGGTGAATAATTTTCAACGCTAAACTATACGTTTACCGAAAGGAATTCTTCGCTTTAAGAGCAATAACTGATTAATAGAATTTTTATTTTATTGCGTACGGTAATCAGAAACTGGATTGATGAAAATAAATTTGTGCGTTAAAACTGAATTTGGATAATGAAAAGATGTTTTGCGCTAAAATGGAAGTTGGATTGATGAATATTATAAGATAATTCTTTGCGTAAATTGAAGTTGGATTTATGACAGTTTTCATTGAAATCATTGAAATAATTAAATACGCCAACCAGCTAGGATTAGACGCTGGTTCCCTCCAAGTCCATTGTCTAGCTGAATCGTCGCTTGAGGCCTCATATCAATTTTATTATGTAGTTTGTCAGCGTAGGGCGGACGTAGGCTTAAATGTAGCCTACTTGGAACATGGCATATTTTGTGTGAGGCCGATATGACGGGGGCCGATTTGACGGGGCTGTTTTGTCGAGGCCATTTTGACGGGAACTGTTTCGTCGGGGTCATTTTGTCGGGGCCCAAATGTTGGGGCCGTTTTGTCGGGGCCGATTTGTCCTGGACCGTTCTGACGGGTCACCCATACGCCTAACGAGGTTACATGGACTATTAATGAATTCCGATGTAGCCTACATGTTAATTCAATAAAAGTGAGTCAGCGATCTTAATTGTTTGCGTTAGAATATTTTCGTTAATTATCATTGACAGGTAAACTATTCTGCAAAAGAGTTAAAACTGTACGAAACACGTCAAATTGTGAGTATAAACCAACAGAAGCTGAAGCACCGGATATAATAATTAAACTAAAACTATGTATCTCTTTTGGAGAACAGGCCATAAGATGGATGCATGACTACACGATAGAACAATATTTAGCCTCGAATATAGGCGACTAGTTTTCATGGACAACGCGTCACATATAATTAAAAGGTTTAATTTTATTTCAACCAGAAGACAGGCATTGGTTTAAACAATTTATTTCAAAGACTCACTTATAAGTCTCTAGGTTAATAAGCTAATTGGTTTGGATATATCGACATGATAATATAATAATTTCAAACGAGTTCCCTTCAGTAGACCCCTATTACTCTTAACTAGATTGGGATTTAAAAGAGCTTAATATAATATTGTAGTTTAACATAAATTGCCTTCAGACGATTAATCCCATAAACAGGTAACTGGAAATCTGTTTTAAAATATTAAGGTTCGTACTCGCACAATGGACAGAACTTCAAGTTGCAACTTTGATCGTTCCAACCGAAATCATTTATGGGCCAGTAATGCACGCAAAATTCCGAATTGAGGTTGCAGTCTGGTTGACCTGATCGCCAGCTGGAGTACTCAAAGGGCAGCTCTTCGTCACTTGATAATTTCCATACGAATTCACTATCGCAGCTGGCCTTACGTTGACCGCTTGTCCAAAAAAGATTTCCTTGCTCACGCCAATCACTCGATATGCAGGCAGTGTTACCTGCATGTTCTTTGAAAACAAAATTTTCAGTTATTCTGTTGCTGTAGTCAATGCAAACTTTTAAAGATATTGGTTTTGAAGATACAGTTTGTAATCGCTATTTATATAGGGACATAATATAAATTTAAAATGGAATTCTTAAATAATCAATCATCCCATTGATACTTACACCCGCATGAGCTCAGTACAGGATGACCGCGATGGAAGCGAAATTTTAGTAGCTTATAATTATATTATATAAAATTATACTAACAAGCATTCTACTTTTACTTTAAAAATGACTCAACCACTAAGTCTCTTTAAAAATATTCTCTGCGTATGCATAGCCGACTTGTACAGAATCAATTATTTGAAGCAACATCATTACCTAGTCATACTCAAATACTAAAATCGAGTATAATTGGAAAATACATGTACATTATAAAAAGCCTGAATTTTGAGCAGGAATGTCAACACTCGTACGCACTTGAAATCTCTGCTGCAAGGAATGTCTTTACTGCGCTGTTTTCTTCTGCGTTTGCAATGGCAACCAAGTGAGCTCCACGGCGCAACCCCCGACATCTCCTACCAGCCGAGTACCAGTCGTGACTTTCATATACCACTTGGTAACAACTTCCAGCAGAAGGCAGATAAGTGAAACCTGGTGGGCAGTCAGACTTACCTGAAACGATACAATTCTGTTCATTAGCTAAAGCAGTTGTAAATTTAGTTAGAAAACTTCATAAATATTTAAGATGTTACATTAAATTGTCTAATTTCCCTTTAGACAAAATATCTCATTCTAAATATCGGTTCCAATCCGGTACGAAAGAATGTGATGATGAGCAATCCCTAAACTAAAAGCAACTTATTTCTAAGTATTTATGATTCCACTTTTCGCGAACATTTCGGTGGAGGAATAATGATTAGTAAGCTTCAAATACAATTACGGTTCATTTTGAAGTTAAAAAGGATTCAACAAAATTCATGAAAACTTCCAGGATGTATTACGATGTCAGCCATAAACTTAAATGCTAAGAGTTAGATTCAAGTACATCGTTATACTGTTCTTAAACTCGAACACTTTTGGCATCATGAATAGATGTTGGAAGATTGGTCCAGGCACTTGGCCAGCAACCCGAAAGGTCTGATCGCCCATTTAAGTCTTAGTTGCTGGCGCAAGTACGTCGGCGGAATGTCGTCCGACAGCGGTCTGATGCTATCTGCTGGATAAGGTGGTACACAATTATTCAGCATTTGTACACGAGAAGGCAAGACAGGACCGCCGGATAGTATAGTGGTGGTGCTAACAAAGGGGGAAGTTGATTCCATAGCGAAGGGCCAATGCATGCAAAGACACGGGAGTGGGCTCTGGCTGATCTCACACGAGGAACAAAAAGGTCAAGACGGTCCGAATAGCAGAGCGGGTGAAGGAAGGCAGCCGAGGTAGACCGAAGTATAGAGTCACAGAGGTATTTAGGGGCAAGACCTAGGTAGGATCGGCAAATGAGGACAAGTACCCTTAACTGGATGCGTGCAGTAAAGAGGAAGCCAATGTAGTAGCCATGCTTTTGGTCATTTACTCATTTTCTCAGCAAGCATATATATTTAGGCAACTGTCCTTCTGAATTCATTTTTTCACAGAGATTTGATGGTACGTCGCTTATGACCAAGTTCTTAAAATTTGTCTAATTAAGATTTTCTTGATTGTGATTCATAAAATTCGCATCGATTTCTATCTACATGTATTGTCTATTTCTTCTAAAGTACAAAGTAATTAACTACTTTGCAGCTGTGCAGAGATTGTTCGTGATTTCTTTAATTGAATTCGAAGATGAAATGCCGTCATTAGGTTTTTCAATTAGCAATTTAGCAGTGCATTGATTTATTTCTAAAACCATGCCTATGAAATAACAGTACTTGCATTTAAACTCGGTGAATACACAACACTAAAGAATATATAACTTTCAGAAATGTAATTTGAGAAGCATAATTGTTTTGTAACAGCTTGCGATCTGCTAATTGCATGAGTAATTGGCCAGTAACTCGTTACTGAATGGAAATGGTATACCGACTACCCTTGCAAACGCTTGGATTTACCATAGTTTTCAGTTTAAATGAGTCTGGATGAGCAATACACATTCTAAGTCCAGACCATGTCGAAAATAGATATTCGGTGTTTCGAGAAGTAGGCAAATTACTAGGTGATAGAGTTAACCATTTAATTAGTCAATTAGTCAGTTATTTCAGTTGGTTGGTCAGACTTACAGTACATGACCAAATGAACCTCTCGGTCCAACTGCAAAAACAATAGTTAGTTAATTGAAAGTCCAGTTTTGCAGCAGACTTGACGCAGCCTTCATTAAGCAATAAATTAAATAACTCATTCAACAGCAAATTCAACAGCTTGTTCATCTGAACTAAACAGTTAACTTGACATCTTAGTGAAAACTTGCTCATCAACAGACTCAAAAACTTCTTAACATTTAACGGAAGAAATTCGCTTCTGAACCGCCTGAACTTTTTCTTCACACTTTAAATTAACATACACATTTTAATAGTCACAATAGCCTAGCATTCTTCATTTCATCAAATGAAATAACGGATTTTACTTTGGGGCGGAAATGTGGCAGTAAGCGTTTGAGAAAAGCGAACACGAGAAGCCTGTAGACTTCCGAAAAGTAGACATGGGGAAGAAAGGATAAAATAAGCTGGACGAAACATAAAACTAATACAGAAGTGATGGGAAGAATTGGAGAAGAAACGGCCCTGATACACACAATAAGAAAGAGACAAAGGACATGGATCGGGCACACAATGAGCGGAGACTCACTTCGAAGAACGGTCATTGAAGGAAAAATGGAGGGGAGGAGGACAAGAGGAAGACCAAGACAGATGATGCTGGCTTGTAAGATGACAGATGGATACAGAAAGCTGAAAGAAGAGGCCCAACAGCGATAACAGTGGTGACGTCGGACATTTGAACCTGCCTAAAAGGTAGAGAACCATTTATTGCGCTGTTCTTACAGCTTACCATCAAATTTGCAAAACTGTTGCATTTGGTTCAATCACCTAATAGCTTACTCCATCTGATTTATTATTTTCCTGTTGATTTTTCTGGTTTTGACTGTTCTTCACGTTTTTAGCTAAACATCAAAGTGCTCTTAAGCAATATGTTTCAAACTGACATAGGCTAATGCTTGAAAAATCATTTGCTATAATAATA
This sequence comes from Aporrectodea caliginosa, assembly GCA_020284085.1. NCBI lineage: Eukaryota > Metazoa > Annelida > Clitellata > Crassiclitellata > Lumbricidae > Aporrectodea > Aporrectodea caliginosa. The sequence goes on along the minus strand of JACEVL010000048.1, from coordinate 1,023,725 downwards.
GTCAATATCGTTGTCTCATTTTTGCACACTGTCACATAGGCTACGGGACTTTACCTCTTCAATTGTCAATAGGCTCATGTTGCTGGAATAACATGTTCGATATTATTTAAATATTTCACTGATGCCTGTCCTTTTTACCTCATCGCAACCGGACACAGCTAGAGTATTTATATGTCTGATTCTGACCAGATCTGCTTCTTTGCTATAGGGCATAGGCCTACGCTATATCTCCTGATCTGCAGCTAAGCTTATAACCGATCTGGCTCATATAGCGCTTGCTTTCCATGCTACATTTTGTTCATAACTTTCTTCAACTACTTTCTTGTTACATAAAGCAAACCTGGGATATTGCTGTCTTTAATTGTCAAGTTTCAAACCCTGGATATCAAGTTTCTGTCACCATATGATTCGTTCTAGCCGGTATAAGTCAGCTTCTATTCATATAAACTACTGGATCAAATGTGAATATTCGTGCTCTTAGTGAAACTTGGCTTCGGAAGTGAAGAAATATTTTAACGCGCTTGTTATTAACTTATTTTTAAATCTAGCTAACATGCTGCAACATAAATAAATACGAAGTAATAATTAATTGAATTGTTTATAGTTATTTAAAAAAAAAATAAATTATAAGAAGTCATGATTAATTTATCTACTTAGCCTATAGTTATTTACCTGACACTAATCGTTGTGTGTTCAAATAGTAATGTAGCGTTAATACCCCACAAGAAAAGCACATAAAATAATTACAGGCAGTTAACACTCACTAGTAAGCATGTTGTAAATACGTGTAGTGGACTAAAAGTTGTCAGTTGGGGGCCTTTACAGGGTAATCACAGCACTCGTGCCCGCACTAGCCTTTATGCGGCTCTGGTGATCTGCGACGTCATTAATCGAGGTAACGGGTTACGATTACATGGCCTTACGATTACTGAAATCGTTTTCGTCTCAACAGCACAAAATCATTTTATTACAATGTTGATTGATTACCAAGTGATTATTGGATCACTGGGTTACAAGTGTGTTACGATTCGTTGCCTAGCGATGCTCTATGCCTGTCCTCAGATCAACACAGTTTATATTGTTAGAAAATTCTAGAAACCAGTGTGAGAAGGTGGTCACTTACACTCTTCCTTCTTATCTCTGAGCAGATTTCTCAGGGCTTCAAGCTCCGTTTTGACATATTCCAGTGAATCCTGATTGTCACGACAGCACACATCTGAGGTTTGTAGGCCTTCTACTGCAGCCAACATTTCAAAGAATAGTAAAGTTATTGTGACTTTGAACATTTTTACCAATTTGTTCAAGTAGTTTGCTGGATCTCCAATTCTTGCAGCGGCAAAAACTTTGTTCAAATGTCCATGAACAATTAAGCATAGGCCTGTCTCTGTCTCGGATTTTATACTCTCGAATGTTAGTCGGATGCCATTGCGTGGGTGCGCACACGAGCGTATGCATGCAAGTTTCAGCGGTCGATACACGTTTAACTAGCAGTTACTATTATAACGATTGGGTGGGCAATTAGACTTGAAATTGCAATCACCGTCTAGCTGAGAATTATTGCAGAGATGGGAATGCAGAAAAACATACGGCACGTACAAGATGTATGGGTTGCGGTGGCGTCGCGCTCTATGGGTCACAGAGAACATAATTATCATATAGGGTTAAGACCTGTCGCGCGTTAAAGAATTGTTTTAATAGTAAATATTTGTAGGGGTCACTCGTGTATGTGTCATCAAATAGGGCCTAGATATGAGTCTTCTTAAATAAAATCAATGAATAAATATATTACAAACGAAAATAATAACAAAATGAATAATGTATAGTTTAGATTTGGTACAACAGCACTTATGTTCATCAGGACCTTTGCATGCTGGGCCTAAATATGATTGTTTACATGTCGACACTACGTAATTATCATTGTCATTATGGTCACGAATCTATATGCCTCATCTTTGTCTTACTTAAAACAAACTCCTCACATAACAAGGCAAACCCACGATTGAACAGAACGGTCTTTGGGTGATTGATAAAAGAGGCAAAAAGAGGCTAAGGAATCCATGTCGCAGGTTGCTAGGCATCAATCACTACTGACTCCTTACATGCCTCTTCGTTGCCGGCGATCATCAAGTTCCGTTTTTTTTAGTTGAGCCACGATGCAGAACAGTTGTGGGCTCGCGTGCATTTCATGCCTCTGCCCAAGGAATGGAATCGACTGCCACTCTCTCTTCGTAGCCGAAATTCACTTCCTGTCCTTCAAAAGCGGCTAAAAACCCACTATTTCTTCTTGACCTTCAAGCACTTGGATATCTAACTGCATCTTCTACTAGCGGCTAACTATCCGCGCATCAAATTCCCAATTCGGTGTGACCGTGCGCGCGTTACAAATAAAACAATAATAATAATTAATTTATAATAATAATTATTATTATAGGCAAGTCGATTTTGGAAATTTGCCTACGGTTGAAGTGTGCTTCAAAAATTTCAGTCGAACGCATTTGGACGACAATCAGGCACCAGTTAAATGTCTCCGATGAGCCGCATCTCCCGTAGGAGAAATGTCCGCTATTAAATCATATGCGTCATATATGTGGACATACAGTAAGGTCCCAAGAAATAACCTGTGCACATACTGCACAATGATGGTACAAATGCTGGTACCAGACAAACCCTGGCGAATAAAAATAATGAGCACGCATCGTTTGAAGAAGTAGACTAAGAAGAAGAAGAACAACAACAACAAAAGAACAAGAATGATAAGACAACAAAGAGCACGGACTTGTGAAGACTAACTTCGCAATTCTGAGACAGCTGACGTCTGTCTCTCGCTCTCTCACACAGGATATGACTCGACACATCGTGCAAAGTTTAGTCCTGAGCCGAATCGATTACTGCAAGGTCGTCTTTGATGGATTGTCACAGCGCAGTAGGTCCAGACAAACCCTATCATTCGGCTTCAGGCGGTCATCAACGCTGCTGCTCGTCTGGTCTTGCGATTAAAAAAGTTCGACCACATCTCAACCGCGATTCAAGGCGAGCTTCAGTGGCTCAGAATAGGCGAGCGAGTCAATTTCAAACTCTGCATATTGGTGCATATTGCATAAATGTCTTAACAACTGCGCACCACACTATCTCGCAGACAACATCAGGCCACTATTAGACGATTTTAACAGGTCGCGGCTGCGATCATCAAAGACCGCTGATGTTTTCGTCTCTGCAACAAAAACTAAAACGGGCGATCGGATCTTTCGGGTCTCTGGCCCACGTGCCTGGAACAGTCATCCCGCAACTATCCTGGAAAACACAAGCTTCTATGTTTCTAAAAACAGTTTAAAACTGTACTTGCTATCAAGCTCTTAGCATTTTGTGCTGACAGTTGACATGCTGTATGTAGTTGTACATATGTTATGTATGTATGTGTGTATGTATCCTATGTATGTATGTATGAGCACTTGCTAATGATAGCGAAGCTTCAAGATTTCTACCTACTCATGGCGCTCCCGACTACAATTACACTGAACGTAGCCGAAGCGTGAACAATTGCGAGTGAAGGACTAGGGGCCCTACGCCCGGCTTGAGGTTCATTCGAACCCGCAACCCTCCGGCTGCAAGGCACCCAACATACCCTACACCACCGCGCCCCACTCTCAAAGCATCCTAGAAGTAGCTTCTACTGACGATGCTCTAGAAATTTCGTAATTACAATTACAATTACACGTAGGAGGTGAAGTGCCTATAGCCTCTCCCTCCCTCCCCTATCTCTTTCACCTCCCTCTCAATCTCCCCTTCTTCTCCGTCTACCCTCCTCTAACCTTTTCCTCTGCCCCTACCTCTCCCAATCGCCCTCCACCTCACAACCCTTGCCGCTCTCTGCCCCTTCTCCTTCCGCACCGCTCCCCTTCCCTTCTCACCTTCCACCTCCCCTCTACCTCTTCCCTCCCTTCTCCTCCCTTTCACCTCCCTCCACTCCTCTCCCTCCTTCTCCCCTTTCCATCGCCTCTCCTCCACTCCCCTCGCCATCTCTGCCCATATCCTTTCCATCCCACTTTCCATCCCACTTCTTCTCCCCGCCATCTGGCGAATGACGCAGTGAGAAAACTGCGTGACGCGCCGACACATGGACATTTCTGTTCTATTATATTGTTGATTCCATTGGCTGATCCCTGATGACAATTTCAACCAGCTTTTGTGACTATTTCCTGAGAGCAGGGACGCCAAATTGCTAGTTTAGTCTGTAGGATCTTATCTTTGAAGAAGAGATTTACTTATGCATGAGAAAGATTCTTAGTTAAACGCAACTATACAAATACAACTGCTTTTGATATTGCCCGCCTTCCAAAGTTTAGAACTGCAAACACGTCACACGACCAGGCATCGATAGTGCTATGAGTGGATTGCTTTATTAACCCAAGCGTACAATACGTGCCTTGGGGAGGATCAAACCGGCACCCTCCGCATAACAGACCGAGCGCTCTAAACAATATGCTACTGTGCTGGACGTCAAATAGGTCATAATAATTTATTTGTTTTCTAACATGGAAAACACGTTGCAGTGTACATAAACAACGGCATAGTGATAACTTTGAAGTTTTTATGTAAGCTAAAGCTAGTCTATCCATTTCGCATAGCTATGGCTACTTTTACACCAGAACTGTACTGGCTCAATTCTTATATAACAAATCATGCAGCATTTAGGACATGCCTTCTATTAATTAACTAGTAGCCTAAACGTTAAGTGATCATGTGTGCAGTAGAACGAAATCCAGGGCAAATTTCCGGAAGTCGAGCAGACGTTGCACCATGTGAGCTCATAACGTATCAGAATACGATCAACCAGCCATTTCAGATCGGGCTTCTGTTGTATAAGAAATATGTCATTAAATACACAGAAAACAATCTCGACGTCGATGGTCGTGGTACTGTCATGCATTGGTAAATTCTTACGTTAACACATTACCCAGTAAGTTCTGATGTACCACAAACCTAGAAACTTGTCATACTTTTACATTCAGAGGCAATGCCACTATCATGCTGCTATGCAATGATTCCAGCGTTTCAGTGTCAGTATGCCCTACACCTGTGACTTAACCCAAAAGTTACGGTCCTGACGATCACCTTGATCTGAAACGCCATGACCTGCATTTCTTAAGCAGGACCAAAACATGGAATACGCATAATAACAGTGCTGGGTCATGAAACTGCTGCTCTGCAAAATCGCTGCTCCTTCAATCATTATCAATCAAGAAAATATTCGAATTGGCAACAGCGACGGTCTTCCGTGACACAGGCAAGAAGCAGTGCAGCCTCGAAAGATGCTACTTCTCGCTGCTATACTGACAACAATACCAAGTGGTATGTTGCCAGTAGCAGTTGGACTAACAAAACATGCACTCTCTGTGTATTTTTCTATATATTCACCTGCTACATCAACCATTAGGCTACTAGCTGATTCAGCTTCTAGTGGCCATCACCGGTGAACAGATGGCAACAGGGTAATGGTCGCTAATATGTCCAAATGCAGCTCTGCCACCAATAACTTTTTCATAATATTCATGCAGTAGGCCCTAGTGTGCACAAATTGAAGAAGGTGTCTTCTATAAATCATGTGCCAGATTCCTGCTTGAAATCAAATTTCTACAACTTCTGGAATCGTCTAACTGATGACACGAAGTGACCATCAGCTGCTAGACGAAAGTGATCAACACCATCTGTCTGCAGCAGGTCAGTTTACAAACAGTGCCCGGCAACTGATGCGGGATGACCATGGTAAACAGGTCTAACGATATCGGCTTTGTGTTTGGTGCCAGGTCGTGGAACTTCAGAGCAGCAGCACTGTCGTGAACGTGATTGTTAGAGTGATCAAGATTGTTATTAGGTTTGCGATGTTCTAGGCAGCAAACGCTGATTTTTGGGTAATTTCCAAGTAACTAGTTGCTAACTGAGAATCCTTTAATTCGTAACTTTAAGACTACCTAGGTCAGCGAAGACAGAACTTTTCTGATATAGGAGTAGGCTACCTATAAGAGTTTAAAATAGATACACACATACGCCTAACCAGGATACATGGACTATTAATAAATTCAGATGTACATGTTTATTCAAAAAAGTGAATCAGCGATCTGGTTTATTTTCGTTAGAATATTTTAGTTAGTCATTGACAGGTGAAATATTCTGTAAAAAGTTTCGTCTAGAATTACAAACGCTACGAAACAGGTCTAAGTGTGAGTATAACCCAACATGAGCTGAAGAACCGGATATAATAATTAAACTAAATCTATGCATCTCTTTTGGAGAACAGGGCATAAGATCACTGTTGCATGACTACACGATAGCACAATATTTAGCCTCGAAAAATAGGCGACAAGTTTTCATAAACAACGCCTTCACAGATTATTACAAGTTTTAATTTTATTTAAACCAGAAGACAGGCATTGGTTTAAACAATTTATTTAAAAGACTCACTTATAAGTCTCTACATGTAAGTTAATAAGCTAATTGGTTTGGATATATCGATATTATCATTTAATAATTTCAAACGAGTTCCCTTCAGTAGACCCCTATGACTCTTAACTAGTTTGGGATTTAAAAGAGCTTAATATATTGAAGTTTAACATAAGTTGCCTTCAGACGATTAATCCCATAAACAGGTAGCTCGAAATCTGTTTTAAAATATTAAGGTTCGTACTCGCACAATGGACAAATCTTCAAGTTGCAATTTTTATCGTTCCAAGTGAAACCATATATGGGCCAGTAATTCACGCAAAATTCCGAATTGAGGTAGCAGTCTGGTTGACCTGATTGCCAGTTGACGTACTCAAAGGGCAGCTGTTCGTCACATGATAATTTCCAGACGAAATCACTATCGCAGCCTGCCTGACGTTGGCCACTGGTCCAAAATAGATTTCCTTCAGCAGGCAATTCACTCAATATGCAGGCAGTGTTACCTCCGTGTTCTTTGAAAACAAGCATTTTCAGTTATTCTTTTGCTGTACATGTAGTTAATGCAAACTGTTAAAGATGATGGTTTTGAAGATACATTTTGTAATCGCTATTTATATAGGTACATAATATAAATTTAAAATGGAATGCTTAAATAATCAATCATCCCATTGATACTTACACCCGTATTAGCTCAGTACACGATGACCGGGATAGAAGAGAAATTTTTAGTAGTTTATATGTTATAGAATATTATATTAACAAGCATTCTACTTTTACTTTAAAAATTACTCAACCACTACGTCTCTTTAAAAATATTCTCTGCGTCTGCATAGCCTACTTGTACAGAATCATTTATTTGAAGCAACATCATTACCTAGTCATATTCAAATACGAAAATCGAGTAGTATTGGAAAATACAATATAAAAAGCCTGAATTTTGAGCAGGAATGTCAACACTCGTACGCACTTGAAATCTCTGATGCAAGGAATGTCTTCAGTGCGCTGTTTTCTTCTGCGTTTGCAATGGCAGCCAAGTGAGCTCCACGGCGCAACCCCCGACATCTCCTACCAGCCGAGTACCAGTCGTGACTTTCATATACCACTTGGTAACAACTACCAGCTGAAGGCAGATAAGTGAAACCTGGTGGGCAGTCAGACTTACCTGAAACGATAGTTCTTTTCTTTAGCTAAAGCAGTTGTAAATTTAGTTAGAAAACGTCATAAATTTTTTACAAGTTACATTAAATTGTCTAATAATTATTTCCCTTTAGAAAAAATATCTCATTCTAAATATCGGTTCCAATCTAACATAACATAACTAACAAGGTTTATAGTGGCTCAGAAGACTTGCATCTGTGTCAGAGCCACTCTCTCAAGTCTTATCCAATGCATCTTGACCTAGTATCCAATCTTAGTGAGCCTCTTCTTGAATTCCATCACCGAGTCCGCAGCAACAATTTCCTCGTCCAACTTGTTCCAACTATTAACTACTCTTGTACTGAAGAATCTTTGCATTATTGTCCCAGCTGTTTCTTTATTAATCTTGTATCTGTGTCCTCGGGTTCTCTTATCAACTGAGAATTTAAATAGCCTCTGTGCTGGTATCTTGTCTCTTCCTGTCACTATCTTGAATGTCTCTATTAAGTCTCCTCTATTTCTCCTTTTCTCCAATGTTGTCAGCTTGCATCTCCTCAGTCTTTCTTCATATTCCAGGTTGCCGAATCCCTTTATCATCTTCGTTGCTCTCCTTTGTATTTTCTCTAGTTTCTCTACATCCTGTCTCAGGTAAGGACACCACACTTGCACGCAGTACTCAAAATTAGGCCTAACCAGTGATTTGTACAATTCGAGCATTATTTCCTTTTCCCTGCTGACTATTGTCCTCTTAATCATTCCCAATACTTTGTTCGCTTTCTTTGCAGCCTCTGCGCATTGCCTTGATGGTTTGGTGCTGTTGTTTACGATGACTCCTAGGTCCCTCTCCTCTTGTGTTTCTCTCAGTATTGTTCCTCCCATTTCGTATTGGAATTTTTTATTTGTTTTTCCCAAGTGCATAACTGAGCATTTTTCTGTGTTGAACATCATCTGCCATTCCTCGGCCCATCTGTGCAGTCCTTCGATGTCTTTCCTCAGTACGTCGGCTTCTTCTTTCGTGTCCACCCTCTGCCCATTTTCGTATCATCAGCGAACTTTGATATCTTCGATACTATTCCACTGTCCATGTCGTTTATAAAAACCACAAAAAGCAACGGCCCCAAAACAGATCCTTGCGGCACCCCACTCCATACCCTCGACCATTTTGAATACTTCCCTCTTATTCCAACTTTCTGCCTTCTATCGCTCAACCATTGTTTTAACCATTTCAACAAATTTCCTCCGATTCCACTCGCTTCCAATTTCTTTCCTAGCCTTTTATGTGGGACCTTGTCGAATGCCTTCGCGAAGTCCAGGTATACTATGTCGACCGCTTTTCCTTCATCCATTGTCTTATACATCTCTTCGAAAAAATCTAGCAGGTTTGTTAGGCACGAGCGTCCTTTCGTGAATCCATGTTGGCTATTGAGGATCACATTATATTTCTCATAGTGTTCAATCATACCATCTTTGATGATTCTCTCCATCACTATACACACTATGCTTGTAAGGCGGACTGGCCTGTAGTTTTTTGCTTCGTTTCTGCTTCCTTTCTTGAAGATCGGTACTATTAGCGCATCCCTCCAGTCCTGTGGGATCACTCAGGTTACCATTGACTGTTCCATAATATGCGCCAATATTCCTCCCAATTCTTCACTTACTTCTTTTAGAAACTTGGGATGCATTGCATCCGTACCTGGGCTCTTATCAGTTTTGAGTTTTTTCAGTTCCGCTGTCACTTTCTCTTTTGTAACTGTTACGGTTTTCAATCTGTGTTCTTCATCTCCATCAAACATCTTCATCGCTTCTGGGATGTTTACTTCGTCTTCCTTGTTGAAAACCGAGCCAAAGTATTCGTTTAGTTCCTCTGCTGTCTGTTCGTCTTCTGTGATCAAACTTCCCTTTCCATCTGTAATTGGTCCAACTCTATCCCTCTTCTTCTGCCTACTTCTCACATACTTGTAGAAGGATTTACTGTCATTTTTCACGTTGGCCGCTAGCTTCCTCTCATACTCCTGCACCGCTTTTTTGTTGGTTATGTTCGATTCATTCCTTTTCTTGACATATTTTTCTTTTAATTCCTCTATTTGGCTCTTCATGCTTTGATCCTCTGGATCCCTGCCTTCCCTTAACCTGTTATACTTCCTCCAGGCCTTCTGTTTCCTTCGTCTTTTTTTGTACCTCTCTTGTTACCCATGGCCTCTGGAACGAAAGAAGATGAGGATGAGCATTGAGCAATCCATAACGTAACAGCAACTTATTTCTAAGCATTTATGATTCTACTTTTCGCAAACATTTCGTTGGGGGAAGAATGATTAATAAGCTTCAAATACAATTACAATTAATTTTCATGTTAAAAAGCCTTCAACAAAATTCACGAGAACTTCCAGGATGTATTACGATGTCAGCCATAAACTTTAATGCTAAGAGTTAGACTCAAGTACATCGTTACACTGTTTTTAAACACGACGACTTTTGGCATCATGAATAGATGTTGGAAGATTGGTCCAGGCACCTAGGCCAGCAACCCGAAAGGTCTGATCGCCCATTTAAGTCTTAATTGCTGGCACAAGTAGGCCTACGTCGGCGGACTGTCGTCCGACAGCGGCCTGATGCTATCTGCTGGATAAGGTGGTACACAATAAATTATTATTCAGCATTTGTACACGAGAAGGCAAGACAGGACCCCCGGATAGTATGGTGGTGCTAACAAAGGGGAAAGTTGATTCCATAGCGAATGGCCAATGCAGGCAAAGGCACGGACTGGGCTATGACCGTTCTCGCACGAGGAACAAAAAGTTCAAGACGATCCGAATAGCGGGCGAAGGGAGGCAGCCGAGGTAGGCCGAAGTATAGAGTCACAGAGGTATTTAGGGGCAAGACCTAGGTAGGATCGGCAAATGAGGACAAGTGCCCTTAAATGGATGCGTGCAGTAAGAGGAAGCCAATGTAGTAGCCATGCATTTGGTCATTTACTCATTTTCACAGCAAACATATATATCTAGGCAATTGTCCTTCTGAATTCATTTTTTCACAGAGATTTGAGGGTCCGTCGCTTATGACCAAGTTCTTAAAATTTGTCTAGTTAAGATTTTCTTGATTGTAATTAATAAAATTCGCATCGATTTCTATCTACATGTATTGTCTATTTCTTCTAGAGTACAAAGTAATTAACTACTTTGCAGCTGTGTAGAGATTGTTCGTGATTTCTTTAATTGAATTCGAAGATGAAATGCCGTCATTAGGCTTTTCAATTAGCAATTTAACAGTCCATTGATTTACTTCTAAAACCATGCCTATGAAATAACAGTACTTGCATTTAAACTCGCTGAATACACAACACAAAAGAATATAAAACTTTCAGAAATGTAATTTAAGAATCATAATTGTTTTGTAACAGCTTGCGATCTGCTAATTGCATGAGTAATTGGCTAGTAACTCGTTACAGAATGGAAAGCGTATACCGACTAACCTTTCAAACTATTGGATTTACCATAGTTTACAGTTTAAATGAGTCTGGATGAGCAATACACATTCTAAGTCCAGAGTCCAGACCATGTTAAAAACAGATATTTGGTGTTTTGACCAGTAGGCAAATTGCTAGGTGATAGAGTTAACCATTTAATTAGTGCATGAGTCAGTTATTTCAGTTGGTTGGTCAGACATACACTAGGCCTACATGACCAAATGAACCTCTCGGGCCAACTGCAAAAACAATCGTTAGTCAATTGAAAGTCCAGTTTTGCAGCAGACTTGACGCAGCCTTCATTAAGCAATAAATTAAATAACTCATTCAACAACAAATTCAACAGCTTGTTCATCTGAACTTAACAGTGAATTCGACATCTTAATGAAAACTTGCTCATCAACAGACTCAAAAACGTCTTCAACAATAAACGGAAGAAATTCGCTTCTGAACCGCCTGAACTTTTTCTTCACACTTTAAATTAACATACACATTTTAATAGTCACAATAGCCTAGCATTCTTCATTTCATCAAATGAAATAACGGATTTTACTTTGGGGCGGAAATGGGGCAGTAAGCGTTTGAGAAAAGAGGAGGCTTCCGAAAAGTAGACATGGGGAAGAATGGAGAAAATCAGCTGGACGAAACATAAAACTAAAACAGAAGTGATGGGAAGAATTGGAGAAGAAACGGCCCTGATACACACAATAAGAAAGAGACAAAGGACATGGATCGGGCACACAATGAGCGGAGACTCACTTCGAAGAACGGTCATTGAAGGAAAAATGGAGGGGAGGAGGACAAGAGGAAGACCAAGACAGATGATGCTGGCTTGTAAGATAACAGATGGATACAGAAAGCTGAAGGAAGAGGCCCAACAGCGATAACAGTGGTGACGTCGGACATTTGAACCTGCCTAAAACGTAGAGAACCATTTATTGCGCTGTTCTTACAGCTTACCAACAAATTTGCAAAACTGTTGCATTTGGTTCCATCACCTAATAGCTTACTCCATCTGGTTTATTATTTTCCTGTTCATTTTTCTGGTTTTGACTGTTCTTCACGTTTTTAGCTAAACATCAAAGTGCTCTTAAGCATTAAGCAATAGGTTTCAAACTGCTAATGCTTGAAAAATCATTTGCTATAATAATAGTCAATATCGTTGTCTCATTTTTGCACACTGTCACATAGGCTACGGGACTTTACCTCTTCAATTGTCAATAGGCTCATGTTGCTGGAATAACATGTTCGATATTATTTAAATATTTCACTGATGCCTGTCCTTTTTACCTCATCGCAACCGGACACAGCTACAGTATTTATATGTCTGATTCTGACCAGATCTGCTTCTTTGCTATAGGGCATAGGCCTACGCTATATCTCCTGATCTGCAGCTAAGCTTATAACCGATCTGGCTCATATAGCGCTTGCTTTCCATGCTACATTTTGTTCATAACTTTCTTCAACTACTTTCTTGTTACATAAAGCAAACCTGGGATATTGCTGTCTTTAATTGTCAAGTTTCAAACCCTGGATATCAAGTTTCTGTCACCATATGATTCGTTCTAGCCGGTATAAGTCAGCTTCTATTCATATAAACTACTGGATCAAATGTGAATATTCGTGCTCTTAGTGAAACTTGGCTTCGGAAGTGAAGAAATATTTTAACGCGCTTGTTATTAACTTATTTTTAAATCTAGCTAACATGCTGCAACATAAATAAATACGAAGTAATAATTAATTGAATTGTTTATAGTTATTTAAAATAAATAAATTATAAGAAGTCATGATTAATTTATCTGCTTAGCCTATAGTTATTTACCTGACACTAATCGTTGCGTGTTCAAATTGTAATGTAGCGTTAATACCCCACAAGAAAAGCACATAAAATAATTACAGGCAGTTAACACTCACTAGTAAGCATGTTGTAAATACGTGTAGTGGACTGAAAGTTGTCAGTTGGGGGCCTTTACAGGGTAATCACAGCACTCGTGCCCTCACTAGCCTTTATGCGGCTCTGGTGATCTGCGACGTCATTAAGAGATCTCAATCGAGGTAACGGATTACGATTACTGAAATCGTTTTCGTCTCAACAGCACAAAATCATTTTATTAGAATGTTGATTGATAACCAAGTGTTTATTGGATCACTGGGTTACAAATGTGTTACGATTCGTTGCCTAGCGATGCTCTATGCATGTCCTCAGATCAACACAGTTTATATTGTTAGAAAATTCTAGAAACCAGTGTGAGAAGGTGGTCACTTACACTCTTCCTTCTGATCTCTGAGCAGATTTCTCAGGCCTTCAAGCTCCGTTTTGACATATTCCAGTGAATCCTGATTGTCACGACAGCACATATCTGAGGTTTGTAGGCCTTCTACTGCAGCCAACATTTCAAAGAATAGTAAAGTTATTGTGACTTTGAACATTTTTACCAATTTGTTCAAGTAGTTTGCTGGATCTCCAATTCTTGCAGCGACAAAAACTTAGTTCAAATGTCCATGAACAATTAAGCATAGGCCTGTCTCTGTCTCGGATTTTATACTCTCGGATGTTAGTCGGATGCCCTTGCGTGGGTGTGCACACGCGTGTGCATGCAAGTTTCAGCGGTCGATACACGTTTAACTAGCAGTTACTATTATAACGATTGGGTGGGCAATTAGACTTGAAATTGCAATCACCGTCTAGCTGAGAATTATTGCAGAGATGGGAATGCAGAAAAACATACGGCACGTACAAGATGTATGGGTTGCGGTGGCGTCGCGCTCTATGGGTCACAGAGAACATAATTATCATATAGGGTAGGACCTTTCGCGCGTTAAAGAATTTTTTTAATAGTAAACATTTGTAGGGTCACTCGTGTATGTGTCATCAAATAGGGCCTAGATATGAGTCTTCTTAAATAAAATCAATGAATAAATATATTACAAACGAAAATAATAACAAAATGAATAATGTATAGTTTAGATTTGGTACAACAGCACTTATGTTCATCAGGACCTTTGCATGCTGGGCCTAAATATGATTGTTTACATGTCGACACTACGTAATTATCATTGTCATTATGGTCACGAATCTATATGCCTCATCTTTGTCTTACTTAAAACAAACTCTCCACATAACAGGGCAAACCCACGATTGAACAGAACGGTCTTTGGGTGATTGATAAAAGAGGCAAAAAGAGGCTAATGAGTCCATGTCGCAGGTTGCTAGGCATACATTCCAAGCGGATGCGATGACAGCAAATTTTTATGCTGGATCATGGATGTCAGACTGGTAGAACATCCACGTCACCTTACTCAACAGAGCGATGAAGTCTACGACAAGAAATGGAAGAGACAGCGATGCAAAGTTTATTAAGATAAGATTAATGAAATTTAAACCGACCTACAAAGCCCTCAGCACCAGCACACCTCCCTACCTCCAATCACTACTAACTCCTTACATCCCTCTTCGTTCCCGGCGAGCATCAAGTTCCCTTTTTTTTAGTTGAGCCACTATGCAGAACAATTGTGGGCATTCCATGCCTCGGCCCAAGGAATGGAATCGACTGCCACTCTCTCTTCGTAGCCAAAATTCACTTCCGTCCTTCAAAAGCGGCTAAAAACTCATTATTTCTTTTTGACCTTCAAGCACTTGGATATCTAACTGCATCTTCTACTAGCGGCTAACTATCCGCACATCAAATTCCCAATTCGGTGTGACCGTGCGCGTTATAAATTTAATAATAATAATTATTATTATTATTATTATAGGCAAGTCGATTTCGGAAATTTGCCTACAGTTGAAGTGTGCTTCAAAAAGTTCAGTCGAACGCATTTGGACGACATTCAGGCACCAGTTACGTATCTCTGATGAATCGCATCTCCCGTAGAAGAAAATGTTCGCTAATAAATCAGATGCGTCTGTGGACATAGAGTAAGGGCCCAAGCAAGAACCTGTGCACAATGATGGTGCAACCGCTGGTACCAGACAAACTCTGGCGAATAAAAATAATGAGCACGACAAGGTCTTAACACGCATCGTTTGAAGAAGTAGACTAAGAAGAAGAAGAACAACAACAAAAGAACAAGAATGATAAGACAACAGAGAGCACGGTCTTGTGAGGACTAACTTCGCAATTCTGAGACAGCTGACACGTCTGTTTCTCGCTCTCTCACACAGGATATGACTCGACATCTCATGCAAAGTTTAGTCCTGAGCCGAATCGATT